>OZ025287.1:4532843-5067843 GCA_964019165.1 Mastigias papua
GCGGCCCCTGATTAGGAGAAGCGGTTAATGAAAAGCTGAAGTGGGACGAGCAAATTAAAACTGTTAAGGATAAGATTTTTGGGGGACTTGCTTCTCTAGTGAAGTTGAAGAACATTCTCCCTCAGTCGAAGATATGTTGTGTATATTACGCTATTGTTGAAAGTCACCTTTGCTACGCAGATGTAATCTGGGGAAGTCTTCCATCGATTGTACTTGAAACTCTCCAAAGAATACAGGATAGAGCCAAGTCGTTAATGGAAAGTGCCAGATTAATAGAAAACTGTTCCTACGATTGGCTGAACCTCAATAATCTTCCTTTGATGGATTAGTTGTGACCTGTGTGATTATGAATAAGTTAGGCCCTGAAAGTCTTTGGAATAGTTTTGAGCTAAGTTCAACGTACTCAAGATATGCTGCAAGAAACTGCCGAGATCTTCAAGTCCCAAAACTAAATACAGACCATGCAAAAAGGGACTTTGAATGTTCGGCTCTACACTTGTGGAATGAACGCCTGTTGATATGCGAGAGGCCTCAACTCTCCGTTGCTTCAAAAAGAAATTGGAACCAAACCTACTGGCTGATCAAAAACGCTAACACGATCCTTTGGAGGAACAGCAATATTAATGCTTAATTTGACCTATTGCCTTTGATTTTACTTTTGTTATTCATATATTATATATCATTTATCATATATCATATATCATATCGTTGATGTAGCAAAACCATGTAAATCAATTAAAATGCATCTGTTGAAAGAAAATGCATTACATTGTTAGTATTTTTGTTTAGCACAGCTAATGCGCTAACACATTATGAGTTTCTTTCTCTTCCAACCAGTCACTTGAAATGTGTCTTAAAGAGGATATGCAATGCCAAGTACTGAATGGAATTATTGAAACGGGCTATCACTGCTATACAAGTAGCCAGGGGCTCAAATTAGGGGGTGTGGATGGTGTCACACGCTTGGTAGCTTCAGTACCTAATCCCTGCCGCTGATTGACAGGAGTATAGTCGGTCCTAATCCACAAAAATCAGCAAGAGAAAAAGGTCTGTTAAGGAAAGAAAATGAACGTTACGGATGGGCCGTTACAGATGGTCAAAAATGCGACATCAACAGCAATATATTTTAAATGAAAATATACTAAAGCTGTTTTATTTCTATTTTGATTAACTTTGCTTTTATGTTTTTTCAACCTCGCTGCTCGAATGATGAAAGCAGGAATTGAGAACGTCTTGAATATACGATTGTGAATGTTCGACCCTTTCATGATCTATTACGAAATTTCATAGTTTTGTCTTGCTTCACTGGAAAGTTCAAAGGTTGGACAACATTTAGGCAACACACATTCTATTTTTGTTGCGGCCCAATTCGTTTTGTTGGGTTTACTAGAAGACTGGGGGTCTCACCTTGACAATCATTTTCTCGTAGGTGCAATTCTAATGGATCTTTCGAAAGCTTTCAACTGCACCCTACATCACTTGCTTATTGCCAAATTACATGCATATGGATTTGATTAAGACGCACTAATCCTTAGGGGAAACTGGGGTAAGATGAACAGTCGGGTAAGATGAACCATACCGTGTGCTGACGTCATTACAGATCGCACAAAAGTTTGGTGCCATCCACATGAAGCTTTCTCTCACCACAGGTCTCTGAAGGAGCTACACGTTCGTTCTTGCACTTTGTCAGTTTTTATGTGATAAAGTCTCTTTCTTGGACCAAAAAGTGAAACATTGTAGATTGAACTCCACAGTTACTACTCTGGTATGTATTTGTGCTTTTTTCATTGTAAACTATTAATGGTTTGTTTACTATTTGACCTCTCTTCTGCCAAGGTTTCATTCCACCACGGCTCAAAGTGCCTTGTCACAACTAGTTTATTCAAAATGGATATCGTAGGGGTAAGATGAACCTTTAAAATTGGGGCAAGATGAACAGATGGTTCATCTTACCCCAGCAGGTTTATTATATTATTTTAGATATCCTAGTTGGATTTAATATGATATTCTATTTCAGATGCCACGAAAGTATACTAGAAAGACACAGCGGGCCTCTGTGCCCCTTGATGTAATGAAACGTGCTGCTAATGCATTTACTGCTGGTGCCAGCTTAAGAGAAGTATCACGCAATTTCAATATTGACAGAGCCACACTGCGTCGTTTTATTCTGAAATCTAGAGGTAAAGTAGACAATGACATCAAAACTGGATACAACAGGTTATCAGAATGTAAACGCATATTCCCTCTGCAAATGGAGAGCGACTTGGCACAGCATATCAAGGAATTATCTGATCGATTTCACGGTCTGAGTGTGGAAAAATGTCGGGCACTAGCCTACGAGTTTGCACAATCAAATGCCATTCCGATTCCCAAAAACTGGGATAGGGAGAAAAAAGCTGGGAAGGACTGGTTCCTCTCATTTAAAGATAGGAACAAACTGGCCGTTAGAGCCCCAGAATCAACTTCTCTGGCTCGTGCAACAGCCTTCAACAGATATAATGTTACCCAGTTCTATAACAACCTTGCTGCTGTTATGGACAGATACAAATTCTCTGCCAATGACATATGGAACTTGGATGAAACCGGCTGCACAACTGTACAGAACCCAGGGAAAGTTGTTGCACAGAGGGGCAAAAAACAAGTTGGATCACTGACCAGTGCAGAACGTGGAGAATTAGTAACAGTGGAGTACTGTGTAAATGCTGTGGGAAATGTTGTTCCCCCATTGTTTGTATTTCCTAGGGTGCATTATCGTGATCATTTTCTGAACGGTGCCCCTACTAGTGCTATTGGAAGAGCATCCCGGTCAGGTTGGATGAATGAAGAAATATTTTCTGACTATATGCACCATTTTATACAACACACTCGTTGCACTAAAGAAAGAAAAGTATTGCTAATCCTAGATAATGTTGAATCTCATATCACTATTAGATCGATCGACCTAGCGCGCGAAAATGGAGTTGTTCTACTGACTTTACCACCCCATACTTCCCACCGATTGCAACCTCTTGACAGAGCTGTTTATGGCCCTTTTAAGAAGGCATATAATGCAGCAATGGACGGATGGATTCGATCTCATCCAGGAAGAACAGTAACGATATATGACATTCCTACAATCGTTGCGGAGGCTCAGCTGCAAGCCATGTCACCTCGGAATATCAAAGCCGGTTTTGCAGCCACTGGCATCTATCCCTATAATAGAGAAATATTCACAGATTCCGATTTTGCTGCATCGGAAGTGACTGACCGTCCACATCCCGAAGCAGCTGCTGGAACTTACGATACACCAGGTGAGAACGAGTTGCATGACCACGATGGTCACAAAGAAGACAGTACTGAGTTCAACGAGATAGTCACAAGTGCAAATGCAAATAGTATCGAAGCACAGCAAAGAACATGCACTGGTGTGTTGTATGTCTCACCATCAGTGATATATCCATTCCCTAAAGCTCAACCGAGAAAGGCTAAAGGAGGAAGAAAGAAAAAAGCCACCAGAATACTGACGGATACCCCCATCCGTGACGGAGTGGCACTAGAGAAAGGGAAGAAGGATAGGGTTAACAAGTCAAGCAAAAAAGTTTCAAAAAGGAATCTGTTTGGAAAGAGAAAAGCCTCTCAGAAGGTTGCACCTGATGTGACCTCCAGTGATGATAGTGAGGAAGAGTGCGAAATGATAGAGCAGTCAGTAGCAAAAGATTCTGATGAAAATTCATCTGAGGATGAGATAATTGAGGGTGATTTTGTGGTGGTGAGCATCAATAGTGCAAAGGGAACCTCCCAGAGATATATTGCAAGAGTCGATATTATTGATGGCGATGAACTAGAGGGAGTTTTCATGAAGAAAATGACTGGACATAGGATTCAAGAAGAGAAGCCGGCATTTATTATTGACCACAATGATGAGGCATCATTCCATAAGCAAGATGTTTTAAAGGTTCTACCGCCCCCAAAAAGCCTGTGTGGAAGTTTGCGTAAATCAAACCAGCTCGTTTTCTCATGTGACTTAAAAAGATTTCATCTGTCTTAGTTCTAGTAATGGGCATTATTGGACATTAACTGTTAACTTTAATTGTTCATTTCGGAAAAAGAGGCCATTCATGTATAATTACTGATAAAATGTTGAACTATCTGCTAATTTTAAGTAATACTTCCTTTCTTTCAATTCATCTTGTGGTGCGGTTCATCTTTCCCCCACAAGTAGGGGCAAGATGAACCTTTAGAAATATATTTTGAGGTCTCTGAAAATGTTGAATATTTATGTAAAGAATATCGATTTTTCCCCATATTTCAAGGTACATAGTTAATGTTGAAATTGGTATGGAGAGAGACCGACTGGTGTAGCTGGTAAGGGCAAAAGGTTGAAAACTCTGAAAAATGGCTCATCTTACCCCAGTTTCCCCTACATTTTCTTATCTCAAAAGAGGAAAACAGTGTGTTGGGATAAATAACACGTATAGATTCAAGAGATTATGTCTGGTGTACCCCAAGGTTCTGTACTGGGACCAGTCCTTTTTGACTTTTACATTTCTGATGTATTTCTTTCTATAAAACAGGCAACGGTTTATAATTACTCATATGACAATACGGTTGCTTATTTCTCCAAACTTATGCCCAATTATTTGGATATTCTGGAAAAAGAAGCAAGAGTTGCTTTATCCTGGTTAAAGCAAAACGAAGTGATTGCCAACCCCGAAAAATTCCACGCTATATTGCTTAGAAAAATCAACAAATACCAGTGGAGACAAAATTAACTTTAACGGTAAAATAATCAACTTTAAGGAGACCGTAAGACCTTTTGGCATTACTTTGGGTTATACGCTTGACTTTGACCCTCGTGTTTTGAATATTTGCAAAAAAGCTGCAACACAGTAAATGTTCTAGGAAGACTCAAGTTGTTCATTGGCTGTAAGGAGAAAGAATCCTTATTCAGATCTTTATCTATTCAAATTTTGAGTACTGTCCTCTGGTCTTGTATTTTGCGGCTCTGCAGAATATTGAAAAGGTACAAGAAAGTGCTCTGAGATTTCTCTATAGTGATTGACCAGTTCATATAACGAATTGATTTCGAAGTCAGATAAATGGACGATGCTTATCTCTTGCTAAGTGCCCTTTGCATTGAAATATTCAAAAGCAGTCAAACAGTTAAATCCATCATTTATGCAGAATCTCTTTAACTTATGGACCTCATGTTATTCTTTACGAAAACCATATTGCGTAGCCCATGTAAGGCCTAATCAAACAACTTTTAGGTCCAATACTCTGATGTCTATAGGGCCATGGATTCGGAATACCCTACCAAACGAGCTGAAATCAGAAGAAAACTTTAAACCTTTAGAGAGACTGATGAAAAGTTAGGATGGACCCTCTTGGAGATGCAGTGCTTGTCAGTGCCTACCTGTCTATAATAAATCAAAAATCAGAAAATAGCGTCTTTTGCTTTGACATTTAATATTCGTAATGTATAGAAAACACTATCTTATTTATTTTATGTAGTATATATTCGATTTAGATCAGTTAATCTTGTATGCATGTATTTGCATATACAGTGAAATCTGTCTAATTCGAACTCGTGCAATTCGAACTTTTATTAGTTCTTTGAAATTTCTCATGTCCCTTGAAATTCTTCTAACAAACCCAATGCAAAGAATGATGGTACCTTGAAATTCTCCAATCATCAGATGAATTGCCTATGCAATCATCAATAGTTGAATCCCCTCTTTCGTACCACGATCCCATGAAAAGGCAAATGGTAATAACGTTTGAAAATCAAGTGCAACGAAGAAAGGCAAAGCCTATTGCTGAAGATGAAGGTAGTCATTTGCTGCCATACTGGCAAAGTTTGACTCAAGAAAGCTGGATCTGCGCAGAACAATGCATTCGCCAATTACAAGCAGACCATGGTCTCTTTGTCATCTTCATCCGTTTATGATAGAAACTTTTGGCGATAAGGAATTGCCCTATCAGCTAAGAAGCACGAGTAAACTAAATCTACCAAAAGTGAGAACTACAAACTATGGTACAGATACAGTACGGTTCATGGGTCAAAGAACGTGGGCAAAATTGCCAATAGAATTAAAAGCTTCCAGCTCTTTGACAGTTTTTAGAAAATATCTGAAATCAGAGAAAAGCAGACATTGCAACTGTAGGATCTGCAAGACTTTTATTTATGGATTAGGGTATTTATAGTTTTCATATTTTTTCTTCTTCCTTTTACTTTTTTATCTTGTCAAATAGTTGGCCTAAATTAGCTATAGTAGCTACTATAAACAGCCAACTTTGAATTAAAGAGTTTTTTTTTTTTTTTTTTAAAACTTCGAATTTATAAAATATATCAACTAAATACTACAATCATACGTCTCACTAAATTAGGCAACGTACAACTGGCTGTCAGGTATACTAAACAAGCATAGATTACATAAAAATATATATAAAGTAGATAACATCAATATTAACGAGTATAGAAAAAAAAAAAACAAAATTAAATAAAAATAAAAATAATAATAATGATTTCATATTTCTAATAAGTCGGGCTTTGTCCATGATTTATTGCGGCAACAGAATATAAAGTAAGTACATCTAATAGTGATGTTGATAAGTTGGGACAGAATGTGTTTTTGTGAATTGTTATTAAAACCTAAAGATTTGAGAAGGTTAACAAAAGATTCAGAGGACGCACCAATAGTACCAACGGCACCTAGCGAAAGGTTAATAAATGAGACTTGATTATATTTTGAGAGTAAAGTTTGTCTTAGAGGATAATATTTAGAGGCCTTACGATCACTATTGATTTTGATATTAGTTTCAAAGCCAATGGTGAGCTCAAGAATATTTAAGATGTTATCGTTAGTGAGTAAGATAAGGTCAGGCCGGAAGGAACTACCTGTGATAATAGAAGGGGATAGAAAAGAGTTAAGATCAGCGTACAGTGAACAATCTGGTATTACAGACAGGGACTTGGCTATGAAATTAAGAACAGAATCGTGTCTCCAAGTATATCTTCCGTGTTCAAGGTACATCTTGCAACTAGATACAATATGTTGTAAAGTTTCGGACTGAAGACAGAAAGAACATGCTGATGATTGAACAATGGACCATTTACAGAGGTTTTTGCGAGTGGCTAGAGTGTTATTTAAATATTTAAGAGTGAAGTTAAAGATGTTCTTTGGCATTTTCTGATGAACAATTGACCATAGTGTAGTAGTAGATTGAGAAGCAAATTTAAGGATGGATGAAATAACTAATCCCTGCGATGTTAAGTCATTTGTAATACGATGGTGGTGATGGCTTTGAATAGATTTGAGAACTTGCTTGGTGTTTCTGTATTGATCATATTGGATGTTAGTAAAGGTATTTGAATCATGCCATAAAGATTGAATATCAGAGTTAGGAGAAGATTTCAAAGCGTTTCGAATTATAGTTTGGCACTGAATGAACTTCGTTGAGGGAAGAATGAGATTTAAGCCATAGTTTGATTTGCTGATAATGAGAGTACTTAAAAATAATAATAATAATAATAATTTGCAACGGCCAGGGTGACAGTAGTAGATCTTCTAAATCATTGTTTAGAAACAATCTGCAACTGCTATGTCCAACAGAAGCAACAGCAATGCCTCCAGAAGACATACAATGTTGCATTGTCGATGCAATGAGGATAGTGAGGATAATACCATTCAGTGAGTTGAATCCATCAATTCTTAAATCATAGTTTAAAAGGTTAGCATGTCATCTCAGAGCTCTTTCTGGAAATACAATCCATGTGATTTTTGATGACTATGAACAGGATCCTTTATGCTTGTCAATGGGACGCTGGAATTCAGGGAAAGAGAGGAAGATTTCTGATATAAGTTAGAACTACCAGAGCTCAAAGAATGGAAATATTTTAAACAAACGACAGAAATAAACTTCAACGAGCGCATACATAGGTTGAATATCTATTTTCAAGGGAATCATTGCTGGAGAAAGATATTTTCGTACCAAATGTTTCTTCAAAGCAAAAGCTACAGATTCTTGGGATTGTGTACCAAGTCTTTGCAGCTGTCATAGGGAGACTGATCCGCGATTAGCGCTCCATGCCGCGTACGCAAGCACAATTCATATTGGCGTATGTGTTGCGTCTGATGATACTAATGTATACGTACTACTTCTTTTTGTATCGAGAAGATGCACAAGTAATCTCTACTTCAAGCAAAGCGTCATGTTATCAAAGCAAGGCCTCACCTACCACGATGTAAAATCACTTGAAGCATTTCTTGGTGAGCGCATCTGTGAAGTATTGCCAGTGTTCCATGGATTGACATGATGTGACTACACCATACGCATCTTTGGGAGATTAAAACTTAGTATATTCAAGAAGCTTTTAAAAAATCCAATGTCGTGTGACCTTCTATCGCGTCTCCAGTCAGAACCTGATGAAGAGCAACTAGTTGATTTTATATTGCATATTGTTTACAGCACCGTAGCCAAGGGGGGCCTTGGGGGGCAAGACCCCCCTGGATTTATGAAATTTGACTCTGTGCCCCCTACAGAAATGTAATATATATATATATATATATATATATATATATATCCTGGTTACTCGCTAGCTACTGATTGTATGTATTAGAGCTGCTTGATAAAGGCGAAAGCCGAAAGTGACCATAAGGTGCTAAAAACCAGGGGAGTTAAAACAAGCCACTGTGGTCTAGTGGTTACGACGCTTGCCCGGAATGCGAGAGACCCTGGTTCGATCCCAGGTGGTGGCAAATTTTAATTTTCTCCTGGTTTTTCTGAGCATTATATCAACATTTCCGTCTGCACCGAAAAAGGAGAAATCCTGGTTACTCGCTAGCTACTGATTGTATGTATTAGAGCTGCTTGATAAAGGCGAAAGCCGAAAGTGACCATAAGGTGCTAAAAACCAGGGGAGTTAAAACAAGCCACTGTGGTCTAGTGGTTACGACGCTTGCCCGGAATGCGAGAGACCCTGGTTCGATCCCAGGTGGTGGCAAATTTTAATTTTCTCCTGGTTTTTCTGAGCATTATATCAACCTTTCCGTCTGCACCGAAAAAGGAGAAATCCTGGTTACTCGCTAGCTACTGATTGTATGTATTAGAGCTGCTTGATAAAGGCGAAAGCCGAAAGTGACCATAAGGTGCTAAAAACCAGGTGAGTTAAAACAAGCCACTGTGGTCTAGTGGTTACGACGCTTGCCCGGAATGCGAGAGACCCTGGTTCGATCCCAGGTGGTGGCAAATTTTAATTTTCTCCTGGTTTTTCTGAGCATTATATCAACCTTTCCGTCTGCACCGAAAAAGGAGAAATCCTGGTTACTCGCTAGCTACTGATTGTATATAAATATATATATATATATATACATATATATATATATATATATATATATATATATATATATATATATATATATATATATATATATATATATATATATATATATATATATATATATATATATATATATATATATATATATATATTGCCTGTGCCCTCCTTGCGAGTTCAAGCTGGCTACGGGCCTGGTTTACAGCAGACCAAGGAAACAAGAAGTTCCAAGTGACAGCAGATGCTCAATGTTATTCAGTGTAAATGGCAAAAGCAAAAAGTTTATATCAACGAAGAAATTACCCCTCCCGACATTAAATCCCTAAGGATGAAGTTCAAGCGAGTCAATCTTGTCACCCATTCCATGATGAACTGTTTGAATATGGGATATGAGCAGCTTGACCCAACAGTTTATAGATGGCGAAGAAAATGTGATGGGCTACAACCACAATGCTTTGATGGCAATGCATTACCTACAGAACAGGACCTTTCTGAAATGCCTCAAGCGTCCGATAACGCTGATACATTAAGCAGTGATGATATTGAAAGTAGTGAAGAGAAGGGAATTGAAGGAGAGCAGCAATCACATGCAAATGGAGAAGAGAGTGGCACAGATATTGACAGTCTGAGGGCGATATAGCAGAATATGAAGAAGATGACTAGGGAGCGCTGTTAAGTTAAACATGGGTGTTTGGACACTTAATATTTATTTTCAAGGGCACAGTTATGCCTAAGTGTTCCACTGAAAGTTGAAATAAACAAAGCCCAGATCTTTAAAACAATCCCTGTCTACAATTCAGTTTTGTACCCATGTGAATCAATCACTTGTAGAAATTTCAGGAAGTTTTTGCCCATTTGAAGTTTTTCAGCCTTTTAGTGAATAAAGCCCATGTCAAGAGATTCAGTGCTAAACTCCTTGATTATAAAGAATTTCTGGGAAAGTGTGACCAATTAAGGATGGAGGCTCATATGGTTTCAAACAAGTTTAAGAAGTTATTTTTTTGATAATTGATCTAAGGTATGTCTCTTAACAGTTAATTTCACACTATAAATTTTAAGCCTTTCTTCTATTTTCAGGTTTCGTAAGAACAGTCATACACAACTAGAACATTGACTATTTTCCGACGAATCAGATCAACCGACAGCCATCTTGGATTGTAAAGGCACCATTTTGAATTTTAGCACAATACATTTCAAAATATTGTGTTTATCGACATTTTCAGCTCGTAAAACCACCCTAACCCCTCTGTTGTTAGATGGGAAGTATATATTATGTTCAAAATGGCATGTTAGCCATATTGAAATTCCTGGCAGCCGTTTGGAATGTTGGGCATCATTTTTCAAAAATCGATTAGCATCATCGGTTTTCGGCATCAAATTTTGGTCTATAACCACGTTGTAAATTAAAGTGAACACCATTTCCCAGCTGGGCTCTTCTGTGTGATTAACTATTACAATAAAACCTCTGTAACTCTAACCTCTGTAGTTCGAACTTTTCCTAATTCGACCAATTTATTTTGTCCCCTGAAGAAAAAACCTTTCTAATATGAACTTTGTGTTATGCAAGTGTCTTATTTCAATATTTGGCCCTGCGGTCTTACAGTCTGTTTGTTGTATCATTGTTTCTGCAATATGGCAATTGTAGTAGCAGGCACAAAACAAGGACACAACAAGAAAAGTGAGAATCACAGGAATGGCAGCTGCTAGCGCTAAAAGAGAAAAGCCACCAATGTTTGTAAAAGAACTCGACAAGAGATTTGTACGTGAAGATTGCAAAGTTGCTTTCATTATAGACCATTGTCTAGCACAAACAAAAGTTGAAGGACTGAAAGCTGTGAAGCTGATATTTCTTCCACCAAATACAACTTCAAAAACCCAGTCCATAGATTAAGGAGTCATCAGGTCCCTTAAAGCCATTTATCGTCATCGTCAAAAGATCATTCAGCGAATTATCAGAGAAGTTGATGCAGGAAAAGGGATTCCAAACGTATCAATGCAATCAGCTAATTACAGAAACAATAGTGCAAAATTGCTCCTGAAAGGCTGGTATATCAGAAAAAGCAGCAGAAGAAGTCTTTGATGAAAACGATATTCATTTAAAGACTTCACTGCTGAGGATGATATGGAGCTTGATGAAACAATTTAAGGGCTTCGCACAAGACTTCCAGAAGAAACTCCTTTGCAATGCAAGGCAGCTACTTCATTAGAAATTGATGAAGAGATTGCTACCAGTGGAGACAAACCGACCGATGCAGATATTTGGCATTCATCAGAGAAGAACTTACTTCTGTTGAAGAGGAAAACAATGACATTGAAGTCGAACTTCGAAAGAGCCACTGGAATGTCCTGCCAGTTTTCAGGTAGACAAGGCAGTTAAAATCCTGCAGCAATTCGCCCTCTTGTGACAGCGGGATAGAGATTCGAGAAATGATGGAGAAAATTAACATGTTGGCAAAGAGAGAATGTTCTGCCCCAAAGAATAAAAGACGATAACGAATTGTTTTAAAAAAGTCTAAAACACTATACTTAACTGTCTAATTTTGTTTTTCATCTATGAAAATCATTTATGAACTGCTTTTCTCGTTTCAAAAAGTAGAAGCATGGTTAGAGGATATAGAACGTACAAATAGGGAATAGCAGAGGTAAAATCTGGTACTATACAGGACAGCTCGTATAATTCGATCGGGCAAATTATTGAATAAGTGCCCCTCTAGAATAAGCGACCACCCTCAAATACATCTGTCATATCGAAATTCTGCATACGATTCGTTGAGGCGCAAAAGTCTGACATGGTCTTGGTTCCAGGAGGGTTTACACGCTACGTTCAAACACCACTGCATCGAATGTTATGATGAAAGCATTCTCCTGGAAAAGTGGTCATGTTGACTATAGAATCCTTGGAGAAACCAGGCAAGGAAATGATTCAAGAATCTTTTGTCCCTTGCGATTGAGTTGCACCACGGATGGCAGTTAAAGGGTGACATCACCTGTTGTTTTGAAAAAAGCTTTAAATGGCATCTCTTGTACCTACAGGACCCTAACATAATCCCTTGGTATAGCACCATATAAAAGCAGTAAAGTAATTTCTCTCTTAAATTTTTCTCTGTAATTATTTATTTTCTATCTAATTAAAAGTTTATTGTGTAAGAATATTGATAAAATGAATGAAATGAATTCAAAGAAAGTCAACATTGCAAGGAAAGTCGTACAATAAATAATTTTGTCTAAGAAACATAAAAGCTTTTTTGAAATCAGGTAGCCTTGTCACTCAGGAGAAGGCACTTACTTTTTTACTTGTTTTTCCTTAGCAACATTTGTAATCTTCAGCTTAGAGTCAAAAGTGATTCCAAAAAGTGTAATATCATTTGTTAAATTAGATCCTGACCATCTATGTGAATTCGGGTATACGTACTTTTTGTTAACCCAAGCACATCACTAGAAATTTTTCAGGATTTGCAACCGAACCATTTCAGAATAGTTTTACTTCTAAACATGCGACCATATTCTCCTATAATATGAATAAACTGAAAAGTAGAGGTCAAAGAATTGAACCCAGTGACGCAATGGCCTGGGGGCAGGGGCTACAGCTCCCCAGACAGAAAATCTATCGGACAAGTTTGCCACTTTCGGACATTACAGTGCACAAAATTGTTATTCTTTCTCTTTGCTATTGGCAAGGATGATCTTTTAGGGATTCAGTCTAAGCCAAAGTAAAAGACGCTATTTACAAATTTTCTAGGTGTAGTGCTAGACCTGTCACTCTCTTATGCCTCTTCATTTACCCTGCCTACGGCACTGGTAGAAATAACCTGACTCCAGGGGGCTCAAACTTTTGATCCAGCTAAGCTCCAGTGGTGTACTGAAAAGGTTCTCGGTAGAAGAAACTTGTCATTAGGGGTTCTATCAAAGAAATAGCTACTACACCCTGGCACGCCACTCTTTGTTCGTCCCTACAACTCGTGTGCTGCAGGCGTCCATGGATGTGAGAGATCGCTAAGCAACAATTGTAAGCTCCTAGTCTTCAGTGCACAGAAATTTAATTTCATTTATTCAAAGGTTCCTGCAAAGAGCACTATTACCGCAATTTAGTTATCGGGCCAATTTAAGGAACGTCTCAGTACATTACACTCCTAGTTATTCGAACCGGCAGATATTCACAGTCCCCACTTATTGGAAGTAATTTGCATGTACCTTGGTTTTTCTATAACTCACCCTTATCATCTTCCTCAGTTATTCGAACCTGCACTTGCTCGGAATTTCGCTTACTCGAAATGATGTTCATTCCCTTGGCCAAAAGACCTCTCAGTTATTCTAATTTTTTTAAAAATCCTAATGGGCACAGTAGAAAAAAATCAGAAACACCGAAAAAGTAAACATTGTAAAAACTCATTCAAACTCAATGTTTGACAAATCTCTTACGCATGTTTGATAATTTTACAGGCCCTACTGGAATTTAATTTCCGAGGACATTCGTTCCCTTATTGGCAGTAAAAGGCGAAGAAAATCACGCCCTACTTATAGAATAGGCCCGTTTTTAGCTAAATTTTTAGTTATTGAAACTCACGCTATTCGAACCAATTTTCATCTTCCCTTGGAGGTTCCAATTGCAGGGAGTCTACAATGAAAAATGGTCTTTGAGGATCTTTATCTTAGCGCCAGATAGTGACGTAAGTTATCGGACCTGTTCAGGTAGTGCCCAGTCCCTCGTGATCTCACATGTCATTCTATTGTCTTTTTTAAATGAAACCCTTCTTTTCTTTCCCGTTTACAACCAAAGAGGGAAAACCATTACGTTGGTAATAGTCACTTACGCATTCTAGGAAGAATGGCTCAGCCAGCGTCTCAGATGCATAAGGGTATTGTAAAACAGGTAAGTGTATCTCTGTCGTGTCAGTGATTAGTTGTCAATTCTCACATATGTGTGTATAGTCTCGAAAAGATTGAATTAGGCCGTATTACCCCTACACTCTGTCACCTCTTGGAGTACCTTCTTGATGTATGTTATAATTTAGTATTAATAGTTGTAAATATTACTGGAATGGATATATCTTAGAAGATAGTTGTTTCAGATGAAAATCCATTATTCATAGTGAATAGGCAGCCTTGTTGATAAATGACTAGGCCTATGTTAAATGCTGACGTGTCTCACAGGATTTTTGTTAAGTCTATAATTAGGTCTTAATTACATTCATACTATGCTTGTAGCCATTCCCCCTCTAATGCAAAGGCCACACTGGGCTTATGTTAATTGCTCTGCAATTTTATAACATATTATGAACTTTTGGCTTGTTGGAGTACTAGGGGGCAACACTGTATATTTATTGAATGCTACTTGGGCTTGTTCTTACCTAGTAATGTGATTCTACTTGTATAATTATATCTATGGTGCATTTGATTTATGCCCTGTCTGGATACTTATATTACGTTAATTGTGACTATATGATATTTACATTACACTGCTCTTATGATCAATTCCAGACCAGTTTTATGATTGGCCTAAATGGAATGGAACTGGTTTCCACCCCTCCTGAGTGTAGCTATTTTTCATAGTTAATTTATAATCTTAATTTTTTTAGGTACTGTTTTGATTAGGAAGTTTTTGTAGCATTTTCTTATGGCTGCAGATTATTTCAAATCCTTGATATTATTTCAATATGAATAGTCAATATCTAGGAAAACATTCCAAATAAATCTGATTCACTGTTTTTCAAGTTCCAGTTCACTCTTTTTACCAGGCAACCTTGAAGTTGTACCTAATAGAAGTACAGAAGCCTACATAAAATCTTTTAAAGTGAGATTATTTTGTCTGGTGTTGTTGGAGAATTATTATCTTGCTTTTTCTTTTATCTTAGGTGTTATCTGGAGACTGTATAATTGTTAGAGGACAGCCAAAAGGAGGCCCACCCCCAGAGCAACAAATTGCTTTATCTAATGTTGTTGCACCTAAAGTCGGCCGTAGAGCAAATCCAAATGTAGAGGGAAGCTTAGAGACAAGAGATGAGGTAATGCCTATCCCTTCAGTTAGAATCAATCAAGATTTTAATAACAGAGAAGCCAGTAGGACTAAATTGTTGTTTATTGAGAAATTAGAACATTTAATTCTGCTGATTACATTATTGTATGCTGCTGTGTGTTGGTATTCTGCATTTGCAAAACAGGAGACTCGATGCTATATGTGTTGATAATTTTACTTTATTATTGATAGGTAGATATCTATCTACAGGGGTGGCAGCATAGTGGTTATAGAGCAGGGGTGACCATACTTTGGCCTGTGAGCCACATGTGGCTCTTTGTCATTTAATCTGTGGGTCTAGGAGCACATTTAAACCAACAAATTGTCAGGAAATTGTTTTTAGTAATAACACTGGAATGAATTTGCTATTTACCAACAAAGTTTGCATAAATGTGAGTACATCAGTTTTTTGTGGAATGCCCTATAGTTTATTACTGCTGAGTTAAATGATGTAAAAAATGTTTGCATCAAGTGTACTTGTTATCTTAAGATTCTCAATCATCTGGTTTCTATTGCATGCAGCTATTTCAGTAGAGGGGTTTGGCCACCATGGCTATAGGGTATCCTCACATCCTGGGAGTTACAGGTTGAAGACCAGTCTAAGTCATACCAAAAAGTTTAGCAATGGTACCCACTGCTTTGCTTGCTGGCACTTGATATGGGAGAGTAGAGCAGGAATGTTAATCATAGTGAGCTATCAGTGGACTTGCTCCAGCTTTCAATAAATCACCAGATGTATGACTTAGCATTACTGAAACATAACTAGGCTACCCCAAATGCTATTCACACACATGAAACTTTCAATTTTTATGAGATGCTAGATCTGAAAATAGATAATCTAAAGGCCTGCATTTGAAGGAAATTTGTATATATAATATTATTTCCTTTTGTTACACATAGGTAATTAAACAAGAATATTTTCCTAGCATTCATTTCATACTTCAGTTTTAGTTATGAAAAAGTTTAGTTACCAAATATAAATAAGTATGATACTGCTGTCATTAATTATATAATTTATATTTAGCCTTATGCCTGGGAAAGTAGAGAGTATTTGAGATCAAAGCTAATTGGCAAAGAAGTGTCTTTTAAAATTGAGTATAAACCTCCTGGAAGTGGAAGAGTATACGGATCAGTCTTTGTAAAAAAGCGTGAGTACTGTATACATATATATATATGAGAAAACTAAAAGAGTCATGAAAGGGTTTGTGTTCCATACTTATATTCTGTCACCATGTAGACTTGTCACAGTTTTTCATATATTATGAGCTGATGCTGCCTTGTTTTCAAGTTCTGGTAAGATGGTTGCCAGTTGTATTGATGTGACAAAAAAGTGTGATAAAATGACACTGTAAATAAATAAGGAAATAAAAGAAATGCTGTGAAGTCCTCATTTCAAATAGGTACTTATATCCTTTGTTAACAGAATTACGAAATTGACACAGATACCACTTACATAAGAAACGTTGTAAGAAAAATAATCGGAATTCAGCATTCAAGGTAGTGTGAAAAATGTGAGCGAGTGAGTTATTCAACTATGAGTCAACCCCATAATTTTATTGTATGAAATATGAATTGCAAATTTGATGTATAATTGAGAATATATATATATATATATATATATATATATATATATATATATATATATATATATATATATATATATATATATATAAGATAATGAGTCAAAAATATACTTTACTTAAATTATAGATGTTTCGATAAATATGTTCATGAGTACTGATGAATATATTTATTGAAACATCTATAATTTAAGTAAAGTATATTTTTGACTCATTATCTTATATATATTTATATACTATGCGAATGTGGCTCTGATTCAGTTATATATATATATATATATATATATATATACAGTGATTCTTGTTGCTATAATGGATTTATGGATTTGCTGGAATTTGATACTGATTCTAGTTTCTTACTCTGAGAATTGTAATTGCAGTATGGAATTGTCATATTCATTTTTGTCAATGATTTATTGCTCTGTTGGTAAAATTTTATATGTAGTATTAGCAGTTTTTAGGGTAGGTGAGGGCATAAATATCTCCCTGAAGTAGAGTAGTCAGCATTTGGGCATATATTGGGGATGATTCTAGGAATTCAAATATAGATAGTTGGCAAATATATTTTACAAATGTTACCAAATTCACCACAAAGCCCCCCTCCAGAAGATTTGCAAGAACCTGCCACTGATATAAAGGTTACTTTAGAACCTAGCTGTTCAAGTGAATAAATAGAAATTTTCATTAAGTTATTATCTGTTTTAGCAAGATGAAAAGTATTTATTCTGACCAAATGTATACTTGGAAAATTGTTACTTGCATGTTATATTTTGGCACTGAAAGGTTCTTTCAATAGTACTGTGTTGTCAGCATCCTCAGTGAGCAATTTTTTAGCAAGTGCAGACTCTGAACACCTTTCAGGATAATCACAAGAATGTACTAGTAACAACACAGGTGTGTCAAGCTATTTTTCACTGACATCCACTGACAGATTTTATCTATAGGAAGCTGGATATTGTATGTTGTAGATGCTTGTTATATGAAAATGTGGTTCACTAGTATTTTACTGCAATCTTGTACTAATAGGAGATCTGGTTCATTTCTTCTATTGCAATATCTCTTTTGTAGCTGATGGTGAGTGGCTGAATATAACTGAATGCCTTGTCAGTGAGGGTCTTGTGGAAGTACGAAGAGGAGGTATTAAGCCATCTGAGTGAGTACTTTTACTATTTCTTGTAATGATCAATTGTCTTTTTCACTAAATTTCTGTTCGCTGTAGTGTTCAACATGCAGATTTGATCAAACCCTCTTAATAGCAATGAGCTAGTTATATTTACTGGAGTTCTCTTGTCGTTTTAGTGATCAAAGCAAACTTGTTGACTTGGAGGAAATTGCCAAAACAGCTAAGAAAGGAAAATGGGCTGATGATGTCAATGTATGTATGTCTGTGGCTTTAGATGGATTCCTTTTATAAATTATTTGAAATACAGTGTCAAAACAATATTATTGAAAATGCGCTTGGGCCTGCTATGGTACCTCTGTTTAGATATAAGGCTAGGTCCTTTCACTTTGGTTGAATGAGCTGTTAAGGACTTCAAGGTCCCAAACCTTCAATTTGTGCATCAATATGGAACAAAAGTACCATGCAAATAGAACTTACTTGACAACAGAAATTTACTGATATTTTAAAAAAGCAGTTGCTTGCTGCTTTGTTTGTATCTAGACATTTACTAATTACTGTCTAGTTTGTATTTTCACACCATCGGACGTTCTTCCGATAAGGAAAGACAGACTCTTCTTGTAGAAACATTGTTTATTAGAATGTCGAGACTGAGCTTGGGTGATTTTCATGACTATCTTCTAAATTATTAATGTCTCCTAGGGAATTAGGAAACGAATTGAATAGAAATTAGGCTTGTTTTGGCGGTTGTGTCAATTATTCACTCTATTTTCCATAAATAAATTGTTCAGGATTTGAGTTGGGGAGCTTTTTCCCACAAGACTATAAAACATATCCGAAAGGAAACGTTTTTCGAATTAGAGAGTTTCAAAATAAGGGCGTTTTACCATGAAGAAGCATAAGATTTTTTGAAGAAACCGGTAAAATATCCGAATATGGAGTTTTTCGAGTTAGGAAGTTTCAAAATAAGGGCTTTTTCCAAGAAGAATCATAAGATTATCTGAAGAAATCAGTAAAATATCCGAATATGGAGTTTTTCGAGTTAGGAGTTTCAAAATATGGGCTTTTTACCATGAAGGAGCATATGATTTTCTGAAGAAACCGGTAAAATACCCGGCAAAGGAGGCTGTACATTTATCGAAATAAATTTCTCCATGGAAGCGTAACAAATGCTCCTTGTTGAAATTGTGAGTTCTTACTTTAGGGGATTTTAGCTGATGTTACCAAAGCTTGGCTATAATGCAACACAATACGTTCAATAATTTGATATTATATATGAAGGCTATCTTGCAACGAGTTTTTGTCATTAAGTATACTCAGATTTGATTGTAATCTGGATTTGTTTTTTAGGAGCATGTGAGAAATATTACATGGAATGTCGAAAATCCAAGAAATTTTGTTGAACTGAAACGCAATAAGCCTGTTGATGGTTCGTTTTATTTCCCATAAGCTTTTTGCGTATTTGGTTAACTTGTTGAGAGTTTTTTGCAACAGTTTTATGGTCAACAGCTATTTATGCACAGTTTTATGCAAAAATATGGCATTGATATGGGCAGATGGACAAATATCAATTTAGAAGCTATTTATTTATTTGTTATTATGACTGAAGTACTAGTAAAGTTGAGCTATCAGAATTCTTTTGGATAATGCATATCAAACTGTTATTTTTGGAATACTTGTTAAGTTCGTTGCGTGACCATTTGATGACGGAAACTTATTTTAGTTAACGCTTGCTCAAAATATGCTATCCTCTTTTGACAATCAACTTCAGATGTATGCCTTTGTAAACAGTGGAACGTTTGCACTGAAAACATTGCGTCTTTTATTCTTCAGCAATCGTTGAGATGGTTCGCGATGGAAGTACCATACGCGCATTCGTGCTGCCTGAGTTTGACTACGTGACCGTTATGATGACAGGAATTAAGGTAATTGAATTCATAATGATTTAGCATTTTTAATTGATTGATGTACTCAACTTTTTATCTTAATAAATCATCTAATCTACAAAGAAAACGTAAATGTGTACCATTCGCAATATGAGAGAACTCAGGGTTATCTTGTTCCTATTGTGAGTGGTACTTACAATTCAGAAATAATATCTTATTCAAAGTACTTTACAATCTTATCATAGTTGCGAAAGACCAATAGACACACATAAGTATGATTGACACTAGTACCTTTGAATGTTAGATTTTAATTGTTTGTTTGAGCAAGAAAAATATCGGGGACACACACGCACTCACACACACGCACTCACACACACGCACTCACACACACGCACTCACACACACACACACACACACACACACACATATATATATATATATATATATATATATATATATATATATATATATATATATATATATATATATATATATATATATATATATATATATATATATATATATATATATATATATATATATATATATATATATATATATATATATATATATATATATATATATATATATATATATATATATATATATATATATATATATATATATATATATGATGGTATCGTATCCTATAATCTTACATCATATATATCTTTGAGATAAATATAGTGTGAACTACCTTAATCAGCATTGTAAAAAGACGTCCTCAACATTGCCACTTGACTTTTGCAGGCTGATATTGGGAGTCTTCGCTAATGTAAAAAGACACCACACTCGCATTCTAGGTTCCTATGCTTATGCTAAGCAACATAAAATGCCATTTTCTACCATACGTTGGTATGGAAAGTTTCGTTGATTTATGTATGCTAACTATAAGTAAGATTGAAAATCACGATGGTCTCGATTGATATGTGGAAGATCGTAAGTTTTTCATCATGGAATAAAATTTTTAATTGTAAAGTAACATCTAGTGATATCAGTTTGTGTCAATCCAAAAATTCTTTCACTTTATTTTGGTGTGGGGAATCTTTTTCATTGTATTTCATAACAAAGGAAATAGCATAAAAAAGTTAGGGAAACGGGCGGTAAGAGATCTTGAGAATGTTCTTAACCTTCTTTTGCCATTCCACATGTACCTAAAATACCTAGGTAGTCAAAATTATGCTGGAATGTATGTTTATTCAAGGTGAATTCAAGGTGAAGCTTAGTCAGTTGTCTAATACCCGATATATTGAAGATAGTCTAAACAGAGTTTTTCACACGTCTTATGATCTTTGGCAGTCTGTTTTAAAACTCACTAATAGTTGATGAGTCTTTAAAATCATCTTTTAGTAAGCTCAATTCACTGGGCATAAAGGGAGAGTGTGAACTTGAGAGGCGATTTGTCGTTTCTGTATCTTGGCCATGAATGTGCAGATTCTTAAGATTGTAGACAGGTTGACGCTGAGATGGGATTTCTGCAGATAAATAGCAAGAGGTTGTGTCGTTTTCATAACAAGAAAATGAAGCAAGTGACCCTTCTTTGTTGTGGTGTGTTCTAACGTAATTCATAATAAAGTCTTTGCTTCCTACTACCTCTTCTTGGTCATGTTACTGCAAGAGCTGCATCAAGTCTGTTCAAGCCTTGTTGTGAAATCGAGTTTCATGTAGGGCATCCTGTTGCAATTGTATAATATGTCACGGCAATGAGATGAAGTCTTGTATTCAGCTTGTAGTTTTGATCAAGTAAATCCCTTGAAACATTTTTAGAAAGATACCTTATTATCCCAATGCCTCGTCTCACTTTTAATGTAGCCCCCCCCCTAATGTAACTCTGAGAAGAATTTTGAATTAAGAATCATTTTGGGGTGCTTCCCCATCGTTCTGGTCATTGTTACATTCCCTAAAAACAAAACGAGATGACGCAGTTTCATCCGTTTGGTTAAAAAAATAGCCTATCCAATTTTGTTAACATTAAAATTCAAAGCCATCCATTTAAATGGATGGTAAATGATTTCATCATATATTGGAATTGTATGAAAAATTATTACGAGTTTCTCATCTATAATTGAAAGAACTGTTTTTTCTATCAGCACTTTAGTTAAACATAGGTTGGATGGGACAGTTCGGAGATACATTATGCGGGGTTTTTATTTCATTTCGATTCTAACCATTCAGCATTAATATAAGCAGATTTTCCTTTCTTCCATGAATTTATATACTGTTGCTGGTAGGAAGGATTTTAGGTTTTTGTGTTATTTGTTACTTGTTATTTGTTTTACAAGAAAGGGCATTGAAAAATTACCTCTGCTGAAGGGTATCCTTTAAAAAATGAAATGAAATTCAAATGAAATGAACTTGGCTATGAATCCACAGCTTGATGTTTATCAGGTAAGTTCCTTGGGATCTTTTCGAACAGTAGAAACCAAGTCAACTACATTGACCGATGTTTTGGCCAACTACAGAAAGATCATACCTTAAAGAGCACTACTTTCTCCACATACCCTCCTAAATAAGTGCAGGAGGTAGCTATCCCTCATACCCCCCGGCGTAGGTACCCATTGGTATCACTGTTTATAACGTCAAGATTGAACTGGGTTGAGATTTCAGTTTTCTTTTCTTTTGTTAAACCATCATGCCGTACTTTGTGTAAGAAAATTATATATGTTATTGGTAAGCTGTTGACTAACTGATGAATCCTCTGCATGAGAATCAGACTGCTTGGCAATAGAAGCACCTTTTTCACAGAGATTTTGAAAAGTTGATACATGCTTCAGTATATTGAATCAATATCAAGTTCTGATAAATTTTCCAAAGATTAATTGTCATGAATTCCCTATTCCCTTTCTTATGAAGAAGATGAGGGATATACTCACATTTTCAGACTTTTCGGACAAATCATGAAATGAAGTTGCCCAATCACATATTTTTGTTATTGAGATTGATATATCACCACACCCGCACAACTTTTTATAGAATCGAGAGAGCGGATAAGTCGAATTACGTTACCTCAATCAATGGGCAGACTGTGCAGCATGGGGAGCGTTCAGCTGCATGTCTCGAAACTGAGATATGTGGACAGAAAGAACTTAAGCATAGCTGAGCTGATGAATAAGTCCAATAGAATTGTCAGAGGTTATATGCACCAAAATTACAGTACCCTGGATTGGAGCCATTGATGTAGTCTTTATCCATTTGCTTATTATAATTACTCGTGAGATGCAGAGATTTAGTGTAGCATTTGACTAGTTTCACTTTCTGTGTGGCTAGAAGAGCAAAGAATTACAGACTAAGACTCATGAAATTCTACCAATGTGTAGTTTTTTTGGGGGGTCTGAAGTCATTCATTTTGTAAGTTGAAAATCTATTGTTAAGCCTGAAATAATGCCGTTTATCGATTGATACTTTTGGGCGCCTTTATAACCCATTTCAGCTCTATAGTGCTCAAATATGATAAGTATATGCTCAGGGTTTATATTGGAAAACCAGGGGAAAGGGCTTTTCACTTTGGTCAGGGAATGTCAGGGAAAGTCGAGATGGTCGGGGGAAAATCGCATTTTCAGGCTGCAAGTCAAGGAAAGAATGTTATATATCATCACCAAGGAAGTATTCCGATTTTGTAGTTTAAATTTATTGTTTAATTTACTAACCAATGTTGACCTTCCAAAAGTTTGATGAGAGCGATTGGTGTTTTGATAACTTTTCCAACTAAAAGCACATAAAGAAATAGAGCTGTGCTGTGACTTTTTACAGTGTTATGCAGTGGCGTCGTTATTGGGGGTGCGGGAATGCAGCACACCCTGGTGTGAGGGACTGTTGGCAAATTTTCCAAATATCATTTGTTGTCGGCAAATCTAGAAATTTTATTTTCAATCTTGTTTGATTTTCATTTTAGATTTTCCTCGATACACACTTGAGCAATATTTCATTCTCCCTGATATGTATTTTAGCCATTCTAGAGGGCAATAATTAAAATTTTTTTCTTGTCGGACCCAAACCCAACCATGGCGGGTCCTTCTGTTTCATTAGCTAGAATTACCAGCACCCCAGCTATTGACTCTTGGCACAGTCTCTGATTGACTTTAGAACAACAACAAATAGTGAACGCCTGAAAGGTCTTTTGCTCCTCCCTTGCGAGAAGGATTTGACGGACTCCTTCCAATCATATCTAAAGCTGCAGAGCTTTGAGTTCAACTTATTCCATGTACATATACGGTTGTACATTACTACTTTTGACTTTTTTAGTATAATAGGGCATTTTAAGAAATATAAAGAACACATTTTTTACGATCACTGGCACTGTTGAAATTTCTGACAAGATTCGACAACAAAAATCTCGCTGGATAAGTTTTATACTTTTATGGACGAACAGAGCAATTCTACAACTTCGTTCACAGCTTTCTCACTCCTCCCAGTCCATATTACGTCATTTACTCTCCGGGGGGTTTCTTCAATTTCCAACAGGTACTTTCTGCCATTGATACGACAAGATCCCGTGTATTACAGCATAAATTGTATTTAGGTAGCTTCATAGCTGTATTTAGTTCACATTTTAAAAAACCATAAGTCAAAAATACACTCACATATTTATGTGTGATTTCTCAAAACTTTCATTGCCCTCCGGCAACCTCCTCAGTGAGAATCAAAGAACATCTTGTTTAGCTGAATGCTTGTTACCTTTCCCGTCCTTCAATAACATTAAGAAACTAGAACGTCGTGCCTTATATGTACTTATGTTACAAGATGAGATCAATTCTCATTAGCAAACGCTACCAAAGACCATTTATGCCATTCTCTTTATAGTAAATACTCAATCGGTGACCACACCCTTTGCCTTTGCACCACCCAACTCCTTTTTGAACTCACTATTAATGCCCCTGTACAAATTGCTAAATTGAAAAATAATATCTCATTATTCCTTTACTCATTGTCAAACCCCTCAGGTCAGGGGAAAAGGTTGTTTTTCCAGAAAAGTATAGGCTTTCACCAAAAAGTGAGGGGGAAATTTATGCTTTTTAGGCAAAAGTCAGGGGAATTTATTTCGAAAAGTCTGTATCAGCCCTGTTTTATATAGGAAGCAATTTTTGATTGAAATTCAGGTAGCTTTCTGTTATTTTAAGTAGAAATGTGAATGGTTTGGAAGTATGTTTTGCTATCTATTGAAGCAAACATATTAGAATTTGGCATTGAAAAGAAACATTCTCTTTGAGAGATTTTTATGAATATTTTGTTATCCACTATACAGTGTCCGATGTTCAAGCAAGAAGGTGACAAGCAAGTGGCAGAACCATTCGCAGAAGAAGCGAAATTTTTCACAGAATCTCGTTTATTACAACGGGATGTCAAAATTCTGTTTGAAGGAGTATCAAATCAGAATTTCTTAGGTACTATCATTCATCCTGCTGGCAATATTGCAGAAGTGATGCTGAAGGAAGGATTTGCGCGGTGCGTTGATTGGAGCATGGGGACTTTGACATCAGGTCATGATAAATACAGACAAGGAGAGAAGCTTGCCAAACAGAAACAATTAAGAGTTTGGAAGGGGTACATAGCACCAACTGCCAAAATTCCCCTCAAGGATTCGGAGTTTAGTGGCAAGGTTAGAACTTAATACCCTTGATTAAAATGTCTGGCATATTCGCTAATGTTTAAAACTCCATGACCAGCAAGCGCATTGGCATTTGAGTTGGAGATATAATATAGCTTTGTTCTGCAAATTTTTGCGAATAGCTGTTATTCCATTAAATAGTTAGTGGACCTAGTGGCAAGGAAAGCTAACTTGTTTAATAGTGATGAAGTCATTTAACGTATTGTTTCGAGTAAAAATCCATTTTTAACACCTCCTCGAATAAATGCACTCGGAAAGTGCTAATGGACAAACCCTATTCAGGTTTGGCCCCCTCATTGAAATTCCCCCTATTTGGAAAGATATGATACATTGGAAAGTAGGATAAATAAATGAAAGAATGGATCTACTCTTGCTGGCTCAGAATAGCGTAGTAATCATTGTGTTATTGTTATTTTATCTAGCTTTTAATCGTGAAAAGGAACAGCCCATGTTCTAGATGCCCCCTTGAATGACGGCCTGTAAAGAATCATAGAAATGAAAAGAATACCAGGCGTTATTTCGCTAAGTCATCCGATTATTCATCTCTTTAGTTTTTTATTTCCCTAAATGCATGTGTTCTCCTTTTCAAGGTGGTAGAATGTGTGAACGCAGATGCTATTGTTGTGGTCACACCAAATAAGGAGCATAAGAAGATATTCTTCTCAAGTCTTCGCCCACCTAGGTATCGTTTATCGTAATTGCAAATTTAATGCTTTTTATTGCTCTTCCTAACTTCACACCAATCACTTATCACTGTTCTTCGATTTAAGCCAGTCACTTATCTCCCCTCTTTGATTCATTCCAGCTATTTGTCAATCTTTTGCAGGCCAACAGTACAAACCAATCGCTTATCATTCCTCCTGTTCGACTTGAACCAATGACTTATCGCTCTTCTTCGATTCAAGCCAATCAGTTCTCTTTCTATTCCAGCTCAGGCGAATCACTTGTCAGCCTTTTCTATTTGAGCGAATCACTTATCACACTACTTCGATTCAAGCCAATCACTTGTCACGTTACTTCGATTCAAACCAATCACTTTTCACTCTACTTCGATTCAAGCCAATCAGTTCTCTTTCTATTCCAGCTCAGGCGAATCACTTGTCAGCCTTTTCTATTTGAGCGAATCACTTATCACACTACTTCGATTCAAGCCAATCACTTGTCACGTTACTTCGATTCAAACCAATCACTTTTCACTCTACTTCGATTCAAGCCAGTCAGTTCTCTTTCTATTCCAGCTCAGGCGAATCACTTGTCAGCCTTTTCTATTTGAGCGAATCACTTATCACACTACTTCGATTCAAGCCAATCACTTGTCATGTTACTTCGATTCAAACCAATCACTTTTCACTCTACTTCGATTCAAGCCAATCAGTTCTCTTTCTATTCCAGCTCAGGCGAATCACTTGTCAGCCTTTTCTATTTGAGCGAATCACTTATCACACTACTTCGATTCAAGCCAATCACTTGTCACGTTACTTCGATTCAAACCAATCACTTTTCACTCTACTTCGATTCAAGCCAGTCAGTTCTCTTTCTATTCCAGCTCAGGCGAATCACTTGTCAGCCTTTTCTATTTGAGCGAACCACTTATCACACTACTTCGATTCAAGCCAATCACTTGTCATGTTACTTCGATTCAAGCCAATCACTTTTCACTCTACTTCGATTCAAGCCAGTCAGTTCTCTTTCTATTCCATTTCAAGCGAATCACTTGTCAGCCTTTTCTATTCAAACGAATCACTTATCACACTACTTCGATTCAAGCCAATCACTTGTCATGTTACTTCGATTCAAACCAATCACTTTTCACTCTACTTCGATTCAAGCCAGTCAGTTCTCTTTCTATTCCAATTCAAGCGAATCACTTGTCAGCCTTTTCTATTCAAACGAATCACTTGTCTCACTAATACGATTCCAGCCAATCATTCACTACTCTCCGTGATTGTTCGCTAATGTAAACCCTTCACATCGTGTTCTTCTTTGATATAATCCAGTTTCCTATTGCTATCAATCCTTTTTATTGATGAAATCCCGTTTGCATGGAGGGGTATTTTTCAGGGGAAGAACGAGAATCGAAGGAATATAAATATAGCATGTAAGCAAAAGTTCTTTGTTTTCTCTTTGTTGTTGATACTTTGACATCGCAGTGTTTGTTTCTTCCTTAGATCAATGCCAAAAGACAACGAAACTCAGGTGAGCAACAGGTTGTTACGAGAAGAGAAGAATGAACGATTATGCAATATTATGTATGGAACGACTTGTGCAAATTGAAAGCCCCGTGGTTCTCTTTTTCCTCTTGTCTCGTTGAATTTCGGCAGTTAGGCTGTAGTGGTCTTTGGACTAGAATTTGTGAGAACTCTTTAAAGTATTGTATTATTGATAGCTCTTAGTGTATGATAACTTGATAAGATTAATGCTTTATGGCAATAACTGTGATACCACTTATTTCCTGGCCAATTCGATTACTTTTTGTCTTATTTTTTAATTCCAAGAGATCCTTCTATTATATTATTGCAAGGAATGGAGAAAGTGCTAGCTGAGCAAAACAACAAATAATATTTTTGTTTGAAGATTCTTTTGCCTCGTGTCACTCTATTGATCACTGGTAGTTTTTTGCAAGGAATTTCAACCAATAAACATTGCTAATCAGAGTACCATATTGCAGCGATGTGCCTATTTGTGGGAGTTATATTTAGATAGGCTATCCCGGATGTCTTTATTGGCATTGACGGGCAAGAATTTGAATGAGCTTACTACGTGAAATCTTTACTCTTCTTAAAGTAATTCCGTCCCTGAAATCATGATTATATGGTGCCATTCGCTGTCCTCGAAGCTAAGACGGTGAAGAAATATCCGTGTTTGCTCTTTAGATTATTTAGCAATCGGGGAGTCTTTTCTTAAAGGATTTTTTAAACGGTTTCTTTTTCCAGGAAAATGGACCTAGCAGGGAAGGGAAAAGAGGAAGACCGCTATATGACATTCCATACATGTTCGAAGCCAGAGAATTTCTAAGGAAGAAACTTGTTGGGAAAAAGGTCAGTTGGATAAATGCATCTCTTTACCATTGTCAATATCTTGCAGTGTTATCATTTACTTTTCTGCATATCGTTGTATCATTTATCTGCATTCAGATATTTTTGCAGTCAGTTGGTTGCATTATGTTACACTCGAAACCGTAGTATTTTTGATATCCAGTATCTCACATGAAATTGCATTACAGGTTGATGTTAAAATTGACTACATCAAACCGGCAAATGATGGCTACCCAGAGAGGACCTGCGCAACTGTCTCCATAGCAGGCATAAATATTGCAGAAGCCTTGATAAGTAAAGGTTTGGCAACTGCATTGAGGCATAGACAAGATGATGACCAAAGGTCATCGCAGTATGATGACCTTTTGGCGGCAGAAAGTCGTGCAGCTAAAAATGGGAAAGGTCTTCACAGCAAAAAAGAGCCTCCTATTCACAGAGTTGCTGATATTGCGGTAGGTCAAGAAGCCCAGTTATCAATACTTAATAGTTTGATTTACATTTCTTGTTTAGTATAGTAGTAGAACTTTGCAGATTGTACTTGAGTGGAATTCATTGTAGATTATAAATGAAATCAATGCCATTGCTAGCTAAGAACTAAGATAAGGAAATACTGTAATGCCCATGTAATGTCTGTGACAAGAGCATTTAAGCTCCAGATGGTAGAATCGTGGTAAATGTGGAAAATGTGGTATGAGAGATTCTGTTTTACGAGAGATTTTGGCGAATATATCACGTGAATGAATCATGACCATTACTTTGATATTCATCAGCACGATCATTATGACAGTGTCCATACGATCTGGAAAAATCAGGGGAAAACTGTTTTTAAGGACAGTCAGGAAGAGTCAGGTAAAATTGGGAACTTTTATCATCCACGCAAATAAGTTCTTTGGTGCCCAGTAGACAACTCTACAAATTGCAGAGTTTCTGATATTTTTTGTTCCTGTTTGAGAAAGTAGTTGATGAGATAGCCTCCTTTTCTTACCCAAATTGGAAAAATATGTCCAATTACTTAGTTTTAAAAGATGGTCAGTCGCATCATTTGTAACACCATTTGGTCAAGAAAAATATTAGGTATTTCTGATATGTAGTCAGGAAGAACACCTTCATTTTCAAAGTTGGTGAGGAAAAGTCAGGAAAAATATTAGGCAGGATGTATATGAACCCTGTATGATCTTCATTAACATCATGCACATCGTAATCATAATAAGTCATCATAACAATCATTATGATCTTGACTACCATCATTTGAATCATCTTCATCATCAGCATCATCATCATTATTAGCAACATCATCATCATCACATCAGTAATAATCATGATCACGATCAGTATGACCTTCAATACCATCACTTCAATCATCATCATCTTCATCATCATCGTCATCCCATTACTTTGATATTGATCATCACGACCAGTATGATCTTCAATACCATCATTTCAATCATCATCATTTTCATCTTCATCACTATTACTTTGATAATCATCATCAAGATCATTATGATCTTCACTGCCATCATGCCATTCAGCATCATTGTCAACGTGATCATAGTGAACTTCAGCATAATGATTTATTATTTTCATGATATTTTATAGGACCGTGCAAAGGCTTCTCAGTTTTTACCATTTTTGCAACGTGCTGGTCGGTCGTCAGCTATTGTTGAATTTGTGGCAAGTGGATCAAGGTTTAGATTGTACCTTCCTAAGGAAACTTGTCAAATTACGTTCCTACTTGCTGGTATTTCTTGCCCGAAAGTCAAGTCAGTCACGCCACAGGGTAATTTGATATCGGAAGGTGAACCATTTGGAAATGAAGCATTTGAATACAGTAAAGAACATTGCATGCAGCGTGAGGTACATTTCATATAATGAAACATTGATAATATCTCATGCTTTGTATTCATATATTTGTATTTCTTTTGTTTGCACAGTTCTCTTATCTTTTCTGTACAATATCTTATGGCTTGCTGTCTCATTTAATTTTTTTTATCTGTTTGATATTGGGGGGAGGGGGAGGGAGGTTAGTTGAATAGGTGGAGTCGTTGCCTGTTGTACAGAAGATCATTACCTCGAGATGCACCTCGGACCGTAGTTTAGATTCTCTCCAAAATGCTCACCCTGCAGCATTTGGATACCTGGTGGTAGCATTAGAGAGATGAAGGCGGTGAAGAAAGGAACTGTCTGTTCTTTCTCATTAAGCCTAAATCCTAGTATTATCGTCCTCTCTAGCACTAACTGCGCAACGCACAGGCGATATATAGGGCTTAACTTTTTACTATTCATCACTTTTGGTACTCGCTCAATCTTTTTTTTACTGTCACCAGTTGTCCAGTTTCTGTTCTTAAGTTATCCCTCTTGATTAGCACTTTAGACTTTGATTATGATAAGATGCCTATCTCTTAATCGAAGCGTCCTTTCTATTCTTTTAAGTTTTACTGAACTAGCTTAAACATTTTCTACATTACTCTTTAGTGGTGCTTGGATTTAGCACATTGATGCATTTTTATTCAAAGGGAGCATCCTGAGAGTACTAACCTGCGTTATCTGACATCCATAGGTCGAGGTACAGGTCGAAAATATAGACAGAGTTGGCAATTTTATTGGCTGGATGTTTGTAGACGGTTGTAATTTATCAGCAGACCTTATCGAGGTATATCATATTTTTTGTCGTTTAGATTTCTTTTCTATAGTCTTTATCTTTGTTGTTTTTATTTAAATAGGTTCGTTCATCTGTATTCCACAATGGACACTTGGTTGGTTCTTAGACTTGAACTCCTTTGACAAGTTGTATTTATTCATGTGTGTTTTGATAGACTGATAGACAGTCTTGGGACCAATGGTTTTAGAACGCTTTGTGTCTATAGTGTATTTCTGACGGTACATTGGAAATCACCATTGGTTTTTGATGACACCGATCTAAGCTGTTTTGCAATAACAGGAAGTTCCCCCCCCCCCCATTCTGTTTTTTCTTTTATAGTAGTATATCATGATAGTTAAGTCATTTTGTATTCTGATTCCTGCCTTGAAGTCAAGCTTTTCCTGTTATATACATGGTATTTCTTCCCATTTGTATGGAAGTTATGGCAAGATTGCTGACGGACATTTTAAATCTACCAGCTAATTAGATTTTGCTTTCTAAAACATGAACGCTTTAGTATTCAAAATACCCTAATTGCCATCTACCGTTTGTTACTTTATCCTCCTTTTCTCATTGGAAATGATCCAGAATGCTCTCGTTTCCAATAGTTCAACTTGCTTTATGAGGTCATTTGCAACCCCGCCAATACCATCCTCGACTGTTTTTGAAGGATAAGCTTATTGTTCTAGTTTCCGTATGTCTGACACATAGAGGTTTTTGTAGGATTTAGCTGTTTTATTGCAGCTCGTGTTTGCACCCAACTTGGAAATGCGCTTTCTTAAAAATCTCTAGACAATAGAGTCATGGTTGCTTTCAAATTAGGAACTGTTAATGAAGCTTAGTTGATTTAACTCGTTGTTCGATGGTCGAAGGGCTGAATCATCTCAGCTATTCATGGACCTGCATTTTAGAAAGTGCTCTTTGCCCCCCTGTAACCCAAACATAAGTCTAGAAGTCCTGGTTAGACCAGAGGGCGTTGCATTGAAATAAATAAATAAATAAATGGATATATATATATATATATATATATATATATATATATATATATATATATATATATATATATATATATATATATATATATATATATATATATATATATATATATATATATATATATATATATATATATATATATATATATATAAAATAATCCATGTCAACGTTACTTTGAATTTCAATAAATGCGATGAGAATTTTGAAGTTTTTTTGTAACTGGGAACTCATTTCATGTGAAAACCATAGTTCGTAGAATGACATCGATAGTAGAGATTTTCCATATAATGGATTGGAGTTATTATTTTTTAGCATGGTTTAGCTAAAGTACATTTCTCAGCAGAAAGGTCAGAGTTCTATAGAGAATTAGTGAACAAAGAGCAAAAAGCAAAAGATGCACAATTGAAGGTGCGTTTTGAAATCATTCTTCGTTAAGCTTAGATAAGACATAGTTTGCTCTGGAATCTTCAGTTTATTTAAGTATGAAGTTTGCATACTGTGTTAGAGAATGTTTAGATTTAAGTACTAATTCAGGAGCCTTGGGTCGTTGTTTCACCAGGGGTTATAGCCCAGAATGGCGAGGTTGGAGGGCTGTGTGCAGTAGGGCAAGGATATGCGTAGGCAGTTTCGGTTGGTGGGCGTTTGGAGAACAGTGAAGAACTTTCTTTGAAAGATTGTATTTTTCAGAACACAAGGAAACAATGATGTCAGTTGCTGGTAACAAAAATTACTTACAAATCACAACGAGTTAACTATAGCTATCCATGTCCTAAAGAGTAAATGAATTGCATGTTGAAATCTGGTCAAAGTCCTCAATGTTCTGCTGCATGACCAACTCTTTAACAAACTTAATAGATGTTAAGGGACGTGATGATCGAATCTGCTTTTGTCAATACCATAAATCCTCGAATTGGCCCTCCTCGAATTGGCCCTCCTCGAATTGGCCCTCCTCGAATAAGCCCTCCCCTCGAATAAGCCCTCCCCTCGAATAAGCCCTCCCCTCGAATAAGCCTCCCATGTTGGAACTTTAATTTGTTGATAAGCCCCCTCGAATAAGCCCCAACCTCAGATGATAATGAAGTTTTTTCTTAATACTAGTACTTAATTTTGGACCCTTCTTTTAATATTATGGAGAAAAGGAGCTTTGACAATGAGCTTTTTTTGGGACATATGTCAAATATTTTTATAAGCCCTCCCTCGAATAAGCCCTCTCCTCGAATAAGCCCCCACCTAAAAGGTATTGAAAATAAATAGGTCCCCAGGGGGCTAATTCGAGGATTTACGGTAGTATTCATTCGTTGAATATCCAAAGGTAATCTGCCCGAGTTCTTAGAAGTTTTCTCTGTGGTATGCTACAGGTTTGCACAAATAGACAGGCACTACACAAACATAACATTCTTCTGCAAAGGTTTTCACAGTAAATCTATACAAATTGAGTAAAAGGGATAATTGTTTTACGTGAATATTTGAACTTTAAAGTGATATGACTTATAATTTTTCTTAGGTCTCAAAAATACAGTACTAAACTTTCTTAACTTTGGAGCAGTCGATTTCTTATATGTTACTTTCTTACACATGCATTCCTTTAGCGATTTGCAGTAAAATGGTTATTTGTGCAAGACTGTGGCAGTATCATATTATCGTTAGGAAAAGCGTATATAACATCTGGGACTCTTGCATAAAGTAAGTTGTGCTATCTAAGACCTCCGGAAACCGAATAATTTGATATTTCATAGTTGTATTGTTGTTTTAGCTATGGCAAGGATTTGTGGAAGAGAAGACTGAAACTATCGTCGAGGAGAGTGAAAGGAAAACGAATTTTACAACGGTAATTTGGAATATTTTTGCAACTGTTCCGACAAACCATGTCAACAGCTTTGCTCTTTTTGTCTGTTTGTGTACACCTCTCCCCCTTTTGACCTCCTCTAGCGTTTCATTGTATAGAAGCGGGTGTTGCCGGGTGATAGCGCATACTACATGAAGTCGGTAAGTTGCAAGTGGCATTGTTGACCTCAGGAAGGACGCCCGATCGTAGAATTTGTTAGCCCCAGAAAACCCCTCATAGGAGCACCCTTCAAGCTCAGACTATCCACAGTTTGTTCCCTTGAGGAAGCGAAGGTAAACTTGCCGGTGTGTGTTTTGTCTCATTGACTGTTTATATCTCAGTGTTGCTGTTTATGTTCTGTGTTACCCATTGATGGAGCAGGCAATTGCCTGAAGTATTAGCTTGCTCTTTCAATTTTGCTGCCTTTGCAAATACGGCAAATTTATGCATCTGTTTTTGATGAAATTTTAGAGAAACTATTAACTTGTGCTCTTTTGTCACTTGCTAAATCTCAGTACGTGAATAGATTGTGTGAATAAAGGGGAAACGTTTACATTTCAAGGTTATTGTCACTGAAGTTGTCGACGGTGTAACATTTTGGGCGCAGAATGTTGATACAGGTAATTTGCTCTTTTGGAAATCACAATTTCATATTTTTTATGGCTAGCTTGTTATCCAGAGACATTTTAGAGAACCTTATCCGGCACATTGTCTCGTTTGGTAACTTGCACTTGCCGCTTTTGATCGCACTTCCCACCTTTATTTGCACTTTCCACCTTAAAATGTACCGTTATGGCTACAACACGAAATAGCTTGGCACTGTTGAAGCTGAAGTTTTGTGGCAGATTGGATTATCCATTTTAAATTATGTTGTTATATTGTGCTACATGTGCCAAAGAGAGTTTAGTTGAAGCAGTGTGATATTTGTTTTTGTGGTTTTGTCTATTCGATGTTTTATGCCATGTATTTTCTGCTGACAGAAAAAATATTTTATGACTCCTTTTCTCCTTGTGGGCAAATGTTCCTTTTCCTTATTGCTGAAAGGGTTTTTTGTTTGGAGGGGGGTTGTCTATTTGAATGGAACTCATTTTTGTTGACAGCTGCCATGTTCATCAGAGAGTGATTCTTGAATGATTTACTTCGACAATTTGTCGTAGGTTAGTTTTCATGTCAATATTGATTAGCACTAATTAATTCGGGAACATAATTTTAGGCCCATTGACTTCATCATGGGTGTTGTTTGTAGTTATTCAAGATGGCCGCGGCTGTGTTGTTAAAGATAGCAAAGATATCTTATTGCTGTTCGCACACGGTCATTCGAAAACCATAGTTTTATGAATTTTAGGGGATTTGATAGAAATCTCAGCTTTTCACAGTTACATTAGATATCCACTGTGTATGGTACAAAAATTTGAAAGAGAGCATAAATAAATAATGAACTTCTAGATTTATGTTTGCCACATCCAACTGTGATACTCACAGCAATTCTATGTCGGCCTTATTCAGATTTAGAACCATCTTAATCTAAACGTGACATCATATTGATATTTTAAAGGTGTTTTTGACTCTTAATTTAAGGTCACCTTCGCTTCTGGTTTTTAATTGCATTCATTGCAAAGTACAATACTTGTGAACTCTTCTTTTATCTGTAATGAATCGCAATCTACTCATCGAGGTGATCATAGTGAATCGCACTGAACCGATTTAGACTGATTAAAGCTAATTCAAACCGCCTGCAAAATGACAGAATCACTTGAGATAAAAGTCAGTGACGAAAGTCCATTTTAATCAGCTAATGTAAAATCGAATCATTTGAGACTGGCTCAAATAAATCGAATAAGCACAATGTAACTTGCGTGGAACTTACACTTGTTGATAAAGACATGGTTTAAATTTAGGTCTTTTAGGTCTTAGGTCTTAGTCTTGTACAGCGCCAATGAATATATGAAAAGTGAAAGTGCGGGAAAATATCCGACCCGAGTGGGATTCGAACTCGCGACCCCCGACTTTCTACGTCAAGTGCTCTACTAACTGAGCTATCGTGCCACGGTTCCATATCGTTGCTCCAGGGTAGGTCATTTGCTCGCACCGCCCCTCTCTTAACTAATTTGCACAGGGGAGCCATCGCAGCTCCATCACAATGTGCATTAGACCTGCTGTTGAGAGAGGACTGTTCACACCAGGGGGGCCATCGCAGCCCCATCCACCGGATAGAGTTTATAGTTTTGTCGACTTCATAAAGAATATATATTTGATGGATTTTGGCCTTTTGAATATATCAATGAACCCTTTAGGTGTCGTGGATAGTTCTTGCGATTCATTGATGAAGATGATGAACTACATCATCATATCAGAAGTCCTTCAACGTCGTATCATTTCGAAGACCATGACCATAACTATTCTCTCTACGCATTATACATTTTGCTACTGAAACAAAGACTGGTCTAATCCAGATTTGATGAACTTCTAATCGTGATTGTGTTCTTTTTCTTTTCTTTTTCCTGTTATGTTTTATAATTGTCATTTTTTTGTCGTTAGGACATTCTCTAATGCTAAAACAATGCTAAAACCGTCAATTTTACACCGCCTGTTATTAGAAAGATGTACAGTTGTAATTTGATCATTATGAATGAGTTAAAATGCTTAAGAACATAGTTATATATTGTTGCATGGCACTCAACTAATATTTCTTATTTGGCACAATCATTTTGACCTTTGTGTTGTTAGGCAAAAGCTTGAAATATCCTACAATTTATTCGTAAGATTTGTGTTGGGGCGTATGGTTTTACCTTAGACAGGGTTGTATTAAAATTAAAGTTTCCATGATAATGACCATCTCATAAAATTGATAGTTGCTTTTGAAGTCTAGAAACGTTTTCCTAGAACCTAGATAATTTTTGAGCTCCAATTTTATCTTTTTTAGTTCATGAAATAACCAGTTTGCGTCGATGATTGTTTGTTTTGCTGCCCTGGAACAGGTCATATTTAGCAGCTTGTTCTTGACATCTAGTAGTGTGACAGGGAAAACTTTGGAAGCATCATATATCAGTGTGTTGAGTTAAAACCTTAAGATTGTCGTTTGAAGATTTGTAAACGATGCAACTTTATGTTAGGTTTTTTGAATGGCCTACATAATTTCAATGATTTTCCTTGTAGCCGAAAGATTTGAGCAAATGATGACAGGACTAAGAAGTGATTTGACGAACAATCCACCTTTGCCTGGGTCCTTCACTCCGCATAAAGGTGACATGTGTGCTGGCCTTTTCATTGATAATTTGTGGTAAGCATTCCTTTATCATTGTTTTTTCAAGCTTTACTCATTTTGTCGGCATTTTGTCCACTTATATCATTTTAAAAAGGACCTGCTGTTTGAGGCGACGCAATCCCATAGTTTCAGATAGTGTTACATGGCCTGCAACCCTTGTCGCAACGCCATTGCGACATAGGTTGCGATCTGATTGTCCCATGTAACATGTCATTTCTGTGCTTTGCAACGCATCTGTTTTGCTTTCGCAACGATTGCCCGAAGTAGAACTCTGTGTTGCTTTTTGCAACAATTTCGAACCTTTTCATAGCTATTGCACTGTGTATCATCGATCTTTGCAACTTGCAACGCAACCATTCATAAGGGATGGTGTGCAGTTTAAGATTTTCATCACTAAAAGTGGTACACGTTTTTTTTTATAAGAAAAAAGTTTATAAGAAAATGAGGCTCATATGGCCAAAATCTTAAGAAAATCCTAAGAAAATCACAAGGCTCAAGTTCCAGAAAATGCTAAGAAAATTACAGTTCATCTTCTTTACATGCCAAAAATTGATATTGGCTCATTTTTGCAAACTCTTGTACAAAGATCGAGACTTATGGTGGCCCAACAAATACAGAGTAGCCTGTTTCAGCCAGTTTTTTCCTGCAGAAGTTAAGAAAATCTTAAGAAAATCTCAGCCTCAAATTTGTGAAAAGTTAAGAAAATTGAGCCTCAGGAAAAAAAGTGTTTTTCTTATAAAAACAAAACGTGTATGCAAAGTATATCATAAGAGTAATAAAGGAAATAAACACTATGGAGTAGCAATTGCTATTGAAAGTATCATTGCTGAGTTCAGTGTCATCTCAAATAGGATATGTAAGATCATCATAAAAATTGGAACAAAGGAAAGTAGGAAAAAGCTATAGTTCATTTCAGTCCTCTTATGCTTAGACACTTGAAGTGAGTAAAGCGAATCCTAAGATTAAAGAGAACTATTATGAAGAATTAGAAAACACTATCAAAAATGTAAATAAAAGAGACCTTAATTCATGGAAATTTCGCGCACATCTAGTTTTCACGGAGAGTTGAAGCCACACAGAAATTAAATAATGTAGATAAATAGAAGCTCAGAGAAATGGTTTAAGAAATTGAAAACTGCAAAGGTGACAGTAGAAAATATTCCTAGCCATAGAGCAACTTCAAAGAAGATAAGGAAAGAATAAACTATTAGTAGATGTGTGAAGGGCTAGAGAATTTTTTTTGAGTTGTACACGTACGATGCAGCAAGCTGCTGTATATGGGTTTTAACTCATACCCTTCACGCCATGTAGAATTAACTCTTTTGTAATGTATCACAGACCCATAGTGAGCGAATGAATGTCTCTTGGTGAGAAAACCATGGGTAGATACTGTGGGTGAGGGAAGCGAGCAAGACTGTAATGTGAATGTATATTGCAAATGACAATTTGACTTTCATATTTATAATTGTTGCGCTGCAAAATTTGGTGATTTATTGAATAGAAAATCCACTACCTTCGATCGTGGTTATAACAATAGCAGTGATGGAAAAACAACCAATGACAGAAGCAAGTAGAAATAGTAACATAGTTCTTCGAAAAATGTTCGATAAGGAAGGAAAGAAAGAGTTGAAAAGTATATTGCCAAAAAGTTGAAAAACCTTTCGGCACTGTAGAAATAAAAGTGCCATCAAATCCATAAAAAGTGGAAAAGTGCAGAAATAGATACAATATATGGAGAACAACTGAAATATGGTTCTCGTATAATATCGAATGATATCGAGTGAAATTTTCAATGAAATATCAGCGAGTGGTCAGTAACCAAATGAAATATAAGTAGGAATACTAGTACCAATTCAAAAGCCAGGTAAAAACCATCATGCTACGGATACTGAGAAAAGTCCTAACAATATGTATGTTAAGAAGGTGTATTAAGAAAATGCTATCAAGAATACCAAATGCACAAGTTGCTTATGAACAAGGGCGTAGTACGACAGAGCTAATATTCAGCATGAAGACTACTTGTTTTTTTACTGCTATTCGATATGCCAAAAGAATGTTTGAGAGTTGCGTTGAAATTTTGTTCACTTACAATTGTGAATTATGGACTCTAGCAAAAAGACATGAAGAGAATTCGTTCCAACGAAAATTCTTTAGAAGAATATTTCACATGAATTGGCATGATAGAGTCAGTAATGGAAAGCTCTGTAAGGAAACAGACCAAACTCCTTGGAGCCAGATTGTAGAGCTAGGAAGACTAACATGGTACGGTCACTTACTAGAACAACCAGAAATTAACTGCCAAAAAAGGCACTGAAGGAGGAAGCAATTATTCCTTGTAAAAAGCTTAGAGATAGTCATAGACTAGAAAAAATTGAATTCAACGCATTAGTAAAGACAGAGATGGCAGTTTCAACACAGTACTGGTAAGAAAACACGAAAACATGGCTCAGAACAGATATATTTGGAGACTTACTGTAGACAGTGCCATGTCGATGTTGACGGAAAGCGTACATGACGATGATGACTAAAAGTGGCATCAGTAGTTGCTAGTTGCAGAGGTCATTGCAAGTTGCAAAAATCGTTACTGCGTGCCCAAACTCCCAAACAGAAATCCTTTGCAATCCCTTCATTTGCCATTGCGAAGCAAATTGCCGTGAAAATTGCACCGTGCAACACTAGCTTTAGAAACAATATGAAATGGATTGGGCAAGAATTAGTATGCTACATTATAGATGGGACATATACAATAGTATAGACCAGGTATGATTAGTGGTAGGCCCTTAATAGTAACACCATGCTTTGTAATTTACATTCATTATTTGTATTTGTTGAATTTATTTCTTAAGAATATATTATAATACATTTATAATATATAGAGATATTCTCTATATATTTTAGAATATATATAGTTCTTTTTAGAATATGTTTTAATTTTTTCTCTTCTTTTAGGTATCGAGTGAAAGTTGAAAAATATGAATCACCTGATCGAGTCCATGTATTATACATGGATTATGGAAATGTAAGCCAATTATTTCAAGAGATTTGTCGTAAACTTGCCTACTGAATGTTGTTTTGATTTAGAATCCTACTTTTCTTGAATTTTAGATATATTTTGCCTGGATTAGAAGCCATTTATTTATAAGAGAAGCTATCTTGAGTTATTTCCAACCTGTTCCTATGCAATATACACAATAGGTTTTATATCTTACAAGGGACCTCAGGTTGGATGCCTGAGAGCTAGCACAGCATGATGTGAATTGTGCTGGCTTTATAAAAGGAATGGTTTTGTGTACATCTATTTTTATCGAGAGCCTTCCCCTCCTGTCTTTTCGAAACCTTCTATCTACAGAAAGTATGCAAATAGGTTGACTGCAACCCAGAAGAAACCTTTGCCCTTGAGATCACTTTTGACTTGTTTCTAGCCAATTTTTCACCTGTTTTGGTGACAGATTTTCTCTTTGTTTCCTTGTAGCGAGACATAATACCGGCATCAAAAATGGCAAATCTCCCATCAGCATATCACAGGTAATTTACTTACGACTTTTATCTTTATGATAGCTTCGTTACTATTTACTTTAGGCATCATGTGCTTGAGGAGTACTTTCAAATGGTATATATATATATATATATATATATATATATATATATATATATATATATATATATATATATATATATATATATATATATATATATATATATATATATATATATATATATATATATAAACTGATCCTAAGCTGCATGCATCCACAATCTTTCTTTGACTTATGTTGTGTTCACTCTTTGATAATTTAAATAGTTGAGTTAAGCGTAGCGATTAGTATTCCTTGTATTTTACAAACAAATATGAGAAATATGTAGGTCTTTCATCCGAAGAACCAAAATTTGCAAAGAATTATTATAAATGAGCGAGTTCTTTGACGAGAATACAGTATTTTTACCAAATCTTCCTTCATCTAAGGTTGGCATTGAAACCGCGAAGGAATTTTTGGCCATTTTCTAATCATGGTCGTCCCATCGCTATTAGTGATTTTGGCCTAGAAGTTTCCTAAATACATTGAGCTCTTGCTCTTCGAATAATATCCTTCGTGTTTACTTACTTTATTTCAAAGTGCGATGATCTTCTGTCCAACGTCCGGAATACTTTGTTTAATCTCCAGCCATTGATCTGACATCTTTCCAAGTCATATCAATACAAAATTGAATCAAAACTATGAGTTGATTCCAACAACGGGATGGGTAAAATTATTTCTGCACTGAGAACTGCCGCCTGGTTTGGCCTTGGCAAGGGTAAACATGGACAACCGATGGTCTGTTTTGACTACTGACAATTGGCCTCAATTTCAATTTGATAATGACAACGATGAGCCACGCGAAGTAAGTTGATAACAAATAGAAATCAAAAATATTTGTTGTAGCTTGGGTGAAATTAAAAAATTGAAAACTTCGCTTTTATTAAAAGTTTTTTATTTTCAAATGAAATAAATTTTACTTTATTACTACAAAAAATCAGTGACAGTGATGGCCTACACCTCGTCATCATTACTAACTTTTCATTTTGATTCATTGTTGTTCTCATAAATTGAGCTGTTTTTCTTCTCTGTTCACCATACTCTTTTTGGATACAACGACGTATATCTATCAACTGGTGTTCACACTTGTCCTCAAAACGCATGCTTATGAAGGCTTCTTTTGTATTAGGGTAATATGAACGTATAGTTAAAAGCGGAGCAAAACATTTTTGCCCAAGCACGAAGTAGTGTGAATGTGGTCATAGATATCCATAGTTTTTAGCTCCCTTTTCATTTAGCTCCATTATTATCTGCGACTTCATTTAGCTCTGTGTTAGGGGTGAAGTACTGTGATAGCAATGCCAAGCAAAGCTATAGATATCCGTTTTGTCCGAAAACGGAGTATAGTGTGAGCGAGCCCTAAATCTAACTATGTCAATTCCTTATGGTATGCTTAACACCTTATAGCATAGATAGTTACTAATGGCAGATTGTATTTGCCAGTTTCAGAAATGACTTGAATCTAATGTTGACAGGACGATAGAAATCCTTATATACACAGGGAAACACCTTTTGAGCCGTATATACACGGGGACAAGGGAAAACTACAAGCCACGCACGCCTGGATAATTTTAGGTGTGTGATGGAACATCCATAATACCAGATAATACTATTCCCGAAGAGACTTGAAGTCAGTGAATAGTAAATCGTCTCCAGCGATAGCCTTAATGACATACTTTAGAATTGGAGTCAAACATACAGTCGGAAGTACATTAATGGCTTATTTTCTGTTGAAGTTCTTCTAGTGCTACAAAATTGCCGATTTTGCTTGTAACAGCATTACATTCTTGCCGATCATTCTACTTGTACTGGGCTCTGTTTTGTCCCCCCCCCCCTCCCCCCATGAATGTGACCAATCAGCACTGTTTCTGATGTCATTTTCATATAAAGGTGGAAAGTGCTCATTTTGTTATACACATTAAATCATTTGTTTTTCTTTATCCGTATATAATTTACAACCAACAAAATACAGGACTACACCACAAGGAACATGGAAATACATAGCAACCCTGTGGCGATTACGAATAACTAGTAAACTAAAACTACAAACACATAAGTAAGCCTATCTGCATAGCATGGTAGTTGCACGCATTGGGCAATGGTTTCATTTTCAAAATCATTTTTCCTTTTAGTTTCCTTGCACAAGCCCACGAATATTCTCTTGCATGTCTTCTACCACCAACTGATGTAAGTTCCAAATATTGATGTTAGATAAAGAGCTTTTAGTTAGTGAATTTGCAGATTGTACAAAGTAAAATTCGTTTATATGCTACAAATAGAGATCGGTTCTGCATTTTAGTTCCATTGATGAAATAGTTATATTTTTATCGCAATACTGTCTGGCTTCATTTCGTAACTGTTTCAATGAACATGAACGATTAAATTTGCAATTAGAATTGGAGATAAATTTTTTTTTCTCTCTTTGTAGGAAGATGACAAAGCTATGCTCGCCGATGCATTTAGGAGAGAAGCATTGGTTAGTTTTTAATAAAATTGTTATTAATCCTTTCGGTAATTTTGTTAGCGAATCTCATATCTGGTTCTCGTCACGGCTACAGACTTTCGTGGGAATGGCGTTCCATCGCACGCGCACGCCCACGCCCTGCCACACGCCTGCAACTTCCGGGGTGTGCAAAATATCGCAAGCGTTCATTACTTTGAAATGGGAAGTTGTTGTTGCAAGTTCCGTGGGTTTTCATGATCAATCCATGTTCATCATGTTCTTTTTCTGCTGCCTTTAAAGGAGGTGACACTTCGTCATCTTTACTCCGTTTTCATTTTGATTCGTGTTTACTCCCATAAAAGGAGCTGTTTTTCTTCTCATTTCATACTACTTTGTTTTTGAACAATGACGAATATCTATCAATTGGTGTTCACACTTGTCTTTAAAAACCCATCTGATTGAAGGCTTCTTTTGTATTGGGACAATATAATGCAAAGTCAAAAATGGAGAAAAACTTATCCGTTTTTGCAGAAAAATGGAATATTGTGAACTGGACCAAAAATACCCATATTTGTTTAGCTCCGATTATATTTCTGTCTGTTTTTATCAGCTTTTTTATTTGCTCAGTTTTTGGGTAGAGTATTGTGAATGCAAAACCAAAAATGGAGCAAAGTGCATCTGTTCTTGTTCAAAAACAAAGCATTGTGAATGGGGCCACAGAGGTCCATATTTGTTTAGCTCCATTTTCTATAGCTTCATTTTATCAGTGGTTTCATATAGCTCCGTTTTTTGGGTATAGTATTAGTAGTTGTCAATGACAGATTTTATCCGCTAAGTTCGGAAATGACAGGGATCTATTGTTGACTGGGTGTTTGAAATCCATATATTTATATATTGGGACACGGGGACGCCACACCCCACCACGTGCTTAAATGGTTTTAGGCATGTAATATCCTGCACTCCTACCATACTCTTCCTATGAAAGCCTGTGCCATGGAGCCCAAATCATATCACAGCCTGGAAAACTCTTGATCATTTGATGCTGGAGTACATGTTGTTGTTTGCTTTCAAGGGAAGTACTTTGGCCAAACCTTTAGCCATTTTCCATCCCACACTTGAGTCCAAGATTTACTGGCTTATTGAGTTTCCAATTCAAGCAGTACTAGCTATAATGCTTGAAGCTAACCCTAAGATTGCATCATCTTTTTGGTATTGTTATAGCCTTGATTTTTACTTTCATCAAACTTTTTGTTGTAGGATGAGAAGTTCTTACTAAATGTGGAATTTAAGCTGTCGGGTCAGGTTTGTAGAGCATCTTAGTTATTGAAAGAAAATTTTTGAACATATTGCCTCTTTGAGTGTGCTCCAAGCAGTTTTTATATTTTATTTGTCTATGATTTAGGTATATGGGACCTTTTGTATAATCTGACAAAGATTGGAAGGCTTCACTATACATTTAGGAGCCATTACTACATATGTTTGAACCATTGCAAATTCTCTTTGATTTGGGATGTTAAATGTTCAGAAATATACATTATAGTGTTTTGCAATAGTATATCATTGACATGAAGTGTCAGACTAACAAACTTCAGTTAATGCTATCAGATCATTCCTGCATAAATGATGGAATCCAATATTTACACCACCTTAGTGAAATCTGGCCCAGATATGTTGCCTATTCCAAAACATGGGCCTATCAAATTTCTTATTGGCTCAATATATTAGAAGGCCAAGATCTATTTTATGAAATACTGTAATTTGAAGTGGCATAAAGACCATTGATATTCCTGATGGAGAAATTATCTTGTAGCACATTTTGTATAATAACAGTCCCCAAAATCCCATACATACATATTTATCCGTACATATACATATTTATCCTTGGCCCTGAATAGACAATGATTCTGCCCCCTAGAGTGCCCATTGAAAAGTATTGCAGAGTTTAAAGAGTCCTTCGTTTTGTCTTAGGCCATAACTCATTACTTTAAAAAATCATGTCAACAAAGTAAAGTTCCTCAGAGAAGGCATGCATGATATATGAAAACTTGTTTGTCCTGTTATTTAAATTGCAGAGTCTTCAAGTTTGGGATTTGTGAAATTGATATTTGCTTTATCTAAACTGAACCTTTCCTGCTACTTTCCAAGCTCTCTTTCACTTGGTGCACTTTACAGCTTTGTTACTCAAGTGGTTCTTCTTTCTGTAAACGTGCTATTAGGCAGTTTTGTCATGGTATTTTGTTGAAGTTAAGAGTATGGGGTTTGCACTGATATCACAGAGTGTTATGTACCTGCATGGAGATGATCAGAAGTGGCCAGACAGGAACTACTGTCGCATTCCTCTTGTCCAAGTTTGAAAGAAATCCTGTCAGATTCCAGCACTAGTGGAACTTCATCATCATTGGATGATACCAACTATTCAAAATCCACTAGTGCTCCCACCTATAGTGAGCACTAGTGTCAATCAAGTTTTCAAAGCCCACCAGTGTTGCTGCCAGACTTCAGCACTAGTGTCAATCATGTTTTCAAAATTCACTAGTGCTTCTTCGAGAACAGAGCAATAGTGCCAGTCATGTCTTCAAACAAGTTTATGGGTCTTGATGTTTAAAATCAAGGTATTTTACAGACACAGTAGTGCTCACTAGTGCTCAGAATATTGAAACTGTCATGAATATAATTACAGCTTAAACAAAAGGCAAGGAAAGTACGAGGAAGTGCTTGGGCATAGCTTCTTGCAAAATGTGAAGTCCATTCTGCAGAAAAGACAAAAAGTATTGCATCACCTTATAAAAAGATTGGAAAGCTCACACTAATCTAATATACTTGTAGGATTAGGGTTCATTACTAGGAAGCTACCTTGAAGAAAATCAAGAAATCTGATTGGTGCTCAAGCTACCATAGCACTAGTCTGCATCCGCCTCTGCAATTATGATTAACTAAATTTGTCCATAACTGTTAAGCTGGCTTTCTTATTGATATGGAAACTAGAAAGGCTCTTGAGGATTATTTAGCAAGGTTGCTGTTTGTGCATGCATAGCTTCATTATCCAAGTAATGAATAGTGCTGCCATAGCAGAGAATATTTTGCCACATGGGTTTAGGGAGCATGTAAATCAGAATTGTAACTCACTGGCTGCAGCTGCATTTCATTTCATTTAAAAACTATTTATACAAGGTAGAGATAAAAAAGAATTGATTTACAAACCTGCCCTGCTTTTACACTAATTACACAATATGAAAGCTAATAAGCTAATTACAATATGAAAGTTACTGACTTCATTATGTACCAAAAAGCTTAATGATAGAGAACATTAAAATCTGTTGGTTTTTTTTTGTAAAATTACAGCTATAAGAATTTGGATATTGAGAAATTCTCAAAGTATATTGATAGAACAGTTAGATAATTAGGATGACAATAGGTGATGACTGAAAGAATGAGCCATGACTTGTTGCTGCCATGACTTGTTGCTGCAATGACAGATCACCCAGAATGCCCAATAAGAAATAGTGTTGATGTAGAATTTTGGGTAGCCTTCGCCATTTCTAAATATGTCTGCCATTATTGAGTTGGATAAATCTATGTAAATGCATTGTCTTGGTTTTTTAATGAGACACAATCATGTTAAATTGGTTTTTCACCATTCTGATATGTAAGTTAGTATAAGTAACTACAGTACTGTCCTTGGGCTCTCTATCGTTATGTTACAGTTAATCTGAAAGTTCATCGTCCTTGGGTACTCCATTTTCATACCTGGCTATTCTTTTCCTGTTGACATCATTCAAAATTAACTTAGATCAAAAATAGATCAGAACACTGAAAGCAATGATTCTAAGAATGATTAGTTCAGAATAAGTGACTAATGAAGAAAAGACAATATGAATTGCTAAGTTCCAGTATGTTTTCAGCTAGATTATGATTTTTGAACGTTTGTCTAAATGGAAAGAAATGTGGGAGATTTTACATAATTTTGCCATTGCTAGAGGTTGGTTCCATAAGAGCTAAAACACTGCTTTGAAAATGTATTGTAGTGGGATTCAAACTGCTTACACTCTGGTTGTAAAGCAAAGGTTTACACCACTACGTTGTCACTACTCTATGGCATTCTTATATGTAAGGCCCAAAGTATTGCTTTCTTGTCTGCAGTTTGCCCAGTTTACAGGGAAACCATGCTTGTGAATTGCCTTCTCAGGCACATTTTTCAGGAAAAACCTATAGTGGAAAGTTAGGTAGGGGGAGGAATAGAGTCCCTAGAGCCCCCAGTAGCATCTGCCTTGTTATTCTAGTTTCTTCGATACAAGATATCTTATTTTTATGTCATTATTTTTCTGTCACTATGCTATTATGTTACTGTTCAGATTGTAGACCACTGAAAATATAGTGTAAGGAAACTAAACTTTCAATTTTTGAATTCTTTTTGTAGGAATTTGCCACACTTGTGAAGCCAGAAACAAAAGATGACATTGCTGTTTCCTTATTGAGCAATGGCTTTGCAATGGTTGAAAAAAGGAAGGAAAAAAGGTTGCAAAAGTTACTGGGTACCTACAGGAAAGCTCAAGAGCAGGCAAAAAAGAACCGGGTGTGTTTTGCCCTCTTATTTCTCTACTTTGTTCTGCTTCTTATCTTCACTCTAGTCCATATGGTGGATTAGCATCTGTTAACAGGTTAAATTCTGGTCAACTATAGTTGTGCATAAACTAAGTATTTGCACTGCATGTTTTATTTCCTTCTTTGTACCTTACCCTATTCCTATCCTGTAGTTTATGTATAGTAGATTTTGTTGTTGTTGAAGTGTTATTATATACTGTATTAATTTTTTATAGGTTAATCTGTGGCAATATGGAGATTTCACTGGTGATGATGCGCCAGAGTTTGGATATAGATAATACAAATAGGAAGAAAAATGTGGATGAACTCAGTTAAATGAAGAAGCTAGGACCATAGAAAAATTTTCCTTAGAAATTATTATTTCTGCCTTAAATGTATATTTCAAGGAGAAATTGAAATTGTGATCTTTTTCAATCTTAAAAGACAATATTTATGACAAATAGATGTGTGTATTTCTTTGTGGTCCTTTTTGCTAGTTTTCTAATGGAATTCACTCCAGTTGATATGATTCTTGCACAACTTGCCTTGATCATTATGACATTGGTAGCCTTGAGGACATTCCTTAAACATTTGCACTTAGAATATGCAGTGAAATGTTTATGAGAAATGTCAAACCAAAGGAAATTGTTTAATTAGTTTCTTCTTGTATCAGCATTTGTTAGCTTGAGTTATTCAATAGCATTTGTAATTGTTGATTGCATTTAGATTGATTTTTTATGTTTGCAGTGGCTAGTTCGATGTTTGTTGTATACTGGCTTTTTGAAACACTGATGAGTAAAATATTACGTTATGGTTAGCCATGTCCATATCACAGATTGTTCAGACATGTGCTACCTGTCCATTCATCATGAGCCAGTTTGTGAACCCTATTAAAGCAATTGCAGTTTCTTTGTAATTAACACATGAAATGTGAACACATAGTGGACTATCACTTGATTTCTGATGGTTCTGACTGATGGTACCTCTCATGTGCCTGAATGAATTTTTAAGCTTACAAACAAAATCATCTATGTAATTTCCCAATTAGCAATTCTTAGCTGCAATTACTAAATGCTAAGACCAAATCATCTATGCAAAAGATCCAGATCACTAATCTTTTTCACTCTCCATCTCCAATTCTAACAAGCAAGAAAGCATGCAGGGATTTGCAAGTGGGTAAAACCATAATGCAATGTTTCCTCATCAATTTGTAAAAAGCCAGTGTACAACAAACATCAAACTGACCAGTGCAAATGTAAAAAATAAAGTCACTGCATCAATGAATCAAGTCTTTGATTTAATCAAATCCACCAGGTTGACCAACAATGAACTTATATGTAGTCAATCATTCATTATCCCAGTTGCCTTTCGCTCTCTTCAATTGTATAGTATACACGAATGCTACCCAAGCACTTATAGTTCAGTTTACCAAACACTAACTGCTATTTGTAGCAAGATATAACATAAGAATCAAAAGCAAAGGATTTTTTTATCAATGTTGTCACATAATAAAATTCTACATAATCTTTAGCAGACAATTAAACCAATGTTTTCATTAAATGGTGCTATACAAATATGCCAACCCATAGCAACAAGAAAAGAGCACCAAATCCCATAAATAAAGCTGCAACCAAAGCAACCAGAAGCTCCTTGTAGATATCTCTTGTATATTTTGTAGATGTCACTTCATATCTAATTATATGAGTTAATGAACATAATTCAAGATTTTTCCTTTATAAACAATGCAATCAAATTTGTAATGGAATTCAAGTAATCATTGAACAGAAATGATAACTTTTACAGTCAACAAAAAGTATCAAATTATGATAAGCTCAAAGGATGACATCATAGCACCTTGTTAATGTATGTACACATCCTAGACATATATCATGGGCTGAAACAAATATTGAAACAAAAGACATTTAATAGTTCACACTGCAGCTGAGACAACAAACTTCCAAAAATTGATGAAGGTCTAATGAGGGATTCTGAGATCATAAATAAGAGTTAACAGACTGTGAAAATGCTGAGAAAGGATACACAAAAAACCAAGCTGTAAAGAACAACCCAATGCTCAACAATGTCAATGCCAGATGTGGATAAATTGCTGGATTGACTGGACTTACATAACGAGTCATGGATTCAATACTCATCTCCTGCAAAATATGGAACATGATATTACATCAAAGGCCTTGTAATGTCAGAGTAAGATTGGATTTTCAACTGCAAACTTACAAACAATGCACAGATGTCAATAACATGGAAAATTCCTTGATTTTCTACTATATACCTTGCTATTGTAAGCCTGAGATGTAAAAATTTTGCATTCTAGGAATTTAGGTATCCTGCTCATACCTACTGCAAAAGCTCTATTAAGCCCTATGGGGCTTATTTAATTTTGCAGTCCTAGAGGGGGCTTATTAGAGAGAGGAGCGTATTATAAACATGAGATAAAAATTTATAAAACTTTTCTGATGCACTTTCATGGCAAGATTTATGAAACAAAAACTTTGCCAGCAGCTGCATAGGTTTGTACACACTTAGTCAAATACAACATCCTCATCTTATCAGAATTATCTGGGTCCATTGTTAGTTCTGGGACATCTTCTAAAGAAACTTCATCTTCTGGGATTTCTTCAGAAAGGATCAACACCAGTAGCCTCAAGACTTGTAAGGCACCTAAGTAAATCTTTAAATGGGCCATACTTAATGCACATGATTTTATCATCATCAGATCTGTCAAGAGACCCACTTAGTGTGCATATTTTGAAACTCTAGTTAGTGCTTTTCTTTCTTTGGCATCAGAGGCTAAAGAGGGGGGCTTATTTGCAACTTTTGCTTGAAAAGGGGGTTAATAGAGAGGGGGCTTAAAGAGCTCTTATGGTATATAACTTCTGTAGGTATGAACTAATCTATCTTTGTCTGTCAACATCTGTTGTTGTCTGGTATGTATTTGTCTACAGAACATTCTTTCACAGCTAAAATAGCTTCTTATGAGTGATACACTTCGCTAAAGCAATTAAAAAATTACTATATGAAACAAGATTGAGTTAAAATATTAGATATGGTTTTAAATGAACAAATGAATACACATGGATGGAAATTAGCTTCCCATTGTTGCCAAGTTCCTCTCCTGTGAACAGTGCAAGAAGGTTCTATCACTTGCTAGACAAAAATGCCCTAAAGGAGTGTTGTTTCTTCCTGATCTGTTAAAAAGATCACTACAACATCATAAAGAAAAATTCCAGCTTGATTCAAGCATGTAAGGAAGGTAAAGAAGCCTATTATATATATACTTCATAAACATATAATCAATTACAGATCCAGTCAAACACGTAGATCTACTAATGTTAGTGACACAGTTCAGTATTTACAAACAGAATCTAGCATTGGTTTACATTTTAACTATTTGTATTGAGTGCATGAACACTCAGACCTTTGTGTTTTTTTTGTTTTTATATTCAGTTATCAGTTTTCTTTATTCTTTCAAATTTAAATGAAACCTAAGAAATACTCATGTGGCATTTGTCACAAAAAACATTTCAGATCATAAAAAATCAGTTTATTGCAATAATTCCAATCTCTGGGTCCACATTAAGTGTAACAGCATTTCAATCTCAGATTATCATAACCTTGAACAAGAAAATGAAGATATACCATGGTTCTGCTTAAAATGCACATCAGTCATGTTCCCTTTTGGTACACTGGATGACAATGAGTAGTCAAATCTATATGACTGTAATTTTCCAACTTGGATAGACAAGACACAATCCTTTCAAATTAGCTCTGATCTCCTAAACTTACCTAATCTCAATGATTATGATATTGATGAGCACATATCTTCTGATGTTAATTCCAGTTATCATACTCTTCCAGACTTATCTAATCTCTATATTTCACAAATCTTTATATTTCACAAATATTTTTCATTGTTTTATATGAATAATTGTAGTCTCTTGCTTCATTTTGATGAACTTATATCAACTCTTGCAACTCTAAAAATTGCTTTTGATGTTATTGGTGTTACAGAAACAAACTCCTTTGAGAATCCTATAAAAACTAACATTGAAATTCCTGGATATAGTTATTTTCCATACCCAGTCTCATAGTCAAAATCATGGAATTGCCCTATATGTCAAATGATGTTTTTCTTCTAATCCTATCCCAGATTTCAGCAAAGATAGTTTTGATTTATAGGATAATAAATATAAAGATAATGCATGTGAGAGATAGGCTACTTAGAACTATTACTAAGAATCATGGCCACTCTTATAAAGAACTTTATAAGAAAAACTAGGAATAAGGTTACATGTTTACTAACAAAAAGTAAAGCCAGCTATTTCTACAACTTCTTCCAAAACAATAGGAGTAACACAAAACAATTATGATCCAGAATTAAATCAGTGATAACTGTTAAACATTCAAGTAGTATTAATGTGATAAGGACTTAAATGGTGCTACTACATCATATCCTGCAGCTAGCGCACATGTGTCCAATAAGTATTTCATAAATGCTTCGTATAATACCACAATTAGCATATAGCATAGCAAGATCTACAGAGTCACCCATAGATGTCATGGGAAGCAAAACTGGAAGTATCATCAAACTGAATTGTCTAAAAAACTAGCTACAACCCGTGGCATGTTCTTCAAAGTAAGACATTTTCTACCTATTGATGCTCTCATTTGTTTCTACAATTCTGTACTCTCACCCTTCCTACAATACAGAATTTTAGTTTAGGGTCTCACACATCCTACCTATATTAATACAATGTTTTTGCTACAGAAAAGGATTATAAAGGCAATATCTTTTGAACACTCTACTTTGCACTCTACTCCTATCTTTCTTGACTTAAAAATTCTAAAACTGCATGATCTCTTTCATCTAATAGTTGGTGAGCTTTGTATATGACTCTGTTCATAAAATCTCCCTTGTTGCTTTTGTAATTTCTCTAAGTCTCTAGAATCTGTTCATCAATATGGTACAAGGCAGGCTGGCAAGCAAGATATATTTCAACCTCAGAAAAATACCGGTCAATAAGATCAGTGCGTTACTATGGAGCAAAATGTTAGAATGGTATTCCTGTAACTATTAAAAGGTAACCATCGGATAGTATTGTTCAACAGAAACTGAAAACTTTCCTGTTTGACCTCAACTATTGAATCAGACAATTGAAAGTCAGTGTTTAGCTATAGTTTACTAAAAACAATTCATCAGATAAAAGGGGTGCTTTCTCCTTGATTAGCATAGCTATTGAGACAGTTCCTCATTCAGAATTTCTCCTTATACAAATCCTCTAGAGTTATGCGTCTTTCCGTTTAGTTGTATAATTGTTTTATTAATTTCTATGTAGTTAGTCATTCCAGTTAATTGCTTAATTTAGAAAAAAGTACGTAGTGGACTTTAAATGAATGAACTGAACTGCACAAAAATTTCGGGAACTACACTTCCAGCTTACGATAATTTCTGTTTTGTTACAAAGGTGGAAAATAGGGCAACAACAACACTAAAGGAGCTAAAAACACTAGTGCAGGCTCTAAAGCCAATAAGCACCAGATCAATTTATACATACTTACCATGTTATGCGAAGTTTTGCTCTTTTCCTTTCACAGACTCTTCTCTACGCTTTGTAGGCCTATGTTATCAGAGAAAGAGACTGGAGCCATGCTTGAACATATGACACATAGAAACCTCGATTTGGGATCTCCTTCACAGCAGCCAATACATCTCAGCATCAATTCTGAATCGAGGCCATATAGGACATGTGTCTTCTGGAAGCTTCTTGTTAACGGTGCAAGCATAAATTGGTGTTACTGTACGCCAGTATAGAACAATAGTCACTCATCATGGTCAGTATAACACCTATCGCTATGCTTTTAGATTTTTTGTAGTTTGTCAAATGCTTTGGGTCCGATAATGTGATATATAGTAGTCTATGATTTCTTTAGGCCCTAGCGTCACGACTATATGCCCTTCCCTTATCTATCTATACAATTTATGCACAGAAGCCAAATTCATGACTATTACGCATAGAAACTCCATACCATTTTTGATAATGACGGTATTATACAGCTAATATTGAAAACAGCTTGGAAGAAATGAGCATATTTCATCTTGGCAAATCTTTCTTGGCTTTTACAAGAAAAGACAGAATGCACTCAAATACAATTTTTGTGAGAGACTGTATGCTACACGAGTACATCAATGTAAGACAAATGGCATGTTGTTCAATACTTATGTCAATACTTCTGTACATTAGATCTTTGCAACTGTGAAGCCAGACTATGAGACCTATTTTCTCTCGCAGAACTTCTTTTAGGCACTTATATATTGTTATTTTTGTATTAACCCATGTTGCGAATTAGGCAAACTACAACTGATAAGTTTGGGCGGTTGTTTTTGTTATATGTAATCGTTTGTTTATAGTAGGTGATGATGACTGATTTAGTGATAGTGCAAAATTGTCCTGGAACTTGTTAGTACCTCTATGATGATGGTCCTAATTTTATTGGTACTAGATTTTGTGGCTCATGGCAACTAGAAGACATATTTCTTCTGTTCTGATTAAAAATCTCTCTATTTCATACATTTTTATGAATATTTGTTCATTTTCTCCCTTGGACTCTTCAACTAAACACTGGTGTCCATTGGATAACCATATGACCTAATGGATGCAGTATTCATCATATCACATGAATCTATCTGCATCTGGCTAAGTATTTTGGTTCACCTTTCAGTCATTATCCAGTATTTCATACACCGATGAATGCCACACATAAAAGCTTTATGTTTGTTTTGTTAGATCTGTCATTTTCTTTGAGAGATAGATTAAGCATTCTGTAGTTTTTCAGTTGTAGAATTCAAAATTTTGTCAACATTCTGTTATTTGAATATATGTTTTCAATTTTTCTGACATATACAGGCAAATGAACAAGGATCAATGAACCCCATTAACATCTTAAAATATGGTGCTGAAGAAGAGAAATCAGAATCAGCTAGGATGGTGAGTTATTGTCAGGCCTGTAATGATTAATTATATATATATATATATATATATATATATATATATATATATATATATATATATATATATATATATATATATATATATATATATATATATATATATATATATATATATATATATATATATATATATATATATATCACTGAATCAGAGCCGCATTCGCATAGTATATAAATATATATAAGATAACGAGTCAAAAATATACTTTACTTAAATATAGATGTTTCGATAAATATCTTCATCAGTATCTTCATCAGACATGTACTGATGAAGACATGTATCGGAAACGTCTATAATTTAAGTAAAGTGTATTTTTGACTTGTTATCTTATATCTATATATATATGTATATATATATATATATATATATATATATATATATATATATATATATATATATATATATATATATATATATATATATATATATATATATATATATATATATATATATATATATATATATATATATATATATATATATATATATATATATATATATATGAAGATTCATAAGTTTTCTACTGAAACCATCAACATTGGCCAGCATTTCATTTGCTAGCTTTAATTCTTATGGAGATAATTGATTGACTGGCTATCTTATTTATGAATTGATTGACAGATTAAGTGTCTAAACATTTTGTCATTTTTCATCTGTTTTTGTTATTTCTATCTTTTAGGCTTCATTTATTGGTGCCATTGCTATTGGAGATTTAGTAAAAACCACTCTAGGCCCTAAGGGAATGGTGAGATATCCTTAGATATCAATTTCAATGTTGCAATGTTTACTAGCTCATAATGTTTGAAGTTGTTATTTTTTTATGCTTCTAATGCCTCCATAGTTCATCTTTTTTATCACAAAAAAGATAATTAATTATATTTATTCATAGATAAATCTAGATCTTTTGTCACTACCATAGGAAGAAAGGACATTTTGTTTGCAAGTTCCACTTATAACGACGTATTTGAATCCAACTTACATGAGTTTGACTGTATATACTTTTTCACTATTTTGTTCAAAACCTTGTGAGATAGGTAAAGAGCTTAAATAGTTAGTTTTCTGTTTTTTTGATTGAATACACTAGGACAAAATCTTGGTATCAAGTGGTCATTCTGAAAACATACAGATAACAAATGATGGAGCTACAATCCTGCGTTCTGTTGGCATTGATAATCCAGCAGGAAAAGTCCTTGTTGGTAAGTTTTTCATCATTTTGCATATTTTGCATATTCTCTCAGCAGAAAAATGGGAAAACATGTCATCTATCAATTGCACTGTTACAATGAACATTACTTTATGCCCAATGAGGCATACATGAGCAAAGTTTGCATTGTAATAAAGTTGGTACACTGTATCCTAAGGTGCTTCGTTAACAATTCCTGCTATTGGATATATAGTAGTGAAGTTGCAAGCACATTTTGTAATGTTGGCCATGATTGCATGTAATGAATCAAATCTAGGATTTGAATTCAGTGAAGTTAATTCTTCATCTAGAAATAGATATGATTTTCAAGCTGCATGAGCTGCGTACTTTTGCTGTAATGTTAACTTACCTCCCTCTCTTAACTACCGTGGAAACCCACATATTTGCCGTATATTTTCCTAATTTTGGTTTGGACAATTGGGGGCATGGTCTATGTGCGGGGTGCATCATTCCTCAAGAAAAATTTAAGTCCTCTTTCATAAAGAGATGTTTGCAACTATTGAAATACAGACTGTTTTTATATATCACATAAATGTCATATGTCTGTACTTCTGTGTTCTGAGGTTTCAAAATGCAGAAGCTCCCTATCTTAATGGATTCGCATTTCTATAGTTATTGTGACTCATCAAAAGAAGCAGAAAACATCCCTTTTTATGATATCTGTAGTTATTTTTTTCAAGTTGACAGCCACGTGAGGGAGTACAAATTGATTGAATAGGTCATTATTTATCAGCTTTCATCAATTTCATTTTAAAGCCTCTGTACACGGTTGCCCCATCAACTGAATATCGCTACTTGGCCAAGCAGTTTTGCTTATGGATTTCTCAAATTTAGAGTCTGCTGAGTTTAATTTTCCATGAAGAAAGGAAAGAAGCAAGTGTATGCAGGACGATCTGTCAATTTGAAATCAACAGTAGCTGTGTCTTGCTTGGTCATTTCTGGAGCTTTCACATTAGCTTCAGCCTCTAAGAAGTTTTCAACGTATTACAAATCTCAAAACCAAACTAATATTTGCTCCGGTGGTAAGTTTTTTGAGTTTTTTTTATGGTAGGATATGATTTGATTTTGTTCAGTTTCATTTTAGATATTTCAAAAGTTCAGGATGATGAAGTAGGCGATGGAACAACAACGGTTGCTGTATTAGCCAGTGAACTCCTAAGGGTAGGTTTCTGAGGTTGTATTTTTTTCAAGCGCTTGTCACTTACTACATATGAAACAGAGAACTGGAACAGTGGCTTTGAACGCTTTCCTCACTTTGGCCTGTTCTTCGGGCAAAATCATACGTGCCTTCTAAAATTTTGATTTTTCATAGGAAGCTGAGAAGCTGATAGCGTGTAAAATACATCCACAAACGATCATATCAGGATGGCGCAAAGCTGTCAAAGTTGCTGAGACGGCACTAACATCTAACGCTGTTGATCATGGTTCTGACCCTGAGAAATTCAAAGAAGATTTGATGAACATCGCAAGAACAACCTTAAGCTCAAAAATATTGACTCAACATAAGGATAAATTCGCGAAACTGGCAGTTGATGCGGTTTTGCGGTTAAAGGTTAGTATCATTTACCGCCCTCTGCTTAATCCTGTAAACATATTAATTATTATTAAATACAGCTTATTCTAGCTGCTTTTACTTGATAAATTATTTTCATCGTAATCATGTTTTTGAATCAGATATTTGCAATTGTCAGTGAAAAAGCTAATATACTTCCATTGATAAAACGTTAGCGAGCATCTTACCAGGGTTTCCTACCATTCTTTTGTCTTTCGATTGCAATTGACAGGATTTAGTATCAGGATATTAAATTTATAGATTTGACATCCATTTGATGCGAAGAAGTATTCTTTGGAGAGTTTATATATATATATATATATATATATATATATATATATATATATATATATATATATATATATATATATATATATATATATATATATATATATATATATATATATATATATATATATTAACGGGTTTTGTATATAAGACAATCTTGAATATTTGAAGCTATTGTGCAAGTTTTGCAGCAAGGGTTACTACTTGGGTTGCTGCTATTTTTAGTTTGTTTCATTGATATTACACATAGTGCTTATCTTAGGATCGAAGTCCTTGCTGAAGTAACGTTAATTGTGACGGTTTATTTGTTACAATTGAACTTCCGTGTATAAATGGAAGGTGCATTTTGCTACTGATAATAAAAGGAAGCTCTATTAGCTACGATAAAATAAGCCAATCCATCCTGACTGCAAGTTATACAGATAAGGTTATTGCATCTAAACTTGCACTCAAGAACTTTGGATGGTTGTTAATTCCAAGTTAGATTTCATAACTTCTCTTAATTCCTCTTAATTCCAGTTCGAGTGACTATTTGAATAAGGAAGCATATCACCTTCCATAAACTAACTCTTTAAATATGAGCTACAGGGTTTCTTCCCCAGTCCGCTTTATTTTATTTCAAACCTCCTATAGGCTATCCTGAGTTGCATTTGCGTAGGCAGAATCAGTCTAGCCTCTTTTTTTGACTAAAGTGTTTGCAGTTTTTGCATGTGTTTTCCCTGCTTAGTGGGTTACTGCCTTTGTGTGAGCTTCCTCCCGAGTATCGGATGACTGCTTTTGTATGGGTTGACTCTGTTTACTGAATTGCTATCGTTATGCTGTCTTTCTCTGCTTGTCAGGTTGCTGCTGTCTTTGCAATGGTTTGCGTAGTGACTGCGATTGTATTGATTTTTCCATCTCAGTGAATGTTATTATTTGTATTTGCTTACTGCAGTTATGACAGATTTGTCGAAAAAGTTGCTGCAATTTTCGAGGGGGTTGCTTTTGATGGATTAGGTAGTCGTATTTCATTCATTCTTGGCCCCAGCTCCATGTATTTTTCTCTATCAATGCCTTCATGGTGGTGATGTGATAAGTATAGAAACTGTTTTGTGGATTTTGGGAGATGTTGGATTCGATTGCTTCATTTTAGCATTTGTTGCATTACCAGCGACTATTGTAGCGAAGATGTAATGATAGAAGTTTAAGCATTTTCAGCCAGTATAGCAATTTCTCCTTCACAATGGTCATCATTATTGTATTGACCATCATTCTTATTTCTGAATGATCCAAGCAGAATTGTTGATCGTGTCCCGTTTTTCTTCAAAAGGGTAGCTGTGATTTACATGCGATCCAGATAATTAAAAAACTTGGAGGAAGCTTAGAAGACTCATTTCTTGATGAAGGTAGTTATGGATATGTGATGCTTTAAGCAGTATATTTTTAAGATTTCCCATTGAAATTACTTTGCTGTTTTTGTGTTTTTTTTGCCTTTGTGATACTTTAACGTAGAAGGATTAAAAATGATCATGATTGGTAAGTAATGCTCAAGGACATCCATTTTATGTCATATTTGGGAATCATCTCTTACATCATTTTATTTATCAGGCATCAGCATGTACGAATCATTTTAATGTTGGCGTCGCTAAGAGATCATTAAAAAAGTACGTAACGACGAGGGGGTGAGGGCATGCATCAGTTTTGTGACAAGCTGTTGTAATGTGCTGGGTTGAAGTATCTCATTTACAGTGCAAGTTGTGTTAAGTGTCATATGTGATTGCTAATTGTGTTTCCTTTCTCCATGTTGGCGTTAATATACAGTCTCCTTGTAGTATCGTCGTATGTTTAATTGTGAATCTGTTAAGTGACTTTCATATGTATTGTCGCACTACTTGCTATTATATTATCGAATAAAGTCGTATGATTGATTAGTGAGATTGCATAGTAGCATAGGAAGCAGTAGTATTTTGTCTTGGCTTAGGCCTCTGGGCCTAAGCGTGTCCCTTCTACGCTGTAAAGGAGCCTACATATGACACAGAATCGTTACACTGTCATGAGATTGTTAGAGGTAGGGGGTGTTGGGCTACCTCGGTTACGTACCTTTAGGTGTATGTGCAATATTTCTACTTGTCGGTCAAAAAGTGCGAATTCTAGTGTTTAGCAGCTGGAGCTATTATGAGAAATAATTGTGAAAGAGATGCATTGGATTTCCATTGATTACGGTGATGTCGAGGCATAGGAGCTTGCAAATATCCCTATTAATCGCAGTAAAACTGGAACTCAATATTCTGATGGCATTTTTGGCCCAATCTGGTCAGAGAAGATTGATGACTGATTCCTTCTTATAGTCAAATGAGTCTTTAAGCTGACATTTCACACCAGCAAATTGAGTAAATGAGGGAGTAACTTTTATGAATTTATTTCTCCCAAGATGCACACGAGAGTATATAGGTTACTATCAAACTAAACTTTGCATAATACTAAATGTTTGCATACTCTTTTATAATTTATTACATCATATTTTATTATTTCATATTATATTATTATTATTCTATTCTATGTTATGCTATAGTGCATCATGTTTTTCTCTCTCATATGATATCACACTATAAGACGTGAATAGAAACGTACATGCATGTCTCATGTGGGGAAGGGGTGCCTTGCAAGAATGCTACGTAACAATGAGGGGCATCAACTGATGTGAAAGCTGTTACAAAGGGGGTTGTGTCAAAACGACAATTTTCCCGTTGCGTATTTTTTAAATGATCCATAATATACTTTGTTCGTAGTGTACTCATTACTTTCCTTGATTCCATCTGTCTTGTTGTTTCATATATAGAGGGATCTCCTAAAATGAATTTTGGGGTTTCTTGAGCGTGTTGAGAGGTATGCACTATAAAGGAAATTTTTCCTTTTTGCATAGGTTTTTTGTTGGATAAAAAAGTTGGAGTCAATCAACCAAAGCGGATCGAAAATGCAAAAATTTTGATAGCAAACACATCAATGGATGCTGACAAAATAAAGGTAATCTTTGCATTTCATACAGCCTGTTTCACTTTGCTGTTTTTTCATCGGATCGCATTCCATTTGAAACTCGTTTCGTTGAAAATACCCATATTTCGTTTCTTTCAGATTTTTGGTTCAAAAGTTCGTGTCGAGTCAGTTGCTAAAGTTGCAGATTTAGAACTCGCTGAGAAGGTACTTCATTATCTTTTATTAATATGTCATTCCTGAGTCAATTGTACTCTAGTAGACGTATCCTGAGTCTATTCACAGGCAATAGTAGACGATAGCTTAGGTTCCTTTAGTCATTTCTTAGCCTTGATTCTTTTATAGCATTATATACAACAAATGGCTTTATATTATAACTGTGCAATATATGTAACAAATTGACTTAGTGCACGTTTTTGCAATACAAATAAAGTTTGCGTTTCTGGATATCATTACTCTCTAAGGCTCGCCCAGTATTCAATATATCATGATAAAAAAATGTATTGAATTGCACTCATGTTTGGAATTAAACCGCTTTATCATTGTATTGCAATCTTTGTCTTTGATAAGTTTTCTTGTGAGTTATCAAATGTTAATTTGATTTCAATCATCAGGAGAAAATGAAAGATAAAGTGGACCTTATTTTGAAACATGGGATTAATTGCTTCATCAACAGGTGTGATAAGTTCGTTTCTTCATATTGTTGCATTTTAGCACTGACAAAAACATTCCTCCTCACATGTTCGGCAACAGTACAAATTTCATACACAAAGCATTGCCTTCAAATTTTATCTATTTCAAAATATATAGTGTTTCATTAATCAGTTATGAATCAGGACTCACAGATAGTTCCTTAAGTTTTATTTCTTGTGTAGGAGTTCTCGGATCAATTCTCTGATCATTTGTCCGATCAATTCTCCCTCTCGTAACTTAAACAGAAGCATATAAGAGATAAAATTATACAGATACTCTTGGGTGCTAAAAGGAAGGGGGTTTGGAATAAATGGGGTTGGGAAAATCCCAGGAACCTACTACGCGGGGCTTTGGGATAAACGGGGGGAGGGAGTTGGAAAATGAGCAGTACCGTAATTAAAAGGAGATCTTGGCAAAAATTTTGAAATGGAATCACAGATTGAAACAATACTAAACAATACATCATGTGTGATCAGCGTGATTTTCTTAATGATAGTTTATACTTGCAAGACAGTTTACCGCCTGTAGAAGTTGTCATGGGTGAGAACTTACTTAGGATTTAATAGGCAAGAGGGTTAGAATGAAAATGTCCTGGGTGGAAAATTTTTAAAAATTAATTAGAGGGTGGTTTATTAGGCACTCAGAGTAGGAATTGTCCAGTCAATTCTCCAGCCAATTCTCCAGCCAATTCTCCTTACTGTAGCCCAGGACACAGACATATAAGAGATAAAATTAAATGAGTAGGTGTTTTGTGCAGTATGTTCGTACTTAAGTCATTTCCATTGTTTTGGTTTGCCTCTTCTTCTGTGCCTTGAAACTTTGAAGTTATTGACCAGGATCTTGTTTATTGTCAGTAAGTTACTATGTTGTTGTGAGTTTATGAGTATGGTTATAACAGTTAAAAGCAAGTTTATGTTGTAGGAATATCGTTTTTTATCATTTTTATTATCTTTTCATCATCTTTCTCTCATGTTTTCAGGCAATTAATTTACAATTATCCAGAACAATTATTCGCTGACAATGGAGTAATGGCCATTGAGCATGCAGACTTTGAAGGTGTTGAAAGACTTGCTCTGGTCACAGGTGATTTAATACCCGTTACTAGATATTTAATTGGCGATATTTGCTTATTACATATACGTACATATACATATACATATATATATATATATATATATATATATATATATATATATATATATATATATATATATATATATATATATATATATATATATATATATATATATATATATATATATATGCCCTTTCTTAGACGATCTACTTTTGTCCTAGTTTTGTTGTTTTGTTGTATTATTGTTAAAGACTTCTTCAGCTTTCCTGTGTTCATCTTATTCTATTGTTTTCGTTTCTTTTGGGCAAACTGCATTTGATCTGTAAAACTGTTTACTAGGTAGAAATGATTATTTCATCTTAGGTGGAGAAATCGTTTCAACCTTTGGAAAGCCAGAGCTAGTTAAGCTTGGTACTTGCAAAGTTATTGAGGAAGTTATGATTGGAGAGGATAAGGTAATCTCCATTGTATTGTTTTTAATCATTGCATTTCAGTATGTGTTAAATTTTTTTGTTACGAATTTATTTCGCTTATCTTTTTTTGCTTTATTTTTATATCATCCTTTGTCACCCTCTCACAATTTCTTATATTATCGCATTATATTAAGCCGGACGGGACTGACCACCGGATGTTGTGATGATTATGATGAGTCATACATGTCTTTACAGTACCCATTACAACCTAAAACTCTTGATAGCTTATGAGTTATGCTTTATGCAGAATCCAGAAAGGTATCTAACCTTCCTCCGGCTTTCAAATCTTCATCATAAACTTTCCTCTTTTAAGAAAACCATAAACCAGCCAAAGTTCTTGAGCTGTGCTTTGTGTATTTCACTTTGAAGAGTAATGCCTTTCACAGTTGATGTCACTTTAGCTGAAAACTTTGCTGAAACTGGATTGGTGATAAAAATTACTATATTTTCCCTAAATACGAGATAAAAGCAAAATCTTCCTCCAGCTCACAGCCGTAGTGCCGTGACATTTTCTGGATTCTGGCTTTAGATTATACCCAACAAGTTCACTCGTAGTCGGCAGCTAATGATTTGTTCTCATTCTTATAGTTGATTCATTTCTCTGGTGTTGCACTGGGAGAAGCATGCAGTGTTGTACTACGAGGTGCTACACAACAGATTCTAGACGAGGCTGAAAGATCTCTTCATGATGCATTATGTGTTTTGTCACAAACGGTGAAGGACACTAAGGTTGTCTATGGTGGTGGCTCGTCCGAAATGTTAATGGCAAACGCTGTTAATGAACTTGCTAACCAAACACCTGGGAAAGAGGCCATGGCCATGGAGTCGTTTGCACATGCACTGAGACAGGTAATTTGCTAATAATTTGCTCTAAGTTCTGTCATCAGCATGCCGAAACTTTTTTGTTACACTATCAACTTATATATTGAAATACTGCAAGGAGGCAGATAGCCTTTGCTGTACGTCAAGAGTTTTGCCGCAAGACAGGGCCCTCTAGAGGGCTGCTACCAAATCAGGGAAACCAGGAGAAATCAGGGAATTTTATGTTTGATCAGGGAATATCAGTGAAAAGAGAGAGACTTTTCGAAAACTCAGGGGAATCAGAGAAATTGTTCCTATTTTCACAAGAAAAATAGCATGTTTCATCTGATCTTATGACTTAGGTAGTTTTGGAACTCCTTATTCCACTGATTGTAACTTTCCTGTTATGATATTTAACTTCGGAATCTTGATGGGCGATCACATTGTTTTATTCTAAACATTCAAATACTGTATGGGTTGGGAATGGATCTACAAATCCAAGAAAGTTTTGTTTCTCTCGATTAGTAGTACTTTTTCATGTGAGTGTTATTCAAGTTAAAAGGGGTAAAAATATAGTAAGCATTATGATGTTTGGGTTTTCCCAATGATTATTGGTAGTTGGTGATTGTTTTTTGGGAAAATAGCTTTGTGATGGATGTTGGAGTAGTCACATCAGAATGAACAACATCAATTTTCATGTGAGCTTTCATGCTCTTTTGCCAATCAGCAGCTTCTTTCCACCTCAAAAGTCGCTACTTTCTTAGAAATAAGATAAGAGAAAAGAAGCGCAGTTCTGTGTTTATCTGTCCAAAAAAGTCGTAAAATCCTAATTAAAGGTTACAAGAATATCAGGGAAAATGATTATCATTTCACTGAAAATATCAGGGAAAATCAGGCAATCTTTTCCTCAAATGGTGGTGGCAACCCTGAAGACAGCATTTGCAGAGTTCTTCTTACTGAAGGGCGAGTGGTCAAGTGGTTAGAGCTGTTGATTGCTGGGTGGAACATCAATGGTTCTAACCGAACCCTTTGGTCAAGGTTGGGATGTTCTCTGTGTCCAGCCAGCAAATTTGTACATGGTAGCAACACTAGGAATTTAGAAGGCGGTGAGGAAAGGAACTGGCCACCCTACCTCACTATGCTGTTAGCTCAGGAATGTTTAGTACTGTGGTAGATGACAACGAGAAGTACACATCGTGTCCGTGTGAGCACTTATAGTAACTGCCACAAATGCATCAGGTTACAGCAGATATTGTATCATCCTCTCTTTTATAAAAGAAACAAAAAGCAACAATTCTAATTCTAAAAGTATTTTTATAGAGTTCACTTAACGTTCAATTAGTAAGACCTTTGCTGTAATAGTCCTTCAAATATGTAGTCATGAGCTCTACTCTTTCTTTTCGGACTGTGTAGAGACATGGATAATAGGATTGGTTTCCTTGGACTGTTCTTTGCTACGTTTGCTATCTGTCTCACTGTGACATGCTGAATTGCATTCCTCCCTTCTAATGACATATCACTGACTTCTGTTTGTTCATATGTTACTGAATTTGAACTGAAACCTCCATCGATATGATCTCTGTTGGTCAATGAACATTGATTTTTTTCTCGGAATGATCCAGATCTGTGCTCTGTAGCAGAACAGGTGTAACTTCCTTTGTTTTCCTTGAATGCACTGGATTTCGTATCAAAGATCATTTGGCTGTTTTAATTTCATATGACCTTTGACTTATCGGTTTGCTTACAACTGATTTACCCCATGCTTTTTGACTTTTTTTAAATGGCTGTACCCGAACTGTATCGCCCTCTTGTAGAACTTCCAAATTTTTTGCCCCCTTGTCATAGTACTTCACTTGCTTCAGTTTATTCTTAGTCAATCTTTGCCTTTCAGGTAATAAATACTTTTTACCTCTTGGAGGAAGTAGTGACACTGTCATGGGTAAAAGAGATATTGTCCTTCTATTCAGAATACACTGAGTAGGACTGCTTTCACAATCCTGAGTGGGAACATTCCTGGTTTCTAAAATCTAAATATAAGGATCTGTTTTGGATTAAGCACATTTATTCATCAAAATTTTGACCACCTTTACAGCTGATTCAGCTTTTCCATTCCCTTTTGGATATCCAGCATCGCTCGTTTCATGCACAAAATCTCAGATTTTGGAAAAAATTCAAAATTCTTTGGATGAAAACTGTGGACCATTATCGCTAAAAACTGTAATAGGAATACCAAGTCTTTGCAATGTGTTCTACTATAACCCTGTTTACGGCTGAATGCCCGGTTTTTTCCACTTTCAAGTCAGGAACTCCTTAGAATCTGTCTGCTTCCTACCATTTGCCATTCCATTAAAAAAATCAAATGGTACCTTTTCCGTGGTGTTTCAGCATCATTCATTTTAAGTTTTTCTTTTTGTCGAGCTCGAACAAAGGTTTGTCGTGTATGACTCTGTTATATTTCTTATATCAGCTGACATTCCTAGCCAATGGATGCACTCCCTAGCCCTTCTTAACACACTTTCACTTCCTAAATGGGAATTGTATAGAGGTTCCTTAAAAGTTTATCCTAACGAAACTGCAGTGTATTGGAACTACTACTCTCTCACCTTTAAAAATTGATCCATCATTGAACTCATAACTCATCCCTGAATATGAAACATGGTGCTACTTGAACTAGTACATTGGATTTGCTGATAGGCCAGCCTGGTAAAGTCACTTCTTTCAAAATACCCATAACACTGCCGCTTACTGTTTCATCCTTCAACTCTTGAAGTTTGTCCTGACATTGTTAAATGACTTATTGCATTAACTTGACTGTGTTTGTCTGGATAATGACCACCCAAATAGGCTCTAGATGGAGTGTCACCGTTCCCTCCTAGTTTATAAATAACTTTAATGTTATATTGAGCAAGTTGCAGTAAAATACTTTTTAGCCTCTTTGAAGTTATATATAAAGGCTTTGTTTCAATCACTTCAAATGGCTTGTGATCATATTCCACCAGTCATACAACAAAATGTATACTAGGGAAATTTTTCAAAAGCAAGTAACATGACTAGACTCTCTTTCTCTGTCTGAGCATACTTTTGCTCACAACACGTTAAACTTCTGCTTATTTATCCAATTGGGTTGCCCTCTTGTAGCAAAACAGCACTTAGGCCTTTGTTTGATGCATCGCAATGATTGCTTACTTATCTCTTAGGATCATAATATCGGAGTATAGGTACATTGGTTACAAGATATTTGATTTTTCTAGAAATTTCGTTTTGCTCTTCTGTCCACTTCCATTCAGCATTCTAGCGAGTAAGCCGTCTAATGGGTTCCACCACATGAGACAACTTAAGTAAAAATCTTGCCAAGTAATCGACCATACACTGCAACCGAAAAACTGCAACAATATTGTGAGGTACTTTCATCTTTGTGATTGCCTCTATCTTCTTTCCATCATGTTTTAGCCCTTAACTAGAAATAATATGGCCTATAAAACTTAACTGATCTGCGTCAAGCACGTTGCTCTGTTTGTTGAGCTTAATATTTCTCACTTACCATCTCTCCAATAGGCCTTTTACATTCCTGATATTGTTATAATTGTGGCCTAAAAAACAGCAACTATCCATATGTCAGAAGGAACTAAACTCTTCCACACACAACATAATAACATCCACACCTGACCCACTCTTCTGCGGCAAATGCAGCCGTAAGTCAAAGTGCACCTGACACCACGTTTATTTCTATGGTAGATGATAGAAAAAAGTACACAATGTGTTAGCATCAGCACTCATGGCAACAACCACAACAACATCTAGTTACATCCATTATTGTAAGAAGGATAAGTATCCTCTCTAGCAGACACCCCCGAACGTACGGAATTGTATATGGGACTAACCTTCCACTTTGGAACACCTTACCTTTCACTTCCTTTCCTGAATCCTACAACTTATCTTGCTTCAAATCTAACAACAACAAGCTGGATCTCATCTCCCTATCTAATTAACTTTTCCTTCTCTTTCTTCCTTTGTCATGGCTTTGTTATAGGCTCTAATGGCCTTTCCCTGACGTTACTTACTAAAAAAAAAACATTTACCTTTTTCTTACTGGAGACTTTCCTTTTTGTGTATTTATTTGAGAATGCCTTGCTAATCAGACATAGAACAGAGAAAATTACTTTTTGAATACTTTTCAATAGCACTTTTGAAATTTGAATTTCTCCTTTGTCTTAATTTTCCATCATTTTATCTATTCGCTTGTAACCTTTGTCCCGCTTTCTAGTAAGCTTTTTTGGCCCATTTTGATTAGTTTTCTCTCATTATTGTCATTAGCTTCCAACAATAATTGCGGATAATGCTGGATTGGACAGTTCAGAATTAGTATCACAACTTAGAGCAGCTCACACAGAAAAGAAAACAGCCATGGGATTAGGTTTGTTTTTCCTGTTCCATTGCTGCATTTGAATTTTAATGATAAATTACAAAGAAGTTGCCAAGTTCAGTCATCGTAATTCATAGTATCTATTTTATTTGCTTTTCTCCTATATGAAGTTAAGAATTTTCAGTTAAGAAAGAATGCCATATTAGTGTATGCTAATTGTTTTACCTTATGAAGCCTGCTATTTCGTTGTTAGATATGGAGAAAGGTTGCTTAGCTGATATGATCGCGCTGGGCATAACAGAATCTTATAAAGTAAAACGGCAAGCATTGGTTTCAGCTGCGGAGGCGGCAGAGATGATTTTGAGAGTTGATGATATCATAAAAGCTGCTCCAAGGTAACATTTTCTGGCCTTTTAACATTGTAAATCATGAAAACTGATTTTCAAGAAAACTGATTTTCAAATAATTAGTAAGAATATTGCAAGATGATTAGGAAGAATATTCTCATTTTATTGAGAAGAGTATTTATTCCCAGATCGATATAGATGATGCTGCACAATTAAAGAAGGCATTCTTTGGCTATTTACTGCTAGAGAGTTTGTATTTAAAGACTTTGTATCGATATCTTTATGGGGAGGGGGGGGGGGATATGAGCCGTACCTTGTGTTAGCTTGTGTTAGGAAATCACGACATTGTTAGGGACGCAATGTTTTGGTAGCAGGCATGAGATTAAGGTTGTTAAACACATATTTTCATCATGTGAAAGTAAAGCTGATTGGGAAGGATTCAAATCCCAATGTGTAATTGTACGTAACTACTTAGGGTGTTATTTGTAGCATTAGAATTGGATACGATGTTATTTGCCTGAGAAATGTTTTGAGGCTCACTTTTCGATTCAGATTAATCATACTTGTGATGATATGAAGAGTATAGACGCCAAAGTCCTTCTATGGGGATGGGATAAGAACCCTTTTTCCTGCAATGTCTTACGGACGGCGAGAGCAGCGATTCATAAGGAGATATGTCCTATAGAGATTGTCCGGCATCTGCCCAAGGGTTAGTCATTTGAGGCTCATGGTTTCAAGAAATACTAGTCTTTAATACCATTTGAACCGTGTTGGTTGATTTCGTTACCTATTGTTGATCTTGTTTGATATTTAGCTATATACATTCTGTATAGTAGTATGGGCTTTATTTTTATTAGGAGAAGAGAAAGAGATGACCATATGTAAGCTGATAGTGAAGATAGTGTTCGAAGTGACTCACTTGAAGAACTCATCCACGTTTAGATGATACGAGATGAAGAGAACTTGTTTTAACAGATATTGATATGTTGAAAGTGACTATTGTTGTAGAAAAAACCACATTCTGACGTAACAAATAGTATCATTTGTCTGTTATTGCCGCTTTCTTCAGCGAGTTTCTTCAAATGCAAACTAAGGCTCACCTAGCTACATCAAGGCACTAGTCTGAACAGTTTTTAGTTTTAGAATAGTTTCTTGCCACAGCTAGAATTATGAGAGCATCGTCAGTCGATGTTACAGATGCGGAATCACAACATCATAGCAGAAGTATGATCGTCTTTTTATATATAGCTCACTTTCATTACACACTGTAAATAGCGTCCATGCGTGGCCTAAGAAACTCGTTATTTTTCGTAGTGATAATTGTTTCATCTTCATAGGACGCTAAGTGATAAACGTTGACTGTCATTACTGCTATGTTATTTATTTCAATCATTTGTCATTACTAAGAGAGCAGGACTGCATCAACACATTTACGATGTAAGTTTCTGTTTTTCATTCCAACTCAACATTTTGAAGAAGCTTTCTCTCTGATTGGATAGTAGTTGGTATTGTATGGCCCTAAAGGTCAACGGGTGGTTCATATGGTTGCTCCAATATACAGCCATATACAGACCAATAACGAGAGACAGGTTGCAAAGTTTTGGTATTAGTTTCATTGCAAAATTCACCGAACTATGGCATTCTACTGAATAGACAATGCCGCCAATGTTTTATTGAAGGTTTTCACCCTTTTCACTACAAGGATAAAGTTGCAGCAACAGGGCTAAATCAGAAGCTATGATTTCAGTGTGTCAGGTAAGCTTATCGAGAGTTGTGTTGCGTTTGTACTATTGCTAAAAAAGAAATTGATGATTTTTGTATCCATGTTGCAAAGGATGCTGGGCCATAAGTTATAATTCTATGCACATTTTCATTTTTACTCCGGGTCTTTACTTGTGGGACAGCCCAGAGTATGCGAAGGACAAAACATATTTGTCTAATTTAACGGTGCTCAGTTTGTAATAGTATTTGTGGTCGACGTGAAATATCAACCCATGCTATATTATTACTTTTATGATAAATGTCTTCGACAGGTATTCGAAGGTGGAAGTACAGAACTACAGGCAGTTTCACTTAACATTTTCAGTTTTGTTTCTATGATATTCGTAGGGAAAATCCATTCCTAATGCAGACATTTTGCTTTACTTTCATGAGTTGTTGTTGCCATTCTAGTTAAGTAATATTCAGGGAAAGATTACAGACATAAACGAAAATATGACTGTCTGAATATTATTTGATACTGATAATATTACTTGATATTGCTTAATATCATTTGATAATTGTTAATTGTTGTGATTCTTAGAATACTGCTTGCTCCACTTTTGTTTTGAAAGCGTAGACTTTGTATCATTGTTTTAGTGACTATGAAATTGGCCTGAAAGTTGGAAGTAGGTATGGTTACAATGAGCCACTAACGGTGGACAAAAAAACTCGTTTAGCATGTTTGATGGAATATAGAGATTGACAAATTAAGCGGTAGTGTCTGTAATAAAACTATACAATATGATGTAAGAAGACGCTTCCTGAAAACCTTGCTTCAGAATATGGCTTTTGTAATTGCGCATATCAGCAGCAACAGCAGAATAATTAATAATTGATTATTGAGTAACAACGTATTGAGTTTGATATAAACTCCTCAAAAAATTCTTTATTGTCTAGTTAACGGATTGCCATTACCACAACTGTGCCATTACGAGAGTGAAAGAAGTATCTACCATCTTTTTTACTTATTTTATTATCTAAAAGGACCAGAACGGAGAAGTTTAGGATTGGAAAAAGCGGCTCACGAGGAACACATCTTGAAAGTTTGTTAGTTGCTCAAAACTATGGTGTAACATACCTCTTGAGGAAATCCTTGAGTGGTTACGAATGAACCCAAGAATCCCGCTTCTAACCTAGATGTGATGATATTGAATCAGGCATTAAATTTTCCAGAAAATGAGTTCCTTCTGTAGATGACAATCAATAAGTACATTGACGTATTAGAGATCCAGCTACCGTTTACAAGGGATGGAAAATTCAATCCTTTGAGAGAAAATCGTTGCTATAATTGGGATCTTAAATGAAAAATCATGTTGGTAGTAGAAGGAAGAGCAAAAATTCGATTAAATAAACGATAGATCACAAAATTTAAAAGGCGATGAAGATGTCAAGAAGTCAATTACCTTTTGGTCAAAAATGCAGCATGTGATAAAAATAAACAGACCCTTGAAAAATAATGAAACACTATTAAGTAAATGAATGTAAATTTCCTCAGTGACTGGTTCCAACAAAAAAAACATACTTTGAAGTCAACGAGTCACTGTAAAGGGACCCCCTTAAAATCAAATTACAAAACCAGGGACGTAACTAGGAATTTTTGAGGGCAGGGGTGTAGTGAACAAAAGGGCACACTAAGCACATTCTAAAGAGAATGTATCTTGAATTACATTTTTCAGACTTAAAAACAAAAGAAATCGTCTGGAAATTTCAGGATTTCATTGCTTTCAAAGGAATAAAAGTTTTTAAGCAAGTATGCGTAACAAAAGTGTAATACCAAGTTTCAAAATCCTCCTAGAAAAAGGGTGCTTTTGTCTTTTTGAGGAAAACGGAAAGGGTCTAGACCCCGGGACCCACCACATGGTTGCACACCAGAAGGCACTACCGTGAAAATCATTTGAGGATTTGGGATAACCTCGAGAAGGAACCTAAAAATCAATTTCAAGTTTGCTGTTTTAATCTAATGTTATATGTCCTTTCTAATCTTTCAATTGTTCATTCGCAAAACTGGTCGATTTGATTAGTATCTCTTTAAACTTCAATCATATTCCAATCAACCATCTTGAAATATTGGGTATATCGCTTTTAGTGCATTGTATGTAGTTAACGTTCGACAACTCGGCTGTCCGTTAACTATAGCGTCCGCTGCATCGACACGTATCCGGCAAACTCCCCTGCTTACTAGTATTAGTACTTTTATTTTATTATATATTTCTATTCCTTTATTTATCTTATATTTTCTTATATACTGATTTCTTCTCCTTTTCAAAATACATCTCGTTTGAATACCCTTTCGCAAGTCGCCCTATGGCTCCGCCATTTTTTATACCATTCAGAACCCACATGTCCTCTGTTCGAGTTGTCGAGTTATCGAATGCTGAGTGGTTCATTTTGTTCTGTTTCGTTTTGTTTCACTTTGTTTAGTTTTGTTAGTCTGTTTGTTTGCTTTTCTTTCCCAATTCCTTTTTCTCTTTCCCTTCCATTTGCCGTCATTGCTGGTCATTTGCTTTTCTTCCGTTATTTATTGTATTGACCATGGGGTATGCAGCGTATATTGCTCCCCATGGTGCCATCTTTGTGGTGTTTGTATAGTAACATGAGAAATGTATTATTGACTGTGAGATGCATTGTAATAGTTATACAGATAAAAAATGATGCAAAATATCATATAAATTGTTTACATTTTGGACATTGCTTTACTGCGCATCTACTTTGGTGCCAATATCTTTAGCGCTCTCAATTTCGCCCGAGGCTAAATCCTGCCCATGGCAAGTTTTTTGATGGCCCGTTGACCCATCGATTTTGGCCACAAATTGACTTGACGCAGAAGCAAACTTACTATGGTCCCACTAATACCATATTGTAAGGAATTTGCAAAGCAGTTCTGAACCAATTTTTGCGATGAAACTAAACAAGGCGTTTCCATTCAGTCAGAAATCCTTGACTTTGCCCCTAAACTATACCAATTATTCGTCTAGTGCAGAAACCAACACTCTACTTGTTCCCAGTGATAGGGAATTGAAGGACACTTTTGCCACACCGTAAATCACGAGAGACCCTCCATCGCGCAAAAATTACATTTTATGGAAGCATATTTATTGCAAAAAAGAGCAAACAATTTAAGAGGGGCACTCGTAAATAGACTTTCCTCAAGATTAAAGGTATATTTTCAGATCTTTTAGGGCACTTTTCAGCATTTAGAAGGTAAGTGGTGAGGGCAGCTGCTCTCAATGCTCCCTGTTTTGGACGTAGATCCATGTATAGAATGAAGTCAATATGAACTATTTTTATTCATATTCTTATGCAAAAATGAAAATCTGGGTGATATGTTATTCTATATCATTCAGATTCATGGATTTAGAGAAAGCATTCTCTGGAACAGCCTCGTAATTTTGCAAACAGTTTTCAGCCATTCAAATTTGATACTGAAGTGACACAAACAGTTTAACATTGGAACATCTGATGAAAAGAACAAACCTGGAATGAGTTCAGTATTGCAAATATGAATTGCATGGTGAAGTTGCTCTTTGAGACGGCAAAAACGCCAAATATCCAAGTCAAACCAATAGATGGTGCCAATACAAGAATAGCCCGAAAAAGTCGTCTGGAAGAGTAGAAGTAATTTCCTGATTGCCACGCATAAATCAAGTTAATTACATAAGCAATGTTTTGTGTTTCACGTCATGCATTAAAGTGTAATAAAACAAATGTTTATAATTAACGAAGTTCTACATCAATTGGTATCACCGTTAGCTACAAATCAATAAACCAATGTCAATTATATGTTTATGCAATTTAGTTCCTCCGCATCCAGTGCTTTGTGGTCTTCCTAGTAATTGTCAAATGAATGAAAGAAACAGTGATCGAGAAAAACGAGGTAGTATTCGATAAATCTGAGCCAGCAGCAGCGTCATGTTATAGCATAATGAGAATGAAGACCAGATGAAGATAAGGTGTATTTGGAGCATATCTGAAATATTGTCAGAGTTACGCGTTGAGACTTCATTGTCGTCAGGTTTGTTGTTCACCTTATTGCAGACTTCAGTGTGCACGTTTCTTCTTTTATAAGAAACCTGACTCAAGGCCTAATAGCAAAGGTTTCTTAATTTTAGCTAAATTTTGGTTCTAAAAGTTTCTTGAAAGTTTCTTGATTTAATGAAAGCAATTGCAGTGAAAACGAAAACAAACCAGGATAATATATTTTGCATATGCCCTAAAGCTTTAGGACATAAAGCTTTACTGTAGGGGAAACTTATTAAATCTGTAGAGACAAAAAGAAGTCGCCGAAACTGACAAAGATTGACAAGAAATTTGTAAAATTTCTTGACTCTTTCCATGTAGTTCTACAGGTTTCTTAAATTTTATCGTGCCAAGTACTAGGTTTCTTGTAAACCCGTTTCATATAGAAAAATAGTGTATCCTCTCTCTTTAAAGGAAAATTAGGGGAAAAAGCATTCAAGATGTACTTATCTTAATGTTTTGTGCTAAACTGAAATATTACCAGAAAAAAATTATTTACTGCACGAAAAAGTGAAAGAGTTATACATAATGAAAGTACTTTCTGTTCGACTTTAATCAAAGAATGAAACGTGGAGGAAATTATTGACGAGGTAAATGCATCAACAATTCCAAACTGATGGAAATGGGAGAATAGTGCGTTTGACTGCCTATTTGTCTTACCAAAGGGGTATACCCATTCACTTCTAACCTAATGCAAGGACGAACGTGAACTCTGTTCTGACTATTTACAACAGGGTGTTGAATCCTCATTTAAGGCGAATTCAAAATTTTTCAATGGGTGACGATCATGCTTACCAAATAATCCACAAATTATCGACAATATATGTTTCAGCGTATTTATTCCAAAAATAAAACAACAAGTTTCCATGTGGATTTTCATGTGAGAATGCAAGGTAGAGCGGGTTTGAGTCAAATCTTTTTAGGTCATCTAGTGTTTGAATGAATGACTTGATTCTCTCTAATTTGATAGCTTTTGCACAAGAGCAGTGACCTATTTGTCAGCTTCTCTCTGGGTATACAGATCGAACATAGCTGCAGGCAATCTAATATTGGCTTGGCCCAATAGTCAATCTTCTTAAAATATGCCATTATAAGAGGCCTTAAAAGGTTCATTTGTGTAGGACTGTGACATAAAATTATTGTTGTGTTGTGTTCGAAAAGCGTCTCATGTTGTCAATATCAAACCTGCTCCTTAAAGTAAAAGAGTTGTAAGTGAAGGGATGTTATATTTGTACGACATTTAATTATAACTACAAGGTGAATTTATATCATGCTTTGGGAATAACGTTGAGCCTGGTGCCACTATAGCTAAAACTCTTCGAATCTACACATTATGAACTAGTTTAGTACAAAGAGGGACTTCTCTCAGTAGCACCATTTTGAAAAAGCTACATATAAGCTTCGATTAGACACCCCTACTTTATACTTTTCTTAACTTCATGATTGAATTCTTTCATTTTCACAATATTTAACAAAACGTTAATTATACAACAACTAATATAATACAGAAATAAATTTCAATAGCTTTTTGACAAATAGCTCCAGATTAAATTCTTAGCAAACGCATGGTTCTAGGCAAGTTCAAACATTGATATACCTGAAATCCCTTTGTTGTCAAAATTTGGAAAAAGATGATTGGATGAAAAATGCTTTAGATAAAAGTAAAGAGACATACTGAATTTTGCAGAACTTGTTTGCATCCTGCATCAACTTTGTACGAAGCATTCTCAGCAAGACATTTATGGAAATAACGATGTTGGACTATTTAAAGGAAAACAATGAATAATAGATTTCCTTTCGATGATACATGATTAATTGGTGAATAAGTGATTCAGAATAAATTTCAATAAAAAGTGCTCGTTTGACATAAGTGAGAAATTATATTAAAATGATGAACATAGGTGATATTTTGTCATAGTAAGGGAAAAACAAGTGTAAATACAAGGAAACCGAAGTAATAATCGCTTCGGATTGACAGACCCAATCCGAAGTGAACCCAATCCGGCGTCGCGTAACTCAGGCCTAAGAGAACTTCATGTCCTTTCTTGCAAAATGCAGCTAACGAAAAAAATTGACCAAATGCAATGAATTATGGGGAAGATTTCATAGTTACCATGGTGATTAATGCTGCGGGTCCAAGGAATACCCACAATGCACCGTTCTTTGCACTAAGCCAGCAACTGAGAACAAAGCAAAGAAATTTTTATAAATAGAATTCAGCTTTAAAGCTTCGTTTTCGTAGTCATGTTGGAATTAAATTTATTTATAAACTGTGATGATACCGAAGGCTAGTCTTCACTCCGGTTATCTTTATCCTAATTAGAACAAGAGTGATGCTAACGGAAGTCTTTTGATCTTCCTTATTCTAAATCTTATCAGACTGCATTTTGCACCTAGTATTCCTCTTATTGTACTTGTACTTTAACAAAAGTTAATTACAAAGAGTGAAATGTTCATATCATAAATCAACTTACAACTGTGAAGTGCCAAATCCACTGCCCCCAGTGATAATCAACGCTAATGATACAATCACACACGGAATTCCTTGAAATATTATGAAGTAAAAATCAGAAATGCCCGGCCCAGCAGATGATTGTTACATATCTAATACTGAAAAACATCATCAGATTCACAAAAAGTAGATTCTGTAGCAATCAAGATTTTATTCACGGAGCAAGTAATATGGAACAATAAAGAAAGCAGACAACCTGTCTAAAGTCTTTGGGACATCACAGAAACGAATAAAAAACCAAATTGCTCTTAGCCTGTCATTCATGTACCTTACACACATCTCCATCCTCCCTGACACAATGTTGTTTTGCCTATGAGAAGCTTGAGGCTATTGTGCAAGTAAAAATTTTTCTCTGTCGCTTATTGTTTGGGGGAAGGAGGGGATGAATAATTAATGCAGAATAAAAAAATGCAAAGTTTTCCGGGACCCATATTATATATTCTCAGGATTGAGAATGCCCCCCCCCCCCATAGAAGAGAGATAGGATAGTGGACAATTGCATGATTATATTCATCTTCCAGTAATTATTTTCATTAACAGCAACTATAAAGAAGAGAATTAAAAATCGAAGCTATCCATGATTTGGATTTTAGAGCGTACTAATTTTTAGGTTGAGCCAGTGATGGCAAATTTTCGCAGTGCCAAACAGTAAATGTATGGAATGATAAAACCACTGAAATCTTTAAAGTATGTTGCAAAAATTGCTTTGCTGGAGATATCATTTGTGATATTAGTAGCAATCACTAATCAATGAACATTCACTAATCAATACTCATTCTAATAGCATTGCAGAAAACTAGAGTCAATCATATTAAAAGCAAAAATTAAAGTGCATGGTCAGAAGAGGTTTCCTAAAGGCAAATACCTCTCAATTTTCAATGAAATCCACAGTGATACATTTTCCTCGTAATTAGGTATGTGTCAGAGCAAAACAGTTTTAGAATGAAGAATGTTGATATGTTTGAATTAGTGGCTTGTTATTGACAGGGTAAAAATTGTTGGTACATAGAAGCTATATCATTTTCTATCAGGTAGACAAAGTTATCTAAAAATATCCCCTTTAAATTGAAAATTAAATTTGTCAAAAGCATAAAAAATGAAAATCATACCATAGCCAATAATAACTTGGCGCAAAACGGACAAACACTCTTTGAAAACATTTGATGTCAGAATATACAATTGAATGCCCATGTTCAACATCCAGCAAAACGAAGCAAGAAAGAAGTATGACATAAGCGATGCAATGAAACCACAAAGAAACTGAAACAAAAACACGTTTAAGAACGAGTAAAATTATTGTGTTGCATAGGTTATTCAAATGCATCTTTAGACACTGCAGTTACAGACTTTACTACCAGCACAATATTCTGCAAGCCAAATATACACGCTATTCAGATAATGAAAAGACATAAATTATAGCCAAATTGGCGAACAGCTTATACCTCATTATGCTTTGCGTTTTCAATGCCAGCAATAAATATTGCTTGCGCCAGCAGCAATGACAATACGATATTAATAAGAATGAATCTCCTTTTGCTTTGAACCCTTGAAAGAGAAAGCAATCATCTCATTTGTTACAGAGTTTTTGGTCGCTCTTCAAAACCAGTGCAGCCCTTGCTTTAAAATTAACTTAGATTTGTCTTGAGAAGTAGCAAAGATACTGTTTTGCATTGAGCAATGTTAGTAAGGATATGTTACTATGCATGAAACGATACTTATGAAATGAGAGATCTCAAATATAATTGAACCAATCACTTCACAGTATGAGACATATAATCGATATGAAGCAAAATGCAATACAATCAGTATTTAACTTGCTTGGCAATAGCGTAAACAGCTAATGTCACGATTTCTCCAATCATTGACATGAAGCAACCAATAGTGGATGTGATTGACAGAACATGATGCTCTTTTGAGGAGATTTTGCTCGCCTAAAACAGGGTGTTAAGCTTACGAATTAATCTGAAACACGATTTTGATGCACAGAATCAATTATTCAGTGATAATATAAATACATCATTGATCAATTAATTAATGAATCATTCAACCAGTCAAGCAGCCAATCAATCAACCAGTCAATCAATCAATCAATCAATCAACCAGTCAATCAATCAATCAACCAGTCAATCAATCAACGAATTAAATGCTTAGCTAATTAACTGAATCAATAGCTACCAAATTTACCTTCAAACTTCCTGTGACAAGAATGGCAAAACTTGTCAAATGGTTGCAATCTAATGTGGTTGAATCTCTTGATTGAGCAGTGATATTGCACCCACTCTCAGACCAATAACCATCCAATCTGTGAGTAAGAACATTAGATCACATTGATTAAGACACGTAAAGCATTGGTTGCAGTAAAAAAAGTTTGAAGAGTGAGAAATTCAATAGTAGCATACACTATTTTGCAATGGATGGATAATCTCACTGCAAAGATCTCGAAGTAGGTGATTTATTTAAGTACTTAGGCAGCAAGAAAACAGTAGAACACTTGCAAAAGTAGTATGTGCTTCTGAGTGTTCACACTTGACTTGGCTGCACAAAAAAGATCAATTGAATTTGAAATGGAATGATATATAAGCATACCACGAAACCCATTCACACAAATAATGAATCAGTGAAGGAGGAACTCGTACAAAACATTGGAAATGTCGACATCAATGGTAAGAAAACGACAATTCAAATGGTTTGGACATGCAACGAGGTACAGTTGCAAATTTCTATTCGCAAATAGCATAATGTATGGTAGACTATCAGGAGAATGGGGAAGAGGCAAACCCACAGCGGATTATCCGCAACTGAGGCAGTTACAGCAGCTCATGACATAGAAGGATGGAAACAAAGAGTTGGGGATTCAATAGTCCCGTCTTCTCAAACTATGGTCTAGAGAGAGAATTTTATTAATCAATTCAATGCATAGAACAGATTACCCTTCTGTAAACTTCCAGAAGACTCCTTTACGCTCGTAGAGTTCGTCCTAGTAGAGTAAATAGGAACCAGGAATTAACTCTCATTCAAAAGGTTTAAAAAGTTGCTAGAAAATAATAATGCATAATTTAGTATGTGATATGATGCAGTATGATAAAGAACATTTCTGATGCTGTTGGTTTTAAAATAGATAGATAATTCAAAATAGATTTCTAAAGTTGATAAAATGGAGAAAATCTTACATTTGAATTTCTTACTGGAAATATTTTCATACGCATATACGGATTAACCCGCTTTGGCGTTTCAGTTGGTCCCACCGTTAAAATTTAACGTAGGCCAATCATATTTAATGCTATTAGATGACCCATTCTAAATATAGCTGGGCATTATCACTATTGATTTGTGAGCAGTAATCTCAAGCGTGAAACTAAGAATTTTACAGACAGAAGAAACATTAGCTGAATTTTCAATAGTTTATTACAAGTAAGTTCACTGACAATTGTAAACAATTCTACTTAATAAAAGTATAATACAAAGTTTCACAATTGTCCAAGAAAAAAGGCACGTTCATCTTTTTGAGGTAAAGGGTAAGGGTCTAGACCCCCAGCACCCTCCGTAGTTTCGTATTTAAATAATCTATAGCAGATCCAGTATTAAATTTATTTCATACCGCCTAGATTAAAACCTTTTCATTTTCCCCCGATTCCTTGCAGCAAATATAAGTGGTGTCAAGGGATACGTGCAGTTAAACAAAGGTGTCTTGCATGGTCGTTACTTGCTTTTGATAGCCATGATAATCAAATAGCAGGGGAATACGGTTTTTCAACTGTCCAAAAATGTACTATGGACAAAAATGATAATACCTAGACACAAAAATGACGACTTCAAGTGCAAATCTCATTCAGCCAAGCATTTAAAGTGTTGTCGGGAATATTTCCATTTACTAGCTGTGCACAGTGCTTGCTTTGATCGTAGAAAACCGGCTAAGACAGTTATGAGTACCACTGATAATATTTTTATTTCCAGTTGTTTTTAGTTGATTTTGACATATACTCCTATTGCAAAATGAGGCACAGAAGTCGACTCACTTATCTAGTGCAAAATAAATATGTTAGTTGGCATGAAATCCATGTTTATATTTAAATGTATTGGTTAATATGATTTACCATAATAGCAATGCTACTAACTAAGTACATAAGGAAGAGAACATGATTTCTACGTAATCCTTGTATCGTAGCTTTATTTGAGACATCACGTGTGACACCAAGAATTTTCCGATGGGGGCTAACTCTTCCGATTGAGGGGTTGAGATATGGTTAGCAGGGTACTGGAACTGCTAAAATAACTCCGAGAAAGAGTTCTTCACTTTCCTACTAGAGGCTAGCACGCTCCGGTAGGGGTTATAGCCCCCTTAGGATTCCCCTGGCGCCACCCCCTGCGAGATATATGTAAGAAACTTCAGATAACAAGTAAATTGTACAGCACAAAGCAGAGTGATAACATGAAGATAGCTGACTGTGCAAATGAGTAGTATTCTTCTATGTCGACTTCTAAGAAAGTTTATGAGATTAAGAAATTACGAATCCAACAAAATATCTTATCACATTTCACCAAACAGAGAAGAAGGGAGAGATCAGCTCACGTGCTGATATAGTGTTTTAAGTTCGACTTTACTAAGTCACAAATTTACCTGTAATAGCTCCTTCGTAGCCCTAGTCGGTTCGACAGTTACCGAAATTATCTTCTATTTGAAAAATTGTTGACATAGTCGTCACAATTGACTAACTGTAATAGCCAAAAAGTCCCAGGAAAACTACAGATACTGAGACAAAGGGATTTGCTATAGATTTTAAAATGGAAATCGCCTGATGAAAGCCGATGCAGAAAATCAGTAGTATATTCAGCACCATTGATTGAACGTGTAGTTAAGTCGGTTACTAGTTATCTGTGTTTATTACGTCAATATGCCTTATCATTAAAATAGATAACGATCTTTTTGCCTCAAGTCCAAGAAAATAAGAGAAAATAGTATTGAAAACGGACAATGGCTTTGATTCCCGGGCCTCGTTATCAAGATTATTGCATTTCCTAATGCAATTAGTAAAATATCATTTCCTATTGATTATTAGGTCCCTCGTCAATTTCGTTGATGTTTTCCTCGGTTGTCATAGATGTGAGTCTTTCAGAAGACCTGGGGGAGCTTACCGTGGTAAGATGATGCAGGTTTATCCTTGCTGGTGCATAAAGCCTATCATTTGACATTCCAAAAATAGACAGAGAAATCACTCGGCTGTCGAGGAATCTAGAAAAATGTTCCATGAAAATTAGTGACAACCTTAATCTAGAGATTCATTTTAGGCCATATTTAAGAGACAAAAAGATGCCTTAAGTGAAATAAACATGGTAGACGAGCCATAAAAATACCTGAAGGAACATAAACACTTATTGCCATTAGAAAATGAATCATGAGCTCGCAAATTTCACACCATTTGCAGAGAGGATATTAACAGAAAAGTATACATTTGAACAGTTAATAAAAATCCCCTAAGGTGAGCAAAGATTTGTAATCAAAATTATCGAATCGCATCAAGAATATTATTAAGTTTAACATCAAATAATGACAATCTTACCGAGTAAAATTGCTCGAATTTTGTTTCTGAGATAGGATGTATTTTGATGGCAAAATCTTTTGTAAAGTTTTGAAATATAAAGTTGAGAATGCACACTTCCTCCCTGAAGGAGAATGGAATGGAGAAAAGATCATTACACGGCAAACTGCTATCAATATTAAAAGAATTCTTAAGTACTTTAAAAGAACTAACGTTGGAAGGAAATTATTTTCAGTCAGCTTTATTTATTAGTTCTAGCTCGGATGGTTTGATAGAAAATGCCAATTGCCCCTATTGATTGCAGAATCATATTGTTGATCAATGGAGCAATGACGTGTTTCCAAATCATTATGCACACAGTTCCAACTCCATAGTGCACCTTTAGGGTTCACACTAGAGAATCAGTTAAGTTGGTGACTATCCTGCTTCTTACGCGTTTTACGGCAAGTGTGAACCAGGCTTAAAGGCAGTGTGTTGGCTCTTTCAGTACTATTGAATTAATTCATGCGAGTGCGAGTGGCTGACAGGCAAGTTTGAACTGGAATACTATATGTACTCACAACTGTGATTTGCTTTTGCTTGATATTTGGCGTGTAACTAGAATAGCTAACTATGAATTGTTCAAAGACAACAAATTGGAGCTATTTTCCCATTTGATTGCTTCATACTTACATACCAACTCAGGGTCATAGCCAGTACGATTTTGTTAGGGGAGGGGGTACAGTTCGTCTTAGCGTAGCAAGTATCAATAAGTTGGGCTGCCTGGTAGCCCATCAGTCGTGTCCAAAATGCATTGAAATGCATGATTTGGGTTGAATTCTAACGAATGATGGAAAATGATGCAAAAAATGGTGGATTACTCTTTTTCCATAGGGGTACCTAGTAATTTTAGGAATTCCAGGAAGGCCCTTGCCCTCTTAGGCCACCCATTGGCTATGGGCTGTGTCCACTAGTTTTCTTGCTTGCTTGCTTACTAGTGTGACATTTTACTTGCATACTTATGTGACTTCGACTGATATCAAAACAGATTATACTATAGAAATCATCATACCACTCCTGCTTTTCAAATTTCTTGAAGGTATAGCAATGGAGTCATGTCGTTGATGTTGTTGCTTGCTTGCAAAAGAAGCTCCATCAAGGCTCGCCTTGTAAATGAAATCTTCAGTCGTATTCTCGCACGAGAAAACGTTTACCTCTGAGAAAAAGAGGATTTCCAACATTAAGTTTATGAAATAATTCAACATTCTGTTTCATGACAAAATCTAATATAAGAAACAATGCTATATTCATCTTACCAATATTATCAGTCTTTGATTTGTAAGAATGATTTTTGTGAACATCATGCACTTTTTTGGCAGCAAAACTATCAAAGTCCAGTAGCAATCTTTCGCCAATAGGATATTCCTGAATGAAAAAATGCGATTATGCACCTAGAACACTAATAACGACAACAAATTATTCGACTTGAAGTTCGTTAATTTTCCTGCTCTCGTGTTAGTTATGGGAGCAGGTCATAACTTGCAAACGCAAAAAGTAAAAAAATTTGTTGGTCGCATTAACTGCTATTAGGTGTTCGATACCTGGGCCTCTTTTAAGGAATTATAGCTGGTGTGGGGCAAATGTAAAAAGTGTTTTAAATTTTCGTACAGGACATATCCCTCTTCAAAAATCCCTCAGAAAAGCATGTATTTCTTTCCAGGCATAAATTTGTGTAGAAGGTAGAACTTTGAGATCGCTAATTATCCAAATATTTATCGAAAGAATTTTATAGAGTCCCTTTTTATGATACGAATCGCCTTCTAACACTTCATTCTACGGTCCTCTGAAATGAAGAAACTTAGACTGTAGGTCTTATGCCAAACTACCCTGTTGGATGCCCAATCGAGAATTGATTATTGCTTCATAGAGGTGCCCCTTCGCAAGTCTGATAATAGCATATAGCATATACTTAGCAAATAAGTATAGGAGTTCTTATTGAAATGGTCTTCACTTTCTCTCTAGAGCTGTTCATGTCTGGCTTGTCATGTTTTTAGAGTGGATTCTTTGAATGAATCATACTGTGCCAACGGAAAAAGCTTGATACAACATACATCACAAAAAGCTTGATAGCAACGTTGCTACTGGCTGTTGGCTGTTTGCTACCTCATATTGCATATTTTAAATATTAAATAAGTTGATCCATTAATAGCTTGCTGCACTAGACTTGGAGCATAACACCAAAACTGTCAAGTAAAGCATGCACAAATTCTCGTTTATTGCTAATACTGTATAAGAGAAATAAAGGAATGGCTTAATCAATGCATTGTTTGAGAGCTTTAGCAGGTGCTAACTGAATGAGGAATTTGACAATTTCTATTTGCTTCGATATAAGTGAGAAGTGCAAATGGCCATTTACATTAAAACAATGAAGGGACCATCTTCTCGGGAGGAGGAGAAAGCACCACAAATGGGGGCAAGCAAAATGAATGGGGACTTCGCCCCATTTTAAATGTTGAAAGAAGCCCTGCTACACACTATGTCTGAATGTGACAAGAATGGTCAACAAATTTGAATTTTAATGTGAATGAAACGTAGAGTTCATGATTTAAGTTCACAAATTCAAGAATTTAACCGAATTTTTAGAGAAAAAACATTGATCATATACTAAACTTTAAAACTTCGGGTGGTCTTGTTGGTAGGACGCACAGACATATACGCATTGCTGAAAGCGATTATTATCCTAATTTCTTAGAACATATAGTTGGACTCCAGCCATATAGAAAATAGCATGAACAATTTACAAAACATTTGTATAGGCAATGCGTCAACTGAGTACAGCTAATGAGTGAAAAATTCTTATGCATTTGAATACTAATGTATGCAGAACAATAATGACATCATGTGATCAAAGCTATGTTTCATGAAAATTTGTTAATTCCATTGTCTGCCTGACGTCCTGAGTTTTTGAATAAGTCTTGATTGCTTAGCTTGTGGCTACAGACAGTTGTCTTAAAATAAGATATCAAAGACTTTTAAGCAGGAATGCTTTTTCAATGCTCTATAGCGCAGTGCATCACATTTGAGTTAGCTACTTGGAAGCAAATGGTATGAAATGAGGTCTTTGGTAAGCACAATGATTAACACCTCATGATTTTTAATTGCTTATTTATCGATAAATCAGATTAGAAACTGCTTTGTTAATTTAGATTTAATTTATTCTTGTGCTTAGTTATTGGTTTCTAGCCATGTATTCTCTAATTTTTGTAGTAAGGAGGGTACTAATTGTTTGACTATAACCATTATCGTAAATATTTGAAGAACGGCAATTTCAGTTTAGGACCGTTTAAAATATGACATATTATGACATCATGGAGTGTCTTATGATACAGTATCAAAGACTATAACAAAGTGTGTTGAGCAACGGCAATACTAGTCCTACTGATTGTTTACTTGCTGATATATGAGTTGGATGTTGAAAGGACAAAGGAGCAAAACTGCTAGTCCTTCGAAAGATAGACTCTGATCATCCCTGAATTAAAACGGTTTAGAAACCACATCATTTCAAGCTTCTCGCTTAAGTCCTACTTGGATATTTGGATGACCAGCCTTTAAGCACTTTAAATATTGTATGCTGACTTACAATGATGCCAACTGTCAAAAAGATCTACAGTAGATGAAAAGATATTTATATATACATTTAAAGGAAGCACCTGTAACTCAGAATGGTTAATGTAACTATCAACTTCCATTGCTACGAGATGCAATAGCTTTGTAAAATCATTTAAGAGCGAAATAGTGTGTGAAAATGAGTATTGAAAGCTTTTTCTATACTGACCTTGCTTATGAGTTGCAAATTTTCAATGTTCGTTTCATCAAGAATGTCGCTTCCCAAACGAACAACGTCCTACAAAAGTTGGGTTGCAATAGGGTTTAGATATCATCAGACAAAACATTGGGACCATATGATCAATAGGTTTCATGCTGAACTAAGTATATATCCCTCTAAGTAAGATCTCTCTAACAAGTAAAATCGGGTTCAGAAAATGTTATCAAAAGTGCCTACAAATTTACTCAGCTCTGAGGAGCCGCTAGTGTCAAATCATCTGTGCGATGCAGACACGTTTTGACTTTTTTCGTAAGCAAAAATGTTCCATTACTTAGTTATCATGGTAGAACATGTGAAATGAGACTTCAAAATGTTTTATGGCTATCAATAAGCAATTATTTCGCCATGTACTTCTGTATGTTTTTTGGATGTTGTTTTTCAGTAACAAAAAGGACATAATTTAACATTGGTCAAAGCAACAGAATGAATAAGCATTCATTTAGATATGAAATTAATTAATTATTATGAAATTAATTATTCTTACGTCTTTTTTATTGCTCGCTCGAGAATTTGCAGCTTGCCCTGAGCCCCTCAGTAACGAATTCTTGTTAACTTCGTAATGAACGACATCTGTTAAAACTTTAAGTTCAAGAACTGTTAGATTCTTTCTCTTACTAACTTCTAATGCGTTGCCAACAATACCACGAGTTGTCGTGTGTGTACCAGATCTTACGATCAAATAATTTGCCTGCAAAGATCAAATGGATAATTATGTAATCAAACTGTATTGAAAAATCTAGAAGGGAGACAGCTGACCGAACGGATTCCATTTCAAATTATCTGTATGTTAATTATTCCATTCATCCCTAGTGTCATAGAGGCTTGATACACACCAGTTGCGCAGTAATTTCTCCCTCTATTTTACCTGAGATATTATTCAATGAGTTCTTGATTTTCATTCTATCGTTATTTCAGGAAAGCAAATGAATGATTGTGTAAAATATAAGCATACATTTTTCCCAGAGACTTGGGTATCCTTTAGTTTACAAATTGTATTGCTATTAGGTAACATGTTGTATGAGGCAGTCAACTTCAAAATGTCATTAAAATGACGATGTGCACGCTCTGGCACATCTTTTCCATTACCATTTATTACTGATTAAACCTGCTCATAGAGGTAGGCCTTTTCCGTGCAATAACTATGCTAGCCCGGCATGATAGCGCAACAGCACAAATCAATGCTTGCATATCTCCTCATTTAAAACTGTAAACGTATTACAATAGCATTTTCAACATTTATGTATGATTTTTGCGCGTGTACAAGGTCAGTGATTTTGAGCCCAACATGTTGTGTTAAGAATTTTTACGATCAGAAGACCTGAGCCAGATCATGACTACTTCATACACAAGAGGATAACACCTCCGAAGATAAAAGTCAATAATGCTGCGGGAAAAGAAGGTTAGGTAGGCGAAAATATGCGGATAATAATATGGGTGAGTAGTTGAGTAGTTAGAGGACTTGTCTGCCATACTGAAGGTTGATGGTTCGAGACGGGCCTCGAGCAATGTTCAATATGCTTGTTGTCTACCGAACAGCAAATGCTGATGATACCAGCATCTCCTTTACTGCAAGAAGTGTCAATGATCTGAATTTGACGATGAACAAAGAACTTGATTCTTTACGGAGATGACTCCAAGGCAATAAACTGTCCCTAAATGTCCTGAAGACACAAGCGATGGTTATTGGATCATGACCCAACCTTAAGAAGATTTCGACAAAGCTAGTGGAACCTCCCTCTTTTTCTATTGGTGGCTCCGAAGTCGAAATGGTAGATAACGTCAAATATCTAGGGGTACAGATTGATAGACATCTGTCTTGGGAAGAACATATCCATTTTGTACGATCTAAGGTCTCTCGTGCAATTGGATTCCTTAAATATGCCAGGAAGTTACTGCCGCAGGACACTCTCTGTAAAATGTATCGTGGTATCGTTGAACCGCACCTTCGCTACTGCTGTTCAGTCTGGGGGGCATGTGGGAGGACTAGGTTGGAGGTGCTGCAAAAACTTCAAAGCCGTGCAGCTAGAATTGTGACCAACAGCAGCTATGATTCTTCCGCTAGTGCCTTAATAAAAACTCTAAATTGGCCTACGGTAGCGGATATGATACAAGTAGAGACAGCCTGCATGGTCTATAAATCAATAAATGAGCTTGCTCCAGACTATCTGTCACAAATTTTTACGAAAAAGTCGGCATGTAGTAGGGAAAATTTGAGAAACACGGCAACTGATCTTTAAATTCCTCTAGTGAAAACGTGCAGTCGTCAACGAACTTTCTCATATCGTGGTGTTCGAGTCTGGAACAACTTAGATTTGGCAGTCAAGCAGACATCCTCTTTCAAAGCGTTTAAAGACGCTGTAAATAAATGACTTATTTTGCTATTTCTTTTCTTTTATATATTTATGTATTATTGGAATTAGGGTAAGGTTTTTAAAGGATAGATAATTTTTTTCTTAGTTTTTAAACACGGCCCCCTGTAAAGCAATCTTCTTAGATTGATAGGGCAACCGTGGGTAAATAATTTAAAATGAAAATGAAATGAAATGAAATGAAAATGAAATGGGTATGCCGCAAAACTTCAGAGATCAAGGCAGTGGAGAGAGGAACTGGTTACCCTTCTTCACTAGGACGACGGCTAGTGTTTGATGAAGATGAAGTTGATAATAGTGTGATGAAGATGATACCTAGGGAAAATTAGAGACGTGGAAGATATATGAAGACGGTGCTTGGGTAAGAGAGTTAGATATATGGATACATGAGCTCAGCACCGAATAATGTCTGATAAGAAAAGCATATTATTCGATCACAAGTCAAATAAGAATTTTGTAGATAACTGTACCCACTTCCTCTTGAGGATCAACTAAAGAATGACTTCATCTAGAGCATGATTAAAGTTGTGAAGCAAACTTTCTAATTCCTAATTGCATTATTGAGTTGGGATCTGGAAGGAGAGATGACGGTGGGGCACTAATTTTCCAATTTTTTGATCACATGAGTTCAGAAATATATGGAAGCATTCAAGCAACTCTTGTACATCTGGGACCATAGAGATTGAGAAGACCACATCGCTGTCAGAATCTAGATAAAACACATGAAGTTAATGTCTATTAAATTTCTATGCAGTTGAAGTATTCGGCCTGTACACATATAAGGCAGTTTATTTTACATCCTTTCCCGTAATTTTGATTTTACTTTTAGAAATGGAAAGAGACTGTTAGATGTGACTGCAATATGGTTGCCATAGCTTACAACCAAGAAATGCTGTTGCATTTAAACCATAACATCCAGTTTGTGCTTCTAGCTACAACACTTGATCTTAAATAAGAAACTACAACGTTAATCCAACACTGCTACTAATGATATATGGTTTATTTATAGAAACAAAGAAACTTTGTGACAACATTACCACCAAAAATAGCACTTTGAAGTCTCTATCAAAGCAATCAGCTTGATCCAAGCTAGCATGTTTGATTTTCCCTACAGTGCATTTTCGGCTTTTTCCCGCAGTTTCATAACTTCCTTTAATTTGAAGATTAAAAGCAATAAACGCAAAGCTCCAGCCCAGCATAACTCCATAAAACGTACAGAAGCCACAAATAATGCTATGTGTTCTGCAGTTCAGCTCAGTCACAGTTCATATGAATCCATGCTTGCGATGTCATGGAAAATAAATGTTGTACAAAAATATACATCTGAACTTTGATTCAACACAAATTCACGAGAGTTCATAGCAGTATGCAAAAGTTTAATCAGGCCTTTTCCACGCGCATATCAAAGTTAAATATTTGGATGTAACATGAGGAAAAAACGTGCCCCAAGAATGCTTTTTATAATTACTATATTTTACACGAATCGTATCGTCAGACGCACTATTCCTTAGAGGTATAGTTTATGATCTTTCTTCTAATTTGGAATTCACCCTAAACTTCACAGTCAATTGAGATTGTCTAGTGAAGATTCTGCTACGGTCTTAAATTCATAATGTCTTGTTTTCACTTTAAGTATTAGCTCCATACGGCTCTACCGAGTGTTAAACGCTAATGTGTTAAAATGTTGAAATGAAGTGTTAAAATTATTACAGGATGACCAAATGTGGTATCAAAGTTAATTAATCTCAATAGCTAAATTTGCTATACAAGGTTTGGAAGAAGCCTCTTTTTACGATTTTCCTCTCTAATCATAACTAATATTAAAGTGGTCTTGTAATACAATTAAGTACTACTGTAAAGTCAGTTTGCTAAAAAAGATGATTGCAATAGTATTTACATCAAATGTAGTTACTGCCACGCTGAATTGTCTATAATATGGTACATGTGCACTGAAAGCTATTCAAACACACCAATCAGAATGCACTGTTCCACGTGTTATCATAGCCCAAATTATCAACAAATCACCATGGCATCCTATCCAGTTAAGATATTTATATAATACCATACATTCTATATGACGTCACTCTCTTCATCTTCGTCTCTACATGAGGAAACTTTTTGGGGGTAGTGTTAGCAACATAATCAAGCTTATGCCTTGTTTACACGAACCCCGGTTTGGTTCCAGCCCTACGAAGAGGGTCAACGCTTCTCCACGGCACTCTCTTCAACCGTTTACATGAACGCTGTAGCCAGCCCGGGTCAAACCACCTAAGCGTGTAACCCTTCTCGAGGGTAGGGCTGATCCGGTGAGTGGGGTTGACTGTTCGTGAGGTTTTTGCATGTAAATGTGGGTCAACCCAACTCGGGGTCGTGCAAACGCTTCGGAGTAGCTAACCCGGGTTCATTCGTTTAATAAATTTGTTAGCTACGTCATAAGTTTTGAAGTAGAAATTCAGCGGCAAACTGACCCGGGTGCCCTACTCGGATCAATCATTTTCTCGCACATTCGTTTGCAGTATTTCCAAAATCCTGTTGTCTTTACACACAAGTGTGTTACATCGTTCCTATATGAAGCCAAGTCATGGGCTACCAGAAAAAAATTGAGGAGAGGAGAGAGCTCAAAACAACGGAAATGAAAATCCTTAAGAGGATAAGGGGGTGATCAGAATGTACACATCGAGGAGTGATGTTATCCGTAAGAAATATGATGCTGTAAACAGTGAACCAGGATTGCAAATTGCACCTGAAGTCGTATGGCTTCTTGCTAAGTAGAGTGGCAGATGAGAGTGCAATCAAGAACGTGATGAAAGCGAAATTTAAAGGTAGAAGATCATGAGGAGGACAACAAAAATCGACTGATGTTGGAGATGATGGTGGGGGTGATAGTGGTGATGACGTTGATAATTTAGCTTCTTTACATGGCATAATGCCATTTGGAATTATCAAAACCTTTCCCAAGCAATACCTGACAGTAAATTCTATTACAGAATTAGTTTGTTTTTACCCCCAATTTATACGCCAATTAGTACGAAAGATATACAAGAAAGCCCAGGCGACCACAGACAGGACAGGAGCAGTTCGGATAGATAGGCTGTGTTGTTTAGGGCCTACCATCAGAGTGTATCATTTCGTCGTCGATGATGGGAGCTTAGCATTCTCCCCATCAAAAGTTAGAGCTTCTTCCCGAAGGAGGAATTCCCATCAAATTGGGAAGAGTGTGCTTGTACCATAAGAAAAAACACAAAAATTCAGATATGCTATAAAAATCGAATAAAATTGCAACCACCTTTGGAAGCCGCGATTTGAACAACAACAATGTATCTAATGAGAGGCTACAGAAGTCGACTCGTATAATACTGAATTACTAAAGTACATGATTCAAAAGAGGTAATTAACTAAACATATTTGACAAAATTGAGTTACTTTCGTCTTCAGTGATACACTCAGCGATACGTTGGAGAACATTTTCAGGACAAGCTCCCTTTTTCGAAACACGATACATTCCGTCCTCAGCTAGGAGCTCTATCAGCTAATTCCTATCTCAAAAACAATTTGCATCTATGGAGGAACAACTTTGCTCAAGCTGTACATTCCATTAGATTTCACACGAAATCTCTAATAGAGAACTGAACTAACGAACATATCATAAACAATACTAATCAGAGTCTCATAAAAAATAATGGAATAAAATCTCCCAGTAGCCTAACTTCCTACTAAAAAACTTAAAAAATCAAAAACACTAATAAATGAAGTGAAATGGCATTGATTGCCTCAGTTCTGAATCACATCGTTCCTTCTTTCAACAAAACTCGAAAAATGCAATATAAATATAATTTCAAGATAATTTCATATTTCACTAACTAAAGGCCTGTTCATATGAGTCCGCCTACCGAGCCAGCTTATTTAGCAAGATCCAGCCTAATCCTCATTTCCAATACAAAATGTGTTTTCTGGTCATATGAGAAAGCGGGTTGGCCCGCTAAGTGAGATCTCTCACGACCGCTGCCGAGATCTCGGCAAGCGTGCTGAAAATTCTTTCATTTGAACACTCCAGCTCGCATACTGGGCTAGAAACTTCATGTCAAAAGTACTGGAATATCCCCATAAGTAAAAAATTTAGGAAGCGAGATTTCTCACGTGATAGTATCTATCTCGGCAGGTGAGCTAGAATTCTCTCATATGAACAGCATATGAAATTTGTCTCACTAAGTGAGCTGGCTGGGTAAGAGGGCTCATATGAACAGGCCCTTAAAAACTAAACAATAGTGAGACGACGCCAACAAACGCAGAAACAGGCCAACTCTGTCACAACAACTACATGACATATCAAATAAACCTATGAATATGCAGAGGAGAAACGAAAATAACGGTAATAGGATATCGTACAATGGCACAAATTTCAAGATATCTGTACCTACGTTAAGGGTGCAGACATTTATGATATATAAAATACACTTGCAATTTCCAAACCCCCTCCTCCCTTGTCGGGCGTAGTCTTAAATCTATACACATCCTCCTTTACGACGTCTAAACTGCATTACACCCCGCATCCAAGCACAATCAAGATTGCCAATTAAGATATTACATCTGTCACAAAGAAGATAATATAGTTTGCAGCTAATGACAATTGCAGGGTATGTCGTAATAAAAAGTAAAATATAATAGTTTCTGGTAGTTGAAATAACTAAAAAAGCAAAGGACTAGGTGTTATGACGTCTTGGAGTGTTCTCGTAATAGTAGTTTAGTTTTGCTTAGAGAAAATTATGGCGGTGATTTGTTAACGGAAAAGCGCAATAACTGGATGGATGGGATGGAGAGGACGGGATGGAGAGGATGGGATGGAGAGGATGGGATGGAGAGGATGGAGAGGATGGGATGGAGAGGATGGGATGGAGAGGATGGGATGGAGAGGATGGGATGGAGAGGATGGATGGGGTGGTTGGAAAATGAAATAAGTAAGGGGTTGCTGAGGGGCTGCGAAAGAGAACAGAGTCCCATAACAATAAACTCTTAACATTCCCATTATTTCCACAATGTAGCTCTCCCTATAAGCTCACATAGTCTGGTATTTTACAAAAGTGTTCAGGAGAACTGATTAGGAACACTTAAATGAAAGCGCAACTGGTGTGTTATGTACTACTTACAATCTATTTTAATAGTTTGCAGGTGAAGTAAAAGGAGAGAAGAAAGATGTCTAAATTCTCAAAAAAGCCCTCCCTCTCAACAACGTCCCAGAAAGCTTCAAACTCCCCTTACCCCTACTTCCCCCTCTTTAGTGACGTCATATATGTATGGTCTCTAATATCACATAAGCTGTGGAAATTACATGGATTCCAGAATCCCATAATCCTGTCATGAAATTCAATGCATAAATCACTGAAACAGCTAAATATATTATGTTTCTCTATATCACCTTCAGACCTATCTATCTGTGAAGTTAGCCTATGCTGTCCATCACTTATATTGCTACCTTTTAACAAAAATAAGAAAAACTGAAGCATGATACAACTTAACAATAAAAGTGAAAGTGCTATTACAAAGCTAGCAGAATTATGCAATTGATAAACGGACAAAAGCAAAGGAAAATTTAAAATGCTATAAAAATGGCAAATGTTTGAAGATGAACATTTCCCAACATTTAATAATGATACTATTCATCCTGGTGTTCTGTGTTTTGAGTAATGTACAGATATGTACACTATTAACATGATTTACCAAATATATTCCACTTTCTCTCTCCTATGAATCTCATCAATTTATCATTATCAGCCCTGATTACCTAAAAGAAAAATTACACAGTTCATTCATATATATATATATATATATATATATATATATATATATATATATATATATATATATATATATATATATATATATATATATATATATATATATATATATATATATATTTCCAAAATTTCTCGATAAGATAAAGTCAGATATAATTCGAAGAAACACAACTATGTTTCTAATTTTGCAAGACATGTTTCGGATTCATCATCCATCTTCAGTATATATTATGTTTCTAATTTTGCAAGACATGTTTCGGATTCATCAGACATGTTTCGGATTCATCATCCATCTTCAGTATATATATATATATATACTGAAGATGGATGATGAATCCGAAACATGTCTTGCAAAATTAGAAACATAGTTGTTTTTCTTCGAATTATATCTGACTATATAAATATATATATATATATATATATATCATATTTGTATGTATGTTTGTATGTATATACACTAGTCTAATAATGAGGGGGCCAGATTGATGGTAGGAAATATGTGCATTGATGCAAATATGACTGGAGGGTCTGGGGGAAGGTCAAGTGGGAAAATAGTTAGATTTCATACAACTGAAATTGGTATGGTGACCACTGTACGATAGACTGCATACATTTTCAGCATCAGAGCAAGCTAGATTTTCATAGGTCCAAGAAATGCTGGAAAAACTAAAAGGCTTACTATTTAGCTATAGTTACATCCATTGCCAGGAAACAGATGAATCCAATATGAAGAGAATTGTGAGAAAGTGTTGATATTGAAATCATGAAATACCTATACTAGAGTCAACTCAGATGTGCTTACTATATAACAAATGCATATTGCAAGCCAAACTATATGGATTACTTGCAATGAATGAAAAAAGCAAAGCAGTGTAGGAGAAATGGTCCAATCCAATAACTTTTCTGGACATGACTTATCTTCTACAACTTGAAGAGCTATGATCTCTCTCTCTCTCTCTCTCTCTCTCTGCCTGATACAATGACATGATACTTGTCTCATATAGATTATTAGTGCTTGTAGGATATGGCTCATAGGTGATCTTCTTTCCTTAAAGTTAGCTCATTTCAGAAATCAAATACAAAGCAAAATTCAATATTAATACTAAATTTGACAATTTATAGCTTACATCAAAATTCATGAACAAAGACTTGCTAGCTTCTCATCAAATACTGAGATCTCTTCTGATTTGCTGGCTTCAACTGGTGTTGGGGGTTGTGTGCTTCTGTTACACATGGAGCAAGATGGTCGCAACCATTTTGGATCAACAAGCACTTCACCATTTGGTCCACGGAAAATTGTTCCACAACAGATCTCCTCTTGTCTCCATTTGGAAAGATCTATAAATGGAAGTTTATTTGCATTTGCTTGTGGTGATGTCAATGTTGGGAATAAAAAAGTAGTTTGCGTGCCAATAGTTGAAGTTTTTCTATCATTGCATGCAGCTCCATCTGGTAATGGTGAGGTGTCAAAGGGAGAATCAAAGGCAACTGCTGGGCTATTGCTCAATACAGCATTATCATCAATTTCATCTTCATTATCATCTTCTGACAAAGTGTCTTCAATAACTGGGGTGGCTACATCTAAAAAACCAAACCAGGCCACTAAAATCATCCATGGAAAAAAATTCAATGAAGCCTAGAGTACAAAGAAAATCAACCATTTAAGTAATAAGCTGTGATACACTGGATCATGAAAGCAACAATTTTATATAACCATTCATCAATATACTGGTCTGATCAAAGAAATGATACTAGAGAAAAATATAAAATTATTTGTTCTCTGTTGCCTCAAACAGAACTGTAAGTTCAATGATGGATAAGATGCATGTCAACTGTAGGGATATAATTTAGAAGTAGATATATCTTTGGAAGTAGTCTGCAAGTGTGAACTATATGCAAAAGTCGTCTGTGATTTTCCACATTTGACCCATTTTCAACAGCAGATAAGTATATTACTAAGTGGTTTGTTGCAACCAAGCAAGCTAAATGACATCATCTTCAGGTTTAGGTTTTAGATATGAATAATGGAGATGCAAAACAATCAAATCTCCTTATGTAGATCAACATCATAAAGAATAGTATTGCCACCTTGTTCAGTTTTTGTTTCCAGGTTTTCATAATCTCTTATTGCAGTATCAGAATTTTGTCCATTTTCCACCTCTTTTATTTCCTCTTCACTCGTGATATCAGTGGACCTACTATGACGCCTTGTTATTGGTGCATTCTGCTTCCTTTTACTGTCAACTATCTATAAGAAATTGATTACTACCTATATCTATAAGCAATTCACATAATAATAATGATACATATTTTATTTAACTTATTTCACTAAATATCCTGCAGGCAACACAGACAACATCACCAATAGTCTTCCTGTTTATGTTCATCAGTTGAAATATATATGCTATCAGCCTGGTATTTATAAGGTTGAAATACTCACAAAAAATCCTGCATGCACTCCAAATTCTCTACAAAGGAGCCTTAAGATAACAGCATAATCAATATGCTGAAAGGCTATACAATATGAATGTTGTTCTTTATTATTATTCCTATTATGCTATACTTATAAACCTATAAATGAAGTCCTCCTACATGTAGGGAAGGTACCCTATAAAATAAATCATCATAGAAGTACTCCATGCATACTTTATGATCTATAAAAATCTATGATATTTAAATAAAAAACTATCAACATAATTAAACTACTAAATTGAAATATCTGCAGTATCAAGTAACTTGATGCATCATGTAGTTTTGACTCCATTCATCATGCAAGAAGACAATAACAGCTCACAGCCTTGCCCAGAAATTTTGTTGGGGGTTGTAGGATTTGCAGTTTACAAAAAAACTGAGTCTGGTCCCATTAATAAGGAATATCCATTACAAAAGAGGATTTCATATATGTATCTAATGCATGATTCCATGGATAGCACCTAATTCTTCTTCTTGGGTCTCTAAAACACAACAAGTTAACAACCACGCCAACAGATGTGGCAAAGATGGTGATCTGGTGGCAGAATTTATGTCAAGAGGTGGGAGACTTGGAAGTGTTGGCCAGTACAAGGTGCATTGCTGATATTGACCCGAGAAGCATAATATAATATTGCTACTCATGTCCTGCATCATCATATCTCTTTCCAAAGAAGAAATAAAATGATGTATGATATGAATGGGACACCTAATGAACTGGGTTGGAAGGAGGGAAAAGATGGGAAAAGGAGATTCGGGGTTGTGGTGATGAAAGAACATTTAATTGAGGTTAATTACGGAAAATTTTGCAAAAATCGTTTAAAATCTCCATAATAAAGGACTGCTAAAAGCTGTAGGAATCATTGAATGATTTATCTCGGAGTTGAGAGCTATAGAATATCAAAATAAGCAACCACGTTGTGAAAAAAGGAAACTGGAAAAGATATGGAATCAAAGAACCAAAACACTCACTAATTATTTCAAATAACTTTTTGCATGCACACATAAGAAAAAGTCGATGGCTTGCAAAAAACATATGAATTATATTTATGGTGGGGATAGGTGCCGTGCAATAACGCTAGACAGCAACTCGGGTAGACAGTTTGCAGCCCCCTAACTTTAAAGTCCCCCTATCCCCATGCAATAAAACAAAGCTACCAAATGCCACACCTAACCAGAAAATTCCTCCACCCCTGTACCCAGCATTAAAAATGACACTTCCCCAACCGTAATGTCCAACCTTGCATTTAGGCCCGTGCTCTGACCTCCACTTGGGAATGATGTTAGACCTATAAAGTTTACCTTTTTAAAACTTGTTGAATTTCGTCTCGCCTTGCTAGTTCGAAGCCATTTCTTCGCAATTTCTTTACAACTCGTACACCACTCTCCATTTCTTTTTTCATCCAATTCGAAACAGTTCTTAAAAATGTTGTCTAAGCTTTTCTGACTCTGCGATACCTTGTCCGATTTTACGAAAGGCTCTATTGATGAATTTGTACCACAAATACAGCACCCATCGACTGAACTATATCTGCGTCGCGTAGGCATATTATGTCTCTATGAAGTAATATTTGCGGAGATTCGCTGTTGTTTATACTTTTCTTTGCTACACCAAAAATCACCGCAAAAACAAAGTGTTGATTTTTGGAGATTTATCCAACAGATAATTTCGAGCCCAGGTCTCTCGAGATACATTTAAGTGCAAAAATTTTCGGAGTGACAAAACTGTCGGACGAAGATTTTCGAACATTTATTTGACGATGACGAAACTGAGAGTTGTCCGAAAATTTTTGTCTATACTACGCATGTGCAGCACAAAGTGGCATTGAACATCATGAAACAAACCGAAAACGATAGACGTTAGACGCTTGGCTTTAATCTCCGGGCAAACCTGACAGATCATTTCCAGCCCTTAGGCAGTGGCTGCAAAAGGGTTGTGATTAAAATGTTCCCAGAGTGGCATACAAGAGAAATATTTTTCGAAATAAAAAGAGGGAGGGGTATTTAGAAAATCCCATTGAAGAGCCCTCTGTGTCGAAACTAGTACACGCTAGGTGTCTCCTTGCGTTCCTCTACGATTACAAGCTGAATTTCATTGATATGATATGAGCTAATGAGGAAACAGAAACTGAACTTCACCCAGTAGACGCTTTTACAGAAAATTTAAGCACATATGCCTATATACAAGTAATAAAAAATTAGTCATGTTTTCCCTTTTCGCTGTACTTTGTAAATTTTCATCTCGAAACGGGATTTCACTCTAGACATTGGCTAGTGTCAATACGTATTTATTCATAGTAACCTTCGTATTCTCAGTCAGTTCAATATTGAATGCTTGTTAACTCTGTCCGATTTCTAGCTGTCGAAGTTCCCGAAGAGTCTCTAAAGAGTTCAATAGCAATCATAGTACCAACAACCGAACGTGTTCAGGTTTCAGTATTGAAGGATTCTGTGGGAAAATTCATTTGTCCGATATAGCCTAAATTTATCAGAAAATATTTTCACTGAAATTCACTGTCCGAAATTCATCCGCTGAAAACTTTTGTTCTTAATGTAAATATATTCCCCTTCCGCCTCCATATTAAATTGGGTACCTGGAGTTTTGCACTGTACGAGCCTTTTTCAGTTCAGTTCAGTTCAGCTCAGTTCAGTTCAGTTCAGCTCAGTTCAGTTCAGTTCAGTTCAGTTTTTATGTTGCAAATGCTGCAAATAAAACTTATGAATGATTAACAAATAAAACATTTAACGAAAACATAACAAGCCTGGGTTGAATAAACTTGGAGCTACTGTATAAGGAGGTGAAAGAGCTCCTCATGTAAACCATTCACTTCATACAACTCCCTTGCTTCAATATCAGTGGTGTAAGAGACAGCACCACAGGGGGGGCCTTGGAGAAAACTGTGAGGACATATCCCCAGTTTTTTCCAAGATCAATTTTGTACTCCGTCCAAATTCGACTAGCATAGGTTTTCGGAATATGAGACATATCTTGCAAGGTATAATTCATTGTTATATCATAGCTTTTCCCTTTGCATAGCTGCTTTTCACTCTTAATGTATATATTTTATTGTAAGCTGTACTAAAGGGCGTGGCCCATCATATTCCCCAGTCTTTGGTGGCTGGCGCCGTCCATGGACATAAATAGGACAATTGATACGATGTCAATGCAAACTTTCTGACAATGTTACTTATGTTTGCTTTTCATTAATATTTTGAATAGTATAAGGGCCAATGCTGCTTAACTATAATGTAAAATAGTAACTTGTTATTTGTTAAAACCATACTATGTAAAAACAGATGAAAAGCTCTTGTTATGTATCAGGTATCACAGCATCTAAATAACTTTGAATCTTCTGTAGGTAAGACCGGTGCAATTCTCTCAAATCAATTGCAGCAACATTTTCTCTATTACTCGGAGGTGCATTCAATGCTAAGAAATCCACAGGAAAGATAATGTCACATGTATTTCCCATACAATTAGGGTTTAAAGTATTGCAGTGGCCTAAATGATAACAAAATGGCAGAACGACATAATTCGAAATGTGAAACAGAAATTTTCAAAAGCATTCAGGGAATTATAGCACGAAAAAGCGGAAACATTCTTTTAGCATACTGAAAGCTTTTTTTCATCCGTATCGTAAAGCTACGAGGTAAGATTAGAACGGCTAAGTTCTCTATATCGTTTTATAAACTTTGTTTAGCTAATCGTGTTTCGCCAAAATTCATTTCCGCTCGGATTTCTAGATCTCGTGCAAGACACAGCCCTACTATTGAGCGTGCATTTCTCAATGATGAAATTGAAAAGATCAACGCTCAAATTTGGCACACAAAATGTGCATATGAGCGAGAATGGATCAAAATTCGTAACTTTTTGTCGTTTTTTGACTTAATTCGATTTTGCCGCTACCTTTCTGAAATTGATCAGCGGACTGAAAATGCTACTAACAAAAAACACAATAGAAACATCCAACTTTTACGTAAGAAGCGTTTCGGTGGCATGTTGAGTGACAAGGAGAAACATATTCTAAACCTTTCGGATTATTCTCTCTCTGATACCGAAACATTCGTTTTGAGTAATGGCCTTGATTTTTGTCTTCCACCAAAAAGTGTAAACAGAGAGGAGGTTTTTGCAGAATTTGAAATTTTATACGCTCAACTTGCCAGGCACAAGCCAATTTCATCCAACGAGCTCAATGCTCTAAAAGCCAAGCTAAGCGATTTGGCACACGCTTACTGTGGCACTCCAGTCGACCTAGGAGACTTTAGTATGCATAAAGAACATTTTCAGGCTATAAAATCCTTGCGTTCTAATGAACAGATCCTAATCACAAAACCTGATAAGGGATCTGGGGTCGTCATCTTAAACAAAAGTGATTACATCCAAAAGATGGGCAACATTCTCAATGATAAAACCAAGTTTTTGAACATGGGCAGTGTTGATCAGCATGATAATACGGCCAAGACCGAGCAGAACTTACAAAAACGTCTCTTAGACTTAGTTAACCAAAAAATCCTGACTCGTGATATTTATGATCGGATTCGACCCACAGGCTCACAGCGCCCACGTATGTATGGCTTACCGAAAACGCACAAAGAAGACATCCAACTTCGGCCTATTTTATCTATGATTGGCTCCTCTCAACATGAACTTGCTAAATGGCTATCAGAAGTTTTGGCCCCGGTCCTAAAACTCTACTCCTCGAATTGCGTAAAAGATTCTTTTACATTTGCCAGCTTTATTCAAAACTACAACGTTGAACCTGCCAAAACATTTCTGTGCTCTTTTGACATCAGCAGTCTATTCACCAACGTGCCATTAGATGAGACCATAGGGATTTGTGCTGACGCTTTGTATCGAGGTCACCTTGATTGCCCTCCATTCCCTGAGGACGCCTTCAAAGAATTGATACTAATTGCTACGCGAGGAGTGGAATTTAGTTTTAACAACCAGATGTATAAGCAATTAGATGGAGTGGCAATGGGTAGTCCTTTGGGGCCAGCTTTGGCAAATATTTTCGTGGGTTTTCATGAAAGTAGACTTTTCAATAACACCGTAAAACCAGGTGTCTACTTTCGTTATGTTGACGATACTTTTGTCATTTTCGGTTCGGAGCTGGAATGTGATCGTTTTCATGTAAACCTCAACCAACTACATCCAGCCCTAAAATTTACAGTAGAGAAGGAGCAAAACAACTCCTTGAATTTTCTAGATGTTTCGGTGGAGAAAGGGGGCACTGGATTTCTCACCAGCATTTACAGGAAGCCAACGTTTACTGGTCAATACATCCGTTGGAATTCCTTCAGCCCAAAAGCTAGAAAGATCAACCTAATCAAAACTTTAGTTCATAGGGCACTTATGATTTGCTCTAAAACTAAGTTAGATTCTGAGCTGGACACAATAAAACAACTTTTAATTGACAATGGATATCCAGAAGATGTCCTTGTTTCTTGTATTAAGGAAAAACTAGCCAACATTTCATCAGAAAAACGGTTTGGTCCTGAAAAGTGCCCGGTTTACCTGAAATTGCCCTGGATTGGAAATGTTTCATCAAAATTTGAAAACCAAATCAATAAAGCCATTACATCTTGTTTCTATGCTGTGAAGCCCCGTGCGGTTTATAATACGAGGGTCATGCTACCATCTGCTAAAAAAGATAGCGTTCCTACCACCCAAAAAAGTTGTGTAGTTTACGAATTTTCGTGCCGATGTGAAGCTCGGTACGTAGGGCGCACTACGCAGAGGTTAGCAGATAGAATAAAACAACATGTACCCACGAGCATCAGGACGAAAAACACTACAACAAGAGAACAGCCGCCTCGTACGTGTAAAAACTCTAATTCTAAAATGAAAAGTGATTCGGCCATAGGACAACATCTTCTAACAAATCCAGAATGCGCCAAAACATATACAGACGATAATTTTCGGATCATTGGGCAAGCAAGATCGTCCTTTCATTTAGGTGTTTTGGAATCGGTTTACATCAAGACTCAAAACCCAGTCTTGTGTAAACAAAAAGAGTTCGTTTTTTCACTTGGACTCTTCAAGTAAACAATGGTGAATAGGTGCTAATTGGCCAATCATAGGGCCAAATAGACGCATTATTCATCATATCACGTGCACCCGCATCTGGCTATATATTTCGGTTCACCTTTCGGTCGTTATCCGACGTTTCATACTCTGACGAGTGTCGGACGAAAAAAAGCTTTCAGTGTGCTAAAAGAATGTTTCCGCTTTTTCGTGCTATAGTGAAGTTCTGTAGTACCAACAGACTTTTCACGTATTCTGGGAATTCACCCAAATTTTGAACTGTAACTTTGCTTCTTCCTTCCACTTTCTATGAGTTTAGTACATTAACTTTGATCCTAATCATCAAAATGTAAGACAACTTATTCTGTGCAAACACTAGTACATAAAACTGACACGCCTTTCTTGAATGCTTTTCATGAATTTTTTGAGTATGACTTTGAGCATTACTACTTAACTAAAATGTAAAATAAGCTCTTTAATAATATCATCTATTCCAATATTTAAATATATTTCTATTCCACTCTTTTAAGGAAGAAAGATGCAATTCTCTCTAATCTGTTCTATAATTACTGTGGTTCTATTAGCACAATCTCTATTAACTGGAAATGCATGCAAGGTTGAAAGTCGCCAGAAGATATCATCTCACATGTATTCTATATATGAATATATGAAATATATATATATACATATATATATATATATTTATATATACATATATATATATATATATATATATATATATATATATATATATATATATATATATATATATATATATATATATATATATATATATATATATATATATATATATATATATATCAGCTTTCTGTTGAGACTGACATGCAGTATAGTAGTATATAAACTAAATCCTGGACTGCCAAGATTTGGAACAAATGCTTTTCGTGCCCCAGGAGGAAACGAACCCCCAGAAACACAAAAGCATCATGACCAGGAGTCCCGCGCTATTCCGTCCGTTGCGCCTTCCGAAAGAGACTTACAAAAATGAACAGTTGAAATAAAACTGGAATTTAAAAAAAGTAATTTAAGGTCTATATACTTTGGTATAATATACTTACTTGCTCAAGAATAATCGAACCCTTGATCAGTTTCATAAAAATGTTTGGGGTGGATGTCATCTTGGACTCGGTAGAAAGGCTATTTCATAATGTAGCTACCGGAAAGAAAAGATTCTTTTTTCATTTGCAACTTTAAATCAGTCCCAGTGTTTCCACTAGAGCTCTAACCAAAATTAGTCCTCGATCATCTCTGCGCATGTCTAGACCAATCTGAATTCTCTTTAGATCTGTACTTTCCATCAAGCTGTTGTTCAGCGAATTAAGCTGGTCACATTTTACCAAAGTTTTATTTGAATCAAAACCATTACACCAATTCTGTCCCTTTAGCAACTAGCGAAAATGAAAGAAGTAGACACTTAATTCTGTTATAGAGATTTGCCTACTAATTAAATAAAACTTATCATTTGCAGGCTCAATTACTACTCTTTTGGGTTGTTCAATTGCAAGCAAAGGCAGTTTTTAATCTAACTTTTCTCCTACTATTCAAAAGGAAGCTGATTTGAAGTCGAATGAGGGACACACAATCGGTCCTTATAGCAAGATTATTTTGTGCTCCTCTATTTTGCTTCTAGCTAGAATATTCTTTTGAAAATAAACATCGTATGTCCATTGTGAATCTACTCGGAAAAACAAAGTCTATATCATAAAATGCTCCATATCTTTGATGACACTAACCTCTTTCAATTCTTCAAGTATGACGGTACTTAGTTTAGGAATTAAATACACTTAAGCCCCAAATAAGCATCCTTCTTACTTATTAAGATCTCCCTTTTATTCGGGCCCTAAGAGTAATAAGGAAACTTTCATTTTTACTACTGGGCTTCAAGGGTGAAAGAATTTTAGAACCAAATGGAAAAATTTCCTTAATCCATACACTAAGTTTAATAAAATTTGAAACCCCATTTCAAAGTACTGAAAAAATGTCATACACCAATATTGCTACTTATGTTGTGCATCCGCCAGGGGTGGGATAAGGTATATTCTGATGAGGGGTTGACTCTTCCGATAGATGCCTAAGATATGGTTTGCAAGACACCATGTTTACTAAGGAGTTGTCTCAAAGGATTGAAAGAGGAGATTTTTCAGCATTGGCAAAAAATTTGATACCCCATCATGACTTAGCAAAACTATTTGATAACCCGCTAAAGCAAGGCCAAAATATTTCACAACTCTCTAAAAATTCTTCCTCCCCTATACCCTTGTGACAGCTCCCTTACAATTATTGGACAATAATTGTCAGTTAATTCCATCAATCCTTCTGCTACCTTATACTCTGAAAGTAATTCGTTTAACTCTGTTCTTGTGCTTTCAGATGGGACATTGCAAGCATCTGCGTAAACATTCAATTTGACTTAATTTAATTCAACTGTTGTGGTGTACGAATGGACTTTGTAGCATGATAAAAAAGCACTTACGTACTTGCATGGTGAATGGAGAACAAAAGCGAACAGATCCAATTGCTAAATAAAAAGACTGCGTTGAGAAGGTTGCATTATTCCCACCCTATTGCAGTTCATAAAGCCAACCAGTTAGAGAAAGGTGCTTTACAAGATGGAGATCTTGAAGAACGCAAAAAGCTCGTCAAATCAGCTCCTTTGCTGTCAAGACGTTTCAAGGTATCAGTGAATAGGTCGCTGATTGATGAAGCCCAAGACAGAAAGCCAGCAAGTTCAAGAAAGGATGAGAATGGCAACTATTTAAGTTCAAGCCTTCAGCATAACGACTTAATTGCACAGGATATGGTGATGTTTGCAAGCTTTGAAGCAAAGAAAGCCAACGAAAACTCAAGTGAGGTTGAAAAATCAAGAAAACATTACACCAAGCAATTAGTACCAAAAGAAAAACCAACATTGATAACTGCTTTGCAAATTAATAGGTATAACATTGAGAATAAATCAAAGCAAACTGTGCTTAATGCAAAGGAAAAACCAATTGCACTTCTTCGTCAAGATTTCAATAAGTTTAACATTGGCATGAGAGGGAAATTGCCCAAAAATGAACCGACTGCATTGATGTTTCAACAATGGGGCATACGAAAATGTACAAGAAGTGCGTCTGGAAAATTTTGCAATAGTTGGGCCGACGACAGATTGAATCTTGAAGCGTGGTCTCAAAGTGTCTATGCTTTTAAATATAAACCAGTACAAGGGGAAATTAGGAAGAAGAGAAGTGCAGCAGATTGTATAAAGCAAGCAAAAGCAAAACAAATGGCACCAAATCCATCACCAAATCACAGTGATTCTTCTCACAATGGCAAGGTTAAAGGACCTGAAGGAGAAGATTGCAAGCATATAATGCAGAGGAAATCAGACAAAAATGGAACTGAAGTAAAAGTTGAAATCGTACTTAGTCCCCCTAAAGAAGAGCGAGCAAAAGATCTTAACAAGAAAGGAATCGATAAGATAAACAAGAACTGTTTGAGTCCATCCATAGACAACTTTTTTAAAAAGGATTGTGAGCCACCTCCTTCAAAGGTATCTGATCAGACCACAGAAATTCTTCAAGACATTGACCTTTGCAATGGCTCAAATAAAGCACTTGCTCTTGGCGAGATCATAGAAACAATCAGGGAAGACAATGCTGGTCATAATATGAGCCCAGAAGTTTGAACGCCTTACACACTTAGCATGTTTGACCAAGGATACAGTAGCATCCGTAACTTAAATGAACAGCATGGAAATTTTAGATAGCATAAATCATTCCAGTAGAATCTTCTTGGATATCAACCTGGACGTAGTGTACATCGGGTATTCACAGAGAGTTCGTAAATTGCAAAAAATGCATTATCCTTTTTATTCATTTCATCTTCATTTTGCACAGACATTTCTTAATTGCTTTAGGGAAGTGTTATAAAGAATGCAACTGACCTGAGCGGAAGGGGTTTCCAGACTACCAATGAGACTTATGTAGCCCAGTGAAACAAAGAAGAAGAGTTACTAGGTCACAATGTACCTTCCAATAAAATTTCATAGCCCTTAAAGTTTCCGCTAAGGAATTCTCTAAAATTAAGGATAGAAGACGTTGTTTCAAAGTGATCCTGACAGTAGTGATTGCAGATTAATGATTCCTAGACATTTGCTTGAATGTTCTAAGTGAAAACTCATTAGGCCATCTTTTCAGTATGAACTGATTTGCTTAATTTTTAGCCTCACATATTCCCCTTGACAGTTTTGATAACATTGTGGAATCCCTATTCCGCCCTGGTTTACTCCATAATTTATGATGGCTCCCTTAGAAGTATTCCTTTTATAGGGACCTTTGAATTCGAAGAGTTGTTGCGTGAGTGGCAACCACTTGGGGAGGAGTGAGGGGGAGCGTTTACTTTCCAATAATTTTCAAGAATGAGGAGACTTAAAGATCGTTTGAAGTCCTTCTTAATCATTTAATTTTACCCATTTTCACCCCCTTTATCCCTTACCCGACCCTGCGAACATACGTATTTTATGGACACTCCCAGCGCAGTGGCTATGGGTTAGATAATAATCAACTCTCTCCCCGTGGTATCGTTTTCGTAGTCATCTATATAAATTATTTTGAGTATATATAAAAAAGACTTATCGATGAGGATGCTAAAAGTCTTCCTCCTTGTTTCACTCCAGGCTCCCGCGGCCTGGTTGTCTCTAGCCACTGCATTTAGCTATGTTTAATTGTTTGATGAAAGCCATAGGATTACTTACTGACTGGCAACCACAATCTTTAGAGCCCTGATATGATAGCCAATACGCTCTTCAAATGCCTCATTAATGCTGCCAGTTTTGAATGTGAAATTACTTGTCTTTTTCCAAAAATCTATAAGCAAGAGCAAATAATAACAAGATCAAGATAAAATAATCTAAGAAAAAAGATAAAAATATAGAGAGTGCAATAATAGCTAAGTAATTGTTATTTGCTTCCATGATCTCATAGACGAAGTTGATGTTCTGAACATATTTTATACACTTTTTTCTAACTGTGATAATTAGGTTAAGTCTAAAGATCCAACCTTTGCATCGTTGAGTTATATGCTTCATGGTCTGCTCTTTTTGTTACTTCTGTCAATGCGGCTGAAAAACCACTCAGGGAGGACAAGTACTCTTCATTCTGGTGGAAAAGGTGAAAGACTTATTGAATAAACATCTTAGATTTTAATGTCCAAGCTTGTAAATTTGCTTAATGCTGATTTAGTTGTTGCTCTTAACTTTGTAAAATAGACTTATATTTAATTTTTTATTAAATCTGGAGTGAATATGCTCATATAATTATCATTATTATCCTTATTTTTGCGGTAGATGCTATTGCACATAGTAGTATACTAGTAAACTGGTCCTCTAGATCTGGCTACAACTAATGCCCCTAGGTCTTGAGGCTCTTTCTGATGTTAACCATCAAAGATTACATTCCCAATGCTCTTCTTAATATTCTATCGGTTCCAAGGACCGCACTGTTCTGTAATGTCTCTGTCCTGAGGTAAAGGCCAATTTTTCTAATCCATATATCTAGTCTGTTTGTTATCATGCCTTGAGCACCAATTACAATACGAGTGACTTCTATATTTTTCATTCTTCAAAGGGTTACAATCTTTTGCTAAAAGCCTTGGTACTTCTCTATTTTTTCCTACTCCCTATCTCCGACTCTTTCATCATTCGGAACACCAATATCAATGATCTTGCGCAGGCCCGTAAAAAGCTAGATCGGGCCCCGGGCTACATATATCAAGGACCATTGTGGGTTTCAAAATCGCTAAATATTAAAATGAACAGCAATTTCTCCGGGACCTGGGAACGTACCCCGGCTACCCTCACCTCTCGACGGTACAGATCTTACATTCTCTTTTCGATTTCTCATGAGCATATCAGGCCTTTCATTCTGAACGTATCAATCGCATTGAATAGTAAAATAGCATAAAATTTTACCCTTTTAATTTTCTAATACACTTTATGGTATAGCTACGCTCGTATTATTATTATTCTGAAGTAACCAATTGTACAATTTTGTATAAGGCATGAATTCTAATTTACAACTTGTTACATTGGCCAATACTCTCTCCCCCTTTCGCAAAGTTTGAATTCAACAAGTTAAGGTCCGTGGGATTACCGAATCAAAAACGATCAAAGCTTGCAAAACAGTGAGAAAGGGAGATAAAGCAAAAACTAGTAAAATTTGGTAGCTTATTTGCAAAACAGTTATATAATCACTCCCGAGAACACTTTTCTAATGATGGTCTCGCTCTCTCGCTCTCTCACAATACAATCTTTTGCGTTTCACATACCATTCTTCTCCGCTCATTACTGTCCTTTATTAACTGGCACAAATCTTCCTCCAACTGTCCAACTTCCCCGCCTAAGCATCCTATAACTGCTGGTATGAAATTTATTTTGTACGAACTCCTCCTTTCTCTTAATTCGAAACATAACTGCTGGTATTTCTATATTTTGTCCAATCGCTTATTTACTTTATTGTTTTCTGTAGGGCATGCCATATCTACAATATATATCTCATTCTTCTCGTTTTCCTCAAAGGTCAAATCTAGTCTTCTAGCTGTGCAAGTCGTCCTCATTCTAAGTTTCCAATCCCACAATAGATTCTTTCCACCATGCTCTATAACCTTTCCTTTTTTCCCATTTCTTCATATGCCACTATGTCCCATCCGGTAGCAATCCGTTGTTAATACACCATTGTTCTGCATAAATTGTTAAGGTTTTATCGTGCCTTCTAACATTCAAATTCAGCCACCTTTTGGCACCAAGCCAGCAAATGCTATACAGTCTATCTATACAGTCTTTCTATACTTCTATATCTCTACAAAGTCTACAACAGTCCTTGGTAGTCAAACCTCTCAGTTTCTTCTATGATTGTATTTCCACCATTTGCTCCCGCAAACTAAAAATCAAAGCCATCTTCCTAGGGTCTGAGTTACACCTCAACCACCCATAATCACCCTTGCTACATCCTAATGGTATCTCGCTCTGCAGAATCTTGGTCCTAAAACTTTCCACTTTTTCCCGCTCCGTCCCGTAATTGATTATCTTCTTTACCGTTTCCCATACAGCCCGCCAATTCTCATGATATTCAAACCTAATCCTTAAGCTTCCTCAAGTTAGTTGCTGTGGTTGTTGAATTTTTTTGCTTATAATTTCTGGTATGTGCATGCTCTGGATGACAGCCTACTTGCTCTTCGGAAAGGAAGCGCATCTCAGTGAATGCAAACTTAAAATACGATCTGCCAGCGAAGCTTAGTGACTCTTTGACCTTCATAAAGTACCTAGAGGCAACTTAATTTTGATTCAAATCATTTTGATGTAGAATCTTCTTTGAAAAGCCAGATTTGAACAACGTGGATTGCCTTTTCTTGTCTACCATAGGACAGTAAAAAGACTGGATTGTGCAATTTATTCTACTTAACGCTACAACACAACATTCTACAGTACATTGTAGTGCAATGTGTGGTTGTAGCATTAAGTGAGTGAATGAAACTGTTGGTTTGTTTATGGTTTTATTAAGTAAATTAGGATACACTTTGTAAGAATCCACCACAGTGGGGACTAGATGACCAAGAGTCTTTCCCGCTGTGGTTGGCTCGGATCATTCAGTATTTGTGATATTTTAACGGAATATAAAAAATGACTGTAGACAGAAACAGCATACACACTTTTCATACGAATATAGTATATAAGCATATCAAAGCTCAAAGATCGCTGAAAGTTAAGACCAACTTAAGAATAATATAAGGCTCAAGCTTCATCAAGGCGTAAAGTTTTTGCTTATTTGAGTTTTCTTGGAAAACAAAACAAGTGTGAATATTAATGCTCAAAATCCCTAGAATTTAAGAATAATTTAAGAATATTCGTAAGCTCAAGATCAAAAACATTTAAGAAAATTGAGGCTCAGCGAAACATCAAATATTTAAAAAAGTGTATAGCCACAAATTACTCAATGAAAGACCTGACACAAGCATATAAACCAATCTATGCTGATTTTGGCTGCAAATAAATGTGGCCGTCTTTCTAATTCATGATTGTTTACTGTAATAGAAATTGTTCGAATTGATAAAGCTCCATTAGTAGTATAAAGCATTGGCCAAATGGTCTCGACTTTTTACCCTACAGCGCTCGACAAAACTCAAGAGATGTCGAGTATTGTCATGCGGAGGGTGGCCAAATGCTCTCGAGATTTCACTAGGCAAACATACAGAGCGTTGTCGAAAGTCGAGAGCGTTCTTTGAATTAAGTTCTTTGAATATTTCAGCATTCTACATGTGGGTTCCTTGTACAGTGGCTCCTTGTACAGTGGTTCCTTATAAAACAAGCGTATAACACTGAAAACATAGATTATCACTCGACATCTATACAACTGAATACTATATGCATTTTTTTCACTCAAAATAAAAAAGCTTACAACAATGAATTACCTGCAACACTACTTACAAGCCAAACATTACTATTCTACAAAGACGATACCCCGAGGAACAATATCCTGACTACCCCGGGGTCATAACGCATAAAACATAAATCTAAACTAAAATTTAAAATAAGATTACAAGCTACATACAAAACAATAACTAAGGAGGAAAACTTGCTTCTCAGTTGATGTCGAGCTAGTGAAATCGAAACGGTAAATGGCAACCGCCATGCTCCCTCATGCAGTGTCTACAGCGGCGATAATGCTACGTCGGTAGATGGTGAAATATTGGAGATCTAGTTGAGGCACTTGATATCAACTGTGGAACATAAGTAAGACATATTAAAAGGGACGAGAAAGGACTAATGACTTTTGCTATGGAAATTGGTACTAGCTTAATCAACCAAATCGACCAGTTTTATGAATGAAATTTATGGTCAGTACGAGAACACTTTGTTAATAAGAGTTTTATTAGAACAATGTTTGAGAAACTGTTGATATTGACAAATGGTTGCAACAACTGCGAAATTTCAACGAGAAGATCACGTTGTAGAACATCAAATGATGGACAGAGCAATAAAGCAGTGCTCCATATCCTCATTTCCATCATTATTTGGGTACAATGGGTTCACTGTATCCTAAAAATTGTGCTTAAATTTGTGAAAGTTCAATTTACTAAGACCGACTCTTAATTGCGAGAGATAGGATAAACCAAGGGGGTCGTGAATCCCAGAAGCAGATTTTGAAGGAGAATTATTAATAGAAGCTTTTTCTTAAAAACTGCAACAGACGGTCCTAGTCTTATTTCGGGACCTAGTGTGTCCCATTCAAGGATTCAATTTAGATAAAAACTGGATTTAAATTTTTCTGCTATTACCACAATTTGCCCTACTGCATCCTACCTTCGAAGAAAGTATTGCGAAAGATAGAATGGTGGGATTTGATCCCTTGTATACGAAGGGGTGAGGTTGTTTATGATTTTATAGAACAAGATAAGACGCCTAATCCACCTTCTAGAATTCAGTGACTCCCAGCTGAACTCATCATACAACTTATCGCGCGATGTTCCCCACCAAGTTCCCGTATAAAGAGGCTGATTATACGCTATATATGCATTTAGTAGCTGTAAATTACCCTAAGGACCAATTAGCTTATTATCATCTACCACACCTTCAAAAATGTAAAAGTTATCGCCTTTCATGCATCTTGAAAACTAATGGGAAATTAAAGAGGCCATAAATCTTTGTCTGTATTTCCAATTTTCCAAGTGAAACCAAGTTAAAGCTACTTTAAGGGCTCGAAAAGTTTTTCTAGGATAACTTGAACGACATTCCACCATTTAAGACCGGATGCATCTGTGACATGATCAATAACCAAATGGCAAAAATCAAAAACCTTAATTACTCCAAATCCCTTTTTTGCAACCTTCTTTAGAATCGCGGTCTAGAAAAAAAATGGAAATAAATCTGTGCTATACATTGTTGCAATTATATTATCCACTAAAAACATCAGCTTATTTTTGTCGAATTACCCCCCTTTTATGTCTGTAAATCATGGAAACTCAAGTTCACGGACATCTCCTAGACAAATTAAGTTCCACGTTTATATACATTGTCAATGCTCTGTTAAATGAAAATTCCACAGCAAGGGACGATTGCATTATTTTAAACCAAGCCCCAATATCCAGATGATTTTTTATGATTTTGTACATACTTTATTATCGGCAGTTTCTTATTTTTATCCCTTGTACTTATATTGAAGTTCTCTTCCCTTTTGCTCCAATCTCTATTCGACTGTATTTTGAAAGTCATTTTCCTTATTTCTTCTCTGAGGCAGTGCACATATAATAGGTGAAAACAGAGAGAGGAAAGGGGAAAGAAGAGAAAAACTTGGTGATAGTGTTTTGAAATAAAAGCATTGAAAGCTTTCAAGAAAGCTGTGCAGTGTAGAGTTTATTGGATCTTGTATATATTGCATGCTGATAAAATAAATTGGCTAAATTTGTGGCTTTCCATGTTGACTATTAGTACCACGTCTTCGTCACATGCATGCGCCGCTGTGTTACCCACCAAAACCTCATTTAAGTATGGATACAGTTTGAAGTAAAGTTGTTTCTGAATGTGGTGAATTAGTAAGACTGACCACATATTATCTCAAATGCACAATAGGTAAGTTCAAATGAATAAGACGGCATGCAAATATAACGAACGATAAATAGTAAAGAAAAGTCAACGAATTTTAAGCGATAAATGCGAATATACCTTGTAAACGGCGAAGCAAACGGTATGCACTGTCGCAATAAACCATATAGATGTAATGAATTGGCATAAAGTCGAAATCTCTCACAGAATCTCGGTCTCTAATATCGTGTTGTTTTATTTCCCTTCCTCTGTCACCAGTGTATTAATTGACTAAAGAACTGTAAAAATTTATGTTTGTATCAAATTTTTGATTTATTCTATTCAGAAGGACTTCATTAGTATTTATTGTTCAATTGGAACAAGGTCGTTGTAATAGATGTGTGAAGAATTCTGGTCATGCTCTCGGCAGACTTAAGCTAAATCTAAACCAGAATCGGGATTCATTATAATATAAACATTGAGCAGAGACTCCAAAATTGTGCTATATTTATTTTATTATCTTCTCAAAAAACCTATCTCTGATCAGCTTCATGATACCAAATAGATGCGCCAAATCGTAAGGGGACCTTTCATGAAAAATTTGAATTTATGAGTGCAGAAGTGTATATAAAAGTCTCGACACTTATCATGGGTTATTACTTGTCACCTTTGTACGATGAGATGGTTCATTTCTTTCCTTGCAACGGTTCATTGGTGCAACCTCATTGCTTCTCTTTCTTCTTTAGTGAACTCTATTGCATTACTTATTTGCAATAGTGTGTTAATGTGATGCTGCATGGCACTAGCTTATGTGGAGGAGCATATCCATGCGCAGTAGATTGTTTTATGGACGCGTTGTGTAAAATGTAAAGTAATTTGGAGGTAGTAATATTGTACTTAACTATTGTCGTCTTGTTGTCGTGTATTTCGTCTTATACTTAAAGTACATTTGACCATGTCGTTTCATGTTCAAAACGGTATGCATCCAGTTGAAGCTAAAATGGAAGAGCTATCACCAAAGATGTTTATTGGCCAGGTGCCTCGAACGTGGGACGAAAAAGATCTCAGGCCAATTTTTGAAGAATTCGGAGAAATTCACGAATTGCAGATACTTAAAGACAAATATACAGGTCAACACAAAGGTATGTCATGAGTTAGATCAAGTTTATTTGCCGTTGATTTCAGTACGGAGAGAAATTCAGTGCTTTAATTAACCAGTGCTGGTGGCTACGTAAGTCTTTAGCTTCTAAGATAGTTGAGACTGTGGCCTATCCGAATGAAAAGAGTTCCGTTTCCTTTCTACTAATTCAGTGTATATATACTATGTCTTCGCTACTATTGTACCACCTAAGAGCAACCAAGAGTAGAGTATTTCTCTGAAAATCATTGCATGTGCTGTTCGAAATGGATTTGAATAGATGTATTGTGTTGTCTTAGGATTATTGAAACAACACGTCCTCTCCACCTATAATGACATGTCATGGCTCTTAAGTGAAAGGTCATTAGGCTATCGTTTTATCCGGTTGTTTGGAAGCATTTGTGCAAGGGATTAGAGAATGTAACATAATATGCAATCCATTCTGCCCCAGTCGTGATGATTCATTATGGAAGTAATTGCTGGGTTGATATTTTCTTCAGTGCTAAAAGGTTTGTATTCAGTTGTCTTCTTGAGACAAATGTTGGGAGATATTTTGTTGCTAGGTATATAGACAAGATATTTTACATAGAATGACTGGAACAGACATTTTGTTAGATCACTTTCTGGTCATCCTCTTTTATCTCTTGACATATGGCAATGTATTAATTGCCAGAATTTGTTTGAAAAATACTAGGAGGCAAATAGAATCCCAAAAGCCCCCAGAATTATGGATTCCAGCAATGATCTCTATGAGCTTGGTTGCCAACCAGTAATATCATAGCTGGTAGGAAATTGCTTGCCAATATTTGTATGAAACTATAGACCTGTTAATGGTTCCTCTGCTTTCATACAATACTAAAAGTTGCTGATCCTTTTCAGACTTTACACTGCTGGGAACCAAGTAGGTACTACACCTTGCTTAAGGGTGACCTGCAGGCTAGTAGACCCAAGGATCACCTAATGTCTCCTTTGATATGCATATGTTTACCTCACTAGGGCACTGATTCATATATAATATATATATATATATATATATATATATATATATATATATATATATATATATATATATATATATATATATATATATATATATATATATATATATATATATATATATATATATATATATATATATATATATATATATAAGATGACAAGTCAAAAATATACTTTTCTTAAATTATAGATGTTTCGATAAATATCTTCATCAGTATATATTTATTTATTTATATATATTTATTTATATATATAATGCTCAACCATGTATATGCTCAGGCGCAAAATGCTCCAGTGTGGAACTAGTATTCAATTTTATTTTGAGTTTTTAAAATGAAATGAAGGGAGTTTAAGCTTTACTTATACTTCAAAAACTGTATCAGCCTTAGCTATTTGAATGGTACCATTTTAATTTACATCTTATTGAGTTTTCCTACATTGTGGGCAATCATTGCATTGTGGGATTGTATTTATATACAATAGTTGCAAGAAAGCCATACATTCAGGGTGCTGATGCTACACCTCTAAACATATAGTGAGCAATATTCAGTGTTTGAAAAATTGTGTTTTAGTTTTGTGCAATGCTTTTGCTTTTAAGAATATTGTATAATATCTTGTTAGTGAACTATCCTAGTCATTTTACATCATTCCATGAATTTCAGTTTTGAATTTATATAGTTTTTATAGTTGTTACATAGCTCTTATATTTTACAGGATGTGCATTTTTGACATTCCGTACAAAAGAGGGTGCATTAGAAGCACAAAATTGCCTTCATGAACGAAAAATTCTACCAGGGGTATGTTTTGTATAACCTATATGGTTAGTCTTCAAATTGCTCATTTTTTATTAGAAGTTTCATATATATATATATATATATATATATATATATATATATATATATATATATATATATATATATATATATATATATATATATATATATATATATATATATATATATATATATATATATATATATATATATATATATATATATATATATATATATATATATATATATATATATATATATATATATTATTTCTGTGGTTTAAAATGGGACCATTTGCTATAATTCCTCTTTTTTTAAGAAATCCTACATCATTCATTAAGATGTGTGGATTTTACAGAGACTCGGCTTACTTTCTCCATCATATTTCTTTGTCTATTCTATCAAGTGTCCATCTAATGGGCACTCCCCCAATGAATGTAATCATACATGGGACTCACAAAAAAGTCAGTAGTGGAAATTCTACCATGGTTTAGCCATAGAATTTGTTTCTAGAAAAATAAACTATTGTTAAAGCCCAATATGTATGACCTTTAGTCTTATAATTATACTATAAAATATTGTATCATCCATTTGGCATAATTTGTAATGCTACATCCCAGTTACATTTTTGTTCCTTATGAAAGATTTTGTTCAATGAGGATGAAATCTACTATATTGCAGATGCAGAATCCAATGCAGGTCAAACCAGCTGATAGTGAAGTAAAGTCAGGTATGGACTGTTTTAAGGAGTTTTTACGCACATCTATTATTCAAATATATTATGATGTAGCATCAGGGTTTTCATATTAATTTAATTGTTTTCATATCAGTAGTATTTATCTGTATCTTAGAGAAGTATGTACACTGTATTTTCTCAATTTTGCATACCGTGATTCTAGAAACTTTCACATTTGTGTGATTTAGATATTTTAGTAAACATCAGTAATTTTGTCCCATAAAAATAATAATATAATGGTGTGTCCATGGTAATAGCTATTTTCTTGCAGAGGACAGAAAACTATTTATTGGAATGTTAAGTAAACATACTACTGAGGAAGATTTGAAATTGATGTTCTCTCCATTTGGAACAATTGAGGAAGTAACAATTCTAAAAAATTCAAATGGGGCAAGCAAAGGTAATTATGCTGCACCTTTTCACAAGTGATCTTTTTGATTTACATATCTGGCTGTTTTGTAGTTTTGTGGTCTCTTTCCAGTGCCTTTGTTTATAGGAAAACATAGCAGCCTGTATGCTTCTCTTTGCCTTATGCATTTTTGTGTCTCCCTCTGGTTTTAGGTAGCATTAGTAACAGTCATTCATTGTCTTTGCATGAATTCCATTTTTAATGGATAAATCACAAAGGAGAGGTTGTGCTAGCACCTAAAATGATCCAGTTCCATGAAGATCTTCAGTCTATTCACCTTTGCTCACAGTGTGTGAGATTTGGTTTCATAACTTAGCCAAAGCTATTCATTGAAAGCTCTTACACCTAGGTGAAGATTTAAAGACAGCCAACAAAAGGAAGTGTATGGCAAAGACATAGCATTATAGCAGTTGCAATACTTTACTGAACAATATTATGCCTACTGTCGTTTATTAATGTGAACTATTGTGTAAGAGCTTGTAGTTGTAAAGTATTTTTTAAACAGTGGTAATTTTTTCTAGGCTGTGCCTTTCTCAAATTCAGTACAAGACTTCAAGCACAAAATGCCATCATAAAAATGCATAACAGTACAACAATGGAGGTAAGGCTGCCAAAACCAGGTCATGCTTAGTCCATGTTTAGTGCCATTTCTGGTTCATCATTTTCTTGATTGTGTGCTATGGTGGCATAATAGTCTCTCATTACAGGTCTGTAGATGAGCAGAGGATTAAATGAATTTGAGAAGCTTTTCATATCAAACTGTTATTTACCTTCTGGTGCTAATATTCTATTATTGTCACTGTCTGACACAGTTCATTATATATGCAGGGTTGTTCATCACCAATTGTTGTAAAAATAGCAGATTCTGAAAAGGAAAAGGCTCAAAAGCGAATGCAATCTCTTGCAAGCAATATGTTTGGTCTAGGCCTTAGTATGCAGTTAGCTCAAGGAAGTCTTGGTGGCCTAGGGGTGACATCAAACACATACCAGCAGGTATATGTCCTCAAAAATTAACCATATACTCTTAATGTTTAAAATTGCTTCATAGCTGTAATTGTGTACTTGTCAAATGCTTGATTAGTATTTTGAGCATTAATACACCATAGACAAAGATCAATTATTAGATGTCTGTTTCATTTTTGACAGTCCACCTGGATTATGTGATATGGGCCAATATTTGTCCTTTGTATTTAGATTGCTGTTCACCATTTGTACTTCCAAATTAGGTAAAATTTGAGTGAGAGCTGCATAACCACAGTATCCTCCTCCATGTCATGGTGATGTATGTTTCTGTATACCAACACAAAACTATGCAAAATTAAACACACAGCTACAAAAATATACACATATAAATATGCATAAATGACTTTACTAATAAGTACTTAGGTTCATTTCATATTGTATGCTGGGTTTACCTAGGGCAATCAGGGCTTTTCTCAACTTTTCAAGGAAAGACTGGTGCTAAAAGATTTTGATCGTGTAACAAGTCTTTTAATTATTAAATGTAGTTGCTCTTAGGCTCTTTGTAAAGAAAATTTTTCTCTTATTGTGCATTTAGTTTCTCCTGTGTTTGTTTTTGTGGGAGGAGAGGAGAATACCATTCACTAGTTGTCTCTCATATTTTTGTGTTCAATTCATGTTGTTGTTCTTCCTTTCTTGTTTAAATCTAGAAGAGGCAAACACTGCAACATTGAACCTATAATATCTATTGTTTGTTCTATTAGAAATGCGTCCTTTATAATAACGTTCTTTTGGTTTGGTAATTGTGTATAAGTCACTGTGTTTGTCTCTTGAAGCTTTTCAGTGTTTGTTTTTCTTGTAGTCGCAAAGTCCATTTGTGCCGACAGATAAGGTTCGAGTTTCCATCTATAAATACATGTCTTATTTTTCTGTTATAGAGTTCACTTTTTTCCTGTGTTGTTTAGTTCTATGTTCTACAATAGTTACATTATTAGCATATTCCTTTTCTACTCAGCGTGTATGCAGTTTAAACTAGTGATGGTCGCTTTCAATTGAAAAGAGAGTTTAACTGACCTTCATGGAGGATTTACTGTTGCATTTCCCAATATGCTGGTCAATTTTTGCAACAATTAGTGGCCTGAAAACTTACCGATGCTTCTTACAAGGTCTTTTAAAAGCCATTAAAGACTGCTCGTGTCAAAATCATTTTATATCAACGAAGAATTTTAGCGTTCTCAGGTTTTTGAAGAATTTCGTTGTTAAAGGAGAGACAATGATGCAAGATGTAACATATTACTTAACCATTCGTCCTATTTCTTTCTTTACTTAACTCGATTTTGTTGTGTTTACTCTCAAAGAAAACCATGCTAATTGTTAGGCAGAGGATTAGATAAGCTAGTTAAGTGAAGCCAATACGCGGCTGAGTTAGTTTAGAGTAAAAGTTTTGGGATAGAATCCGAAAACTGGCTCCAATATTGCCTATTTTTCTGTGCTCAGCCGAGTGCCTTAAGAGTAGCTCACCTGTTATACAGCTCTCTATATAGTTTTGCTTCATATGTTGGAGGTCCTTGTTTGGTTGAGAACTTTTGATAACATTGTGATTCCCATACATTAAGTTAATACTCTAAGGTAATTGGAGATCTTAGGCAATCAAGAGTTTGCGGCCTTTGCTTTGCTTAGATAGTCTAGAAATCAGTACATTTTTGTATTCGTGAGTTCCATTTTTGAATAGAGCTATATAATCATATGATTCAACATGACTAAAAAGTTTTCCCACCATGTCCAGGAGTGTACTTAGAAATATATTCGAGAACAGGAGTCGAATCCATAAAAAGTGGCACTCGAAGAAAGTTTTTTAGAGGATATAACTTGGCAGAATACTTTTTTTAGATTTGTAAACGGAAGAGATATTAAAGGAATTTTCCTTAGGAAAAAGGATGCTTTTATCATTTTGACGAAAAGGGTAGGGATCTAGACCACGAGGACTCCCGTAGTTGTGCACCTGGTCTCCATAATGACATTCAAAGACCTGGAAACGTTTTTTCCAAAAACAAGTGCTCTTTCTGATGCCTTAAGTCAACATTTACTACTTTGGAATCTCTATAGGACGGACACACAATAAAGTAAATATATCTTCAAGACGGACAGTAAATTTAGGAACGGACGGGTCTCCTATTCAGACTTAAATAAAAGGACTCTATGCAAGATGTACAAGTGTAAAGCGAACGCTCCGTAAAGCGAACACTGTAATTCGGAACGAATGGTGTCCGCTTTAAAGAGATTCCATCAGCTGTGACGGATATTTGTAGATCTGTAGGTGGGGTATCGGTGGTGACTTTGCCGACTTTTGTAGCATAGGATTGCCAGCTGTCCTTGTTTTGTTTCTTAGAGTCGTCCCACTTTATGCCAAAATGCTGAGTAGTTTACTTCAGGGGGTGTTTTGCCCCCTCGCTCCCCTAAAATCTGTTAGTGACTGTCAGGTAGAATCTTTGTCTTTACGTTAGCTAAGTATATCAAGTGCACAATATTTTAAGCCATTTTTCAGGTGCTGAGTCATCTCTGAAAAGGCTTTTCTCTTTCTGTTTTCACAATACGTTCAAATTACGTCTTATAGGCAGCGATAATTAGGCCAAATATCAACGAGATTACATTCATTACCTCTGTTTGTCGTCATGGAGATATTGAAGAAATGTTTGAGTGACCACTCGCAGATGAATAATTGACTATTGTCAGAAAAATTTTGAAATTCGATAGATGTTTTCCTCAAAGCCATGAGTGACTTATTCCCCAGTAAAAATCGTCCACACAAGCAGAGAGTTTTGCTCAGCAAAATGATTTCCGTATGCGCGGGCTGGGCCTGAAGCAGTATGCCATCCTAGAAGGTTGGGAGGGTTCTGCCTCATGGGGATTTGAATATCCTTCTAAATATGACGATCAACACCATTATCCACTAAGCATGGATGTCGTTGAATTCTTGTAGCATGAAAAAGAAATTAATAATGTATATACCGAATGATTAATATTTGAAGGATATTAAATTAAGTTAGAAGATACCTGGAAAAATGGCGTGCTTTAAATATTATATACTAAAATGAGTTTTGTAGGACACTTGCAAGTATGTTTTGCCTTCAAAGTTTGCGATCCGTGTCAGAAGTATTGTATACTTTCATAGCATAATATAGCATGATACGTTCATGTTTTATCTCATATGCAACAACACAATCATTACATGTCGTTAAACGAAGAATTTGTGTCTGAATATGGTTAATGACTGCTTTTTGACAAAACATAAAACTTATAATTTCACGATTTAGAGGACTAGATCCCAAGATTTTGAGAGAACGTTAGCTGTGGGGACTGACCCCTTTCCACAGCACCACAGATTTGTAACACTGATGAACTGTGAGTTGGAAGTTGAAACCTTCTGGTATAGGTATATTGAAGGTGACCCCATTGCACGTAAATTCCATTTGCAGAAGTGAAGTGAGATTTAAAACTGATGGCGAGGTGTGATTCTTTGATACTAATGATCAGGTGTGATTCTTTGATACTAATGATCAGACTTGATTTTTGATACTAAAGGTAATGGTTAATTCTTTGATACTAATGATCAGGTTTGATTCTTTGATACCAATGATCAGATTTGATTCTTTGATACTAATGATCAGGTGTGGTTCTTTGATACTAATGATCAGACTTGATTTTTGATATTAAAGGTAATGGTTAATTCTTTGATACTAATAATCAGGTTTGATTCTTTGATACCAATGATCAGATTTGATTCTTTGATACTAATGATCAGGTGTGGTTCTTTGATACTAATGATCAGGTGTGATTCTTTGATACTAATGATCAGACTTGATATTTGATATTAAAGGTAATGGTTAATTCTTTGATACTAATGATCAGGTTTGATTCTTTGATACCAATGATCAGATTTGATTCTTTGATACTAATGATCAGGTGTGATTCTTTGATACTAATGATCAGGTGTGATTCTTTGATACTAATGATCAGACTTGATTTTTGATATTAAAGGTAATGGTTAATTCTTTGATACTAATGATCAGGTTTGATTCTTTGATACCAATGATCAGATTTGATTCTTTGATACTAATGATCAGGTGTGGTTCTTTGATACTAATGATCAGGTTTGATTCTTTGATACCAATGATCAGATTTGATTCTTTGATACTAATGATCAGGTGTGATTCTTTGATACTAATGATCAGGTGTGATTCTTTGATACTAATGATCAGACTTGATTTTTGATATTAAAGGTAATGGTTAATTCTTTGATACTAATGATCAGGTTTGATTCTTTGATACCAATGATCTGATTTGATTCTTTGATACTAATGATCAGGTTTGATTCTTTTCAGCTCCTACAACAAGCTGTTGCTGCTGGTACTCTGCCTGCTGGATTGGCTGCTGGTCTGGTCAACCCAGGTATTTGTCGCATTGTATTGATTCTATAACCTTGTTTATTTTATATTGTAAGCAATAAACTGTATCTGATAGCATTATAATTTTCTATTAGGCATTCATTCCTTCTTTTACTTATTTATGTTGTCAGTCACTCACCTGTTCTTTCAATTAAAACAATTTAATTTTCCGTATTGGCAGCTACACTTGGAATACCTGCGCTTGGTGTTCCCGGGACAATGGGAGCAATTGTTGCTGCGGCAGCACTTGCCAACCAACAACAACAGCAGCAATCACAACCTCAGACACAACAGCAACAGCAGCAACAACAACCAAATCAGTCTCAAATTAGTCACACACAAACAGCGATGGGACTAAATCTCCAGTCTTTCAACAGCCAAGCTCCTTCGTCAGTTGCCCAACAGCCTTCGCAACAACAACAAGCCGCGACTTCATCAGCACTTAGTAACAATCCGCCTTCCATTGGGAATCTTGGAGCCTTGGGAAATTTGGCATCGTCTCAAAATGGTACTATTGGCTCTTAACTTATTAGCTATCGTGATCCAGTCGTTTGTTCGTAGCTGGGTAAAGATAACAACAACTTCTGGTCTATCAATCCCAGGCAGTACCCTCTGGTCCATTCATTCTGTAAACAGGTTTCTGGGTGGGACTGGTTGGAGAGTCTATTTGTGATTGAGTATATGTGATTCTTGGATCTCAGAAGCGAGACTGTCCTATTCGTTAAAAAACTGCGACGGAGACTTGTCTAAAACGGTTGTCTCTTGCTTGTTTCGATTTTTTTGATTCAATTTTTTGTTGTGCTCGAATTGCCTTGAGGCGATATCAGCTTTATCCTTGGAATTTCAGACATTCATATGTGGAATTATAAAGTAAAGTAAATTTTATTTCTTATTTTAGCTCATGGAATATCTGTTATTTATTTCCGTTTATACGGTAGTAGCATCTAAGAGCCATTTTTCAGTACACTTTGAAATACCAGAAGTTAATTGATGTATTGTTGAATTGACAGTAAATCACATTTGTGCAACAGGTATTCATCTTGGTGGACTTCAGAATTCTCAGCTTCAAAACTCGAGTTTACAAAACAATGGATTACAGAATATTGGTGGTTTACAGGGGAATAATCTAGCTGGTACCGATTTGTAATTTTATTGTTGCCTATGAATTGATTTCCTTGTGGAGAAATATCTCTGTTATTGATTTCAAGATTAATGCAGTTTGTTACAGCAAACCAGTTTGAAGATAGACAGTAGCTAGTAAGTAGAAAAGGAAGAAAACCACAGTTTATAAATTCATTGCATATAAAAAAACTGTTCCATGATGCATATTAATATTTTTAAATCAGGATGGTAATTTTCTGTTGTAGGTGTTGCTGCAAATTTAGCGTCTTCTTTTAATAGCCAATCCTCTGCTGATGCTTTGTCACAAGCGGCGTACTCTGGTATTCAGCAGTATGCAGCAGCATTTCCAAATGCCTACTTGAGCATGTTCCAACAGCAGAACCAGAGAACACCTCAAAAAGAGGGGCCAGATGGGGCTAATCTGTTCATTTATCATCTTCCACCAGAATTTACTGATGCAGATCTGATTCAGACATTCCTCCCTTTCGGGAGTATTGTCAGTGCGAAAGTTTTCATTGACAAGAACACTAATTTAAGCAAATGTTTTGGTAAGAGCTATATTAATCATATTCTGTTATATTCCTAGTAGATTATTCCGTTGTTTTAGAAAGGTTACTTGTAAAGTTACTGTGTTCGAAAGTTGACATAAAGTACATAGAAGAAGAGAATATTACAAGGAAGAAAGGCACTGAGCATTGTCAGTATTTGTGCTAAGTATAGCCGAATGTTGTGTATTGTGATTTGTAATGGTGATAGATGGTAGTACAGACATGAGAAGCAATTAATATTTGATTGAGCGTAGAAACACAATGAGGAAAATAACAGAAAGGAGCTTAGGATTATGAAATTTCGAATGTTGTTTAGCATGAGGACATGTATGTATTGTGGCAGTGTTGAAAATGTATAGGCCAGCTGCGTTTGTGTTAAATATTTGTGTATATTTGTTGTTTAAAATTTGTGAATGTTTCCTCAGGTTTCGTAAGCTATGACAATGCTGCTTCAGCGCAAAATGCAATCCACGCAATGCACGGTTTCCAAATTGGAAATAAAAGATTAAAAGTTCAACTGAAACGGCCGAAAGATGCAAATCGTCCATATTGACATTGTTCTTTGTTGTGTAGGTATGTGTGTCTGACAGATGTGTTCAATTTAATCGTTCTCTTTCATTTGGTAAAGTGACGTTAGCTGTCTGTGTTTTGCCGTATTCCACTGTTGTTTCTTGCAACTTTCGTCTTCCTACGTTTTTTGTGTGGTGTTATTTTGGTGTTTTGCATATCTTCATGTTCGATATTTCTTAAATTATTTTGTAAGATTGGACTTTTGTATGTTTCAAACAGAAACAATAAAAGCAACAAAGTAAATTTTGTATCAACATTCCCAAAAGATCTACTTTGGTAATGCAGAGAGAGTTAGTTGTTCCTTACGTCGAGGCTCATATGCGATTCGCTTTTGCGAATAACTTTTTATAAGCTTTTTAACCATACCTGTTAGTTATGTTCATTCTTTGAAATTGTATTCCGATCCGGAATAACAAACCAGTATTTTCGGACAGGAATGGTAAATTTAGCTTCATTTGTGAGAATTTATAGATTTCTCTGTAGATTTGCATTGTGTCATAAACTGGTAATGATTTTGAAGGGCTTCGATTTAATTCCGAGACAATCGAAGATTTATTTTGTACCAATAGAAAGGCAAGATAGTATTTGCTGTTTACCGTATCTGCAATTACGACATTGGCCAAATATTCTGAAATTTTCAACATACGAATCCGTCTTCCAAGTTTTGTATATGACAATGTTACATGAGCTAACAGTTCCATTCATTAATATACATAATGGCAAACGTTTTTCTAAGTATACCTTTAGCTATGGTGCTGTTTACTCTTTAACTTTGGGACAGATGACGGTGTGTGATAAGACATGCTTGCTTAGATATCTTAGTTTGTTGTGATACGAGATACTTTCATATACTTAATTGTTGATCACAGGATTAGCTTAGTCCTTATATAGTTATAGATGATTTCATATTATATTCAACACCTTTTTAATTTACCTTTGGTTGCTTACCAAAAGATTTTCCTTGGTACAGGAACTTTTGTTCTACCAACCTGAAGGTTTGTTGACACCTGCAAACCTCTATCTGAGGAGGAAAATTACTCATTTGTATACATAAGGATCAGATTTTCTCATGGTTTTTTGGCAACTTTTAAAATCTGTTTGCACAACAGCGGGTGTATTATTTATTATTAAAGTTTAGAGTAAGTTATCATATTTAAACGCATTGTGTTTTTCACCTTCCTCATTCAGTCATGTTCTCTATATTATATATCCTGTCTCTAATTACGTCATCTTGGTCTTTTGTAGATATGTGTGTTCTGTGTCGTCGTCATCGTCGTCTTCTTTCATCATGTGATAATCGAATCGATGTCGTGTTCATGGCTTTCATTGGTTACTTGAATTTTTCATGACTTATATCCGTCTTATTTTACTTATTTTTTCTTTAGGCCCATTATCTTTATTTCAATTCTTATTACTTTAAGAGTTTCACTGTATTATGTATTGTCTATAATGTTTGTGAATGGTGCCATTATCTCGAAAGTAGAGCAATGACAGTAGAATTTAAACCCTACTATTTATCCTTTCGACTGGCCTTCGCATTTTTATTGGACAAGAAATAACCTTCTACTTGCATAATTTCAATGCTGATTGTGCGAAATTTTAGCTTTGTATAATCTGCACCACGGCAAGAAAGGGAAAATTCAACTACATTTTGTGCGCTTTCCATTTATTGGAGCCTTTCAAATATGTTGTTTGCCATTAAGGCTGAATAAGACTCACTCATCAAGATCTTTGGCATCATGCTAAACGATCAAACGTCAAAAACCATATGTTCATAGATGTTGGATAGACTAATTTCCAATGTCACTCTGCAGGTTTGAACTATAATAAATATTGAGCACGGATAGAGTGAGATGCAATGAAGGTTTTTCTTCCCAATTTTAAGTTTGAATTCAACACCTCGAGCTTCCGATTTATCAAACTGACTCTCGACACTTGAAACATGTACTCGCCAGACCCTGTTCTGAGGAATGCCCTTTCTTATTGCTATACATGTGTTAACATTTCACATTATATACAGAAGTCAGAGCCTGTGACATGGGAGTTTGATATATCTTTCATATAATAGTTCATGGTCAGGATTTAACCAACTATATCGATCAAAAATCTCAATTGCCATCCGCTGGCACACGTTTTGAATAGTTGAAAGTAATCTAAGCGTGTTTTCGTTAATATTGTTGTGACTAATTAACTAATTGTTACGTGTTAATTGCTTATAAATATGTAGACGTTATCGTTGTTTTGGGACCTTACGTCTGTAATAGCCAACGTGGACACTAATAATGTTCAAGTTTCGTTGCATTAAATCTTTGCCATTGGCAAGTTTGCTCATTCTTTGTGTTCTCGTTTCTTTTGGTTATTTGATTCAATATGGAGGGCAAGGAGTGTTCAATATTCTGGCAACAAATGACACACTCAGTTTCCAATCCCCCAGCCATACGACAGCAATACTTCCACTTGATGATTCAAGGAAATAATGAAAATCCATCCTTAAATCAGCCAAAAGGTGAGGACAACAAAATAACTCGCGCTTGCAGTATACTTCACAGTGATTTAAAGATTTGGGTGATCAAGTTGTATTCTAAGAACCGAAACGAGGGTAGTAGAAAATTCGTTCGAGGTGGCAAATGTTCGAGTTATCGGACGGATGAGTTATCGGATGGATGAGTTGCCGAATGTAAGGGCTGATTTATACGTCGTGCTATACTGCTATACTCGAGTCGAATCAATTATTTGCACCTGAAAAGTTCTAAGTGTTGATTTGGTCCGAGTGTAGCACGGCATACAAATCAAAACACCCCATGACCTGTTTTTAGCTCGAGTCAAATGCTTAGCACGACTAGAGCTCGACTGAGTAGGCCGTGCTACACGGCCAAAGCACGGCTTTGATTTAAACGTCGCGCTTAACTCGCTTCGAATCAATTACAATGTATTGTAGTCCGCAGGGTTAATTGATAATATTCGTTATATCTATAAGTCAATGAAGTGTAAACAAAGAAAGTTCCCGCCTCCACTCCACAGCGAGGCTGCTTCGCTGACACTTGTGAAAGCGCGACAGAAGCTCGACGTACAAATCGAATAGGATTTCACTCATGAGCTTTAGTCGCGCTTTCGTCGATTTTAATAGCAATTGATTCGACGCGAGTAAAGCACGACGTATAAATCAATCCTAAGCTGTAGTTCGAAGGTAGAGGTTAAGCAACTTTCATTTGACCCTTTATGTCCCTATTTCGAAGTTTTCAATCTTGAAAACCAACCTTTAATAAGCAAAGGGGGCACCATTCAATGGAAACTAATGAATATGCCATGAAGCCTGCATTCGGTTCGTCGTGAATCACTAAAAATATTTGAGATAAACGAAATGCAGCATTTCCTGATTATCACACCATTCTCTGCTATCCGCGGTTCACTTTAAAATCTAGGTTTAACAACAAATATGTTGCTTCACTGGTAAATACTGCAAGACACGTCGGGGGATGCTCCTTCCCCGATTAGTTCATCTATCGAGACCTCCTCCTAGGAAAATCACTCTTCATACAAATTTCTGATATGATACGAACTCTTAGTGTATTTTTCCGTCTTATGTAACTTATTTTATTGTCATATTTATACATTTTGTTAGTTTGTTATGACTTGTATGTAACTGAATATTCAAATGAACTGAACTTATCCTCCTTGGAACCTGTGGCACATGGGTAAGCTATAAGAACCAGGCAAAAATAAAGTGATAATTGAGAGCACAGGTAGGCAACAAAATTGACCACAAAAATTACTGTTATGAAGAGAGCAAAAGCTTGAGCTAATTAAGAGTCCTGACACTTGGGAAACTCAAACAAAAGAAACAGACCTGTAGGTGGCATTCTCACATGTTTGTTGCAATAAAGCGAGAGTCATTACATAGTTCCTTGCGAGTTAAGTTCATTTACAGTCGAACGCTGGATCTTCTCATGCAATTGAAAGGCCTACCAGACATTATGATCCCTTATAACAAAGGTCGAATGTCCCGCCAGAAAAACTCGATAATGAATTGTCAGTCAAGCAAGCAAAAGGAGAGTAAACATTCTGAGATACTGTCACAAGGAATCATGAAGAACTCACAATGTCTAAAACTTGCTAAATGCATCCAATGTTGGGTCTTTAGCATAAGCATTTTGTGTTATCTCAACAGACTGAGCGCCCCCCGTGACCCTATCCGGGTATGTAGTACTTGGACCATCATACGAATCTCTTACATACCGCAATGGTTCTTCACGACTACGCAAATAGCTGGGGGCCGTCAATGGGGTGCCATTACGTGTATTACCACTAGCAAATTCGCTTTTCAGCTGTGACCTGTATCGCATGTTTTGCTCATAAAGGGTATCATTCATTGCACGCAGATCCGCTACTTGCCTTTGCAAATCAGCTATTTTACGACGCAACATATCATTCTCGTCAGTAAGAAACTGGAAATCGAGGCTGCCTCCTCCAAAGCTCTCTCTTTTGCGCTTCCTAGACATATCATCTTCGATCGCAGCAGCACGCCGCTTTTCACTTTCCCATTCAGGCTCCGTGATATGACGAAACTTACACCGATTCCCTCGAGTGCATACATTGTTCAGGAAATCCTTGCACACGTCTAATGGGCCTGGTTTTCTTCCACTGGCAGAAGGTGAACCCGCGCTAGCTGGCAACTTCCCAGTTGCGACGAAGATTCTCTCTTCCTGACTTGTAATGTGAAGGTATTTGCAATTATTGCGATCGCAGGTGCCATTTTGAAAATCGCGGCAAATTGGGGGTTTATCAGAATCTGGGGGTTTAATGTTGGCTGGATGGACAAATTTGCATTTGTTACCCCTGTTGCAAACACCCCTTTGATAATCACGGCAAACATTTGCATCCTCAGTTTCTACCTTGTCATCTATAACCGCCGACATTTCAATTTTACAATGAATGAATATGAATGCGAGCGACAACTAAAAGGCTATGCAATTATACAGTTCGACTATGATTTCTGCGCAATAATCCAACACTGTAGACGCAAACCTTCCTTTGCTGCAACGCAACGCACAAAAGACACTCAGACGCTCGCACTTTACGAATTTGCAGCTTGGTACCCCCGTCTTATTCCCAATCTAGCTGCCGCAATGTCGCCTGCCTGCTTTCCCTTGCTGCCGGCTACTTGACGTCTTTTAAAATTGCTGTCTTCACGTTTGCTGGCACTTAATGTGCAAAACCTCTTGATGGCTGCCTTGCCTGTTGCAAATTTGCCTGGTGCTTTCTTGTTCAGAGAAGGAAGAGACCCTAGTGAATATGCAGAGAGTCATGACGTTACAAACAAGATCTTATCTAGATAACTTTCCTGGTCTACCATACCTCAGATTTAAACCTTGGATCATGATTGCATTTCAGCGATATAGTTGAAATATAGCAAACAATCACTTTATTTGATAGGAGTACAAAGTACCAAAAGTGATGTGTACACATGTTGGATTTATTCTTGTAACAATGTGCTAGCCCATCTAACAAGATTTGAGATGCACAAAGCACTCTCAATAGAGGAGCAATACTATTACAGAAAAGAGAGGCTGGTCGGAAAGTGCAGTTTCAAGCTTTCAATTTGCATCCATTTCAAAAATGTAGAATAGAAACAATAGATAATGCTTAGAACAAATGGCAAGCAATTTCCCTTGATTTAAGGCTAGAAAGATGAGTCAGATGGTACCATTCTCAAATTCAAAACTCAATATTCTCCATATAAACTGTCTAACATCACACACTCCCCAAGGTAAGAAAGTTCTAGAAAAACATTCAGTAACAGCCATGTGGAACCATTACAGTCAAGATTATGACTGAATAAAAATATTTGTATCAAAATAAGCCATTCCTACAAATAAATGCTAGTGATAATAACTTTATTGAGTGACATGAACTTCTATGACCCAATATTTACTATCCTTCACATCCCATCCATTCACAAAATTTTACCTAAGGGCTTCATTTTCATGCTGGACTGCCATGCAACTGTTGATGGCAAGAGACTTTTGATAGTTGCCAATTTGAAGGACATGGTAAAAAAGTACAAAGATGATTATTCTGACCTTCTCCACATGTATATACACTCCTATGACAAAAGTATTCAAGCTGAGGATAGATGCTGACCTAACTATTATGCAACATTATCATGAAAGAAACTTTGAATAGTTATACCAGGAGAGAGAGAACTAACTATTCATCTTTAAATTCTGCCTACCATAATTCATGAAATTATAGCACACATCAAATTTCAGGAGGTGCACAGAAATTAGATTGTGCGAAATAGCAAACATTGAAAAGCAAGAGTATCTGCATGTAAATCGATTCTTCAATTCTTCAGGGCATTATCCGTTTGACATTTTGTGCTTCATCACTAGCTTATTGTATCTTATCATAGAACGAATGTGACAAATGTGAAAAATATAAGTAGAGTTGAATATGAAGTGTCCTATTATATATTGGTATCCCTCTATGGTGTGCATGAAAATTAGATGTGTGTCAAATCCACGTGTGTGGAAAGAAGATGCGTGAAATCTAACCTTGCAAGAAAATTTCATGAATTAAGGTAATCACAAAATACAATGTATGATACAAGAATTCAATAAACTTATAAAAATTGTGCAATAGCTTCATATGTTTCTTGTCAATACTTATTGGGCAGCAATGGATGATCCTGACTGCATACAAAATGTCTAGAACTCAAGTCTATAAGTTCTCTATGAATTGGCCAGGAATACTTGCCACAATGTCAAAAGCCCACAAAGTAGGCATACATGCATTTTTTATAAGAAGCCGGTTATAAGAAACGGTAGGCTCAATATTTTGAAAGTTAAGAAACAACCCTACCCAAATTGAATAAAGCTAAGAAACTTTTTAAATTACATCAAATGAGAGTCTTGAATTTGCTAGGGAGGATAGCAACTTTGTCTCAGCTGAGAGGCTGTTCCATAGTTGTGCACCTCTGTAAGAGAACGATATTTGCCCGTTTGAGGTTTTTCTGTGAGTGGAGTAATGAGAATTTCTGGAAAGCATTGCTTGCAAGTTGTGTGGAGCAAGGCTGTTCAGAGACTTAATACACCATCATTTATCATTCTTGGAATTAGCACATTAAATTAGTTTATCCCTGATTGTGAGTGACCTGTTTACTTTACCTTAGAAGTACATTTATTCATTACCTAAGACCTCTAAGAAACATGTAAGAAACTTTTGATAGCAAAATGGCCAGAAAATTTAAGAAACTGCCTACCAGCACCGGGCCTTAGTTTCTTATAAAAATATGTGTATCTTAGTCAGTGAAGGATTTCAGCTTGCACTTTTTGTCATATTGGTTCAATATTTTCAATATTTTCAAGACCTGGGTTTTATGTAGCTTTTCATGCTGCATTTATTCTATTGGAATTTACAATTTAATTTTCACTGTATGACATGGCATATAGAATTGCCCATTTGAAATATACAGATCATTTCCATGACCAGAATTGTCTTCGGAACTCCAGTAGGATATCCACCAAGCATTTGGATATAGTATTGCAGAATATTTGAGTTCTGTCAAAACACAGAATGTCACATTGTTCTTATATTTATCGGAATTATTTTCAGATGCCCACTTCATTTGAATTTCTCAGTGGATCCATATCTCAGATCCAAGATATCATGTAAATTGTAAAAATTTTATAGGGGTTCATTTTTTTAACCTATCTCTCAGTTTTTCACACTTGACCCTTAATCCTAATTTCTTAAATTACTGGGAAACAAATATGCCAAAATTTTTTTAACTAGAACAGTCAATGCTTTATGGTTAGGCAGCCATATTCAAGTGAAAATTTGAATACTTTGTCATGGGATTGTATATCTAGATTTAGGCACTGTCCAAATATATCCAGATATTCTTGAAAACATAACTTTTATATGTGTTCACTTTCCATCCACACATGTCCTGTACTTTCCATCACCAAAAACACAATTTTTGAAACTGCCTTCCAAAGTGTAAACTTCTGAACATGCCAAATTCGTGAATATGTGTGGAAAGGTGAAAACGGAGCTTTTTGATAGCCATGGCATCACAGTCTTGCCTTGTTGACTTGCTTGGAGTTAAATATTGCTTTATTCATCTGCAATGGATTCTCATTTGGACATGGGTCTAGATATAAATTCACTGGTTCACTGTTTGTGGGAGCAGGAAGCAGGGGAACCAAGGGGGTGCAGTCACACCTGATGGGTAGAACTCCAATCTATTTGGGCAATTTCTTCAGAACAAACAATAGTTTTTATGGATGATAGCTCAATTCTTCTTGTCTACCAAGACAAACCACTTCCAGCCCTCCCCCAAATGCCACCATCTAGTGTGTCAGTGCAAAAATTTGTGAAGCAAATGCTCTACTCTTTTGTTTACAAAAATTGCTGCAATTTCATTGTTTAAGTGTGGATGCATAATGCTGCATATGTGAAAGCAGATTTTTTAAAATGGATAGAGAAAGTTACATTTTCAAAAATATCTGGATACTTGTGGTCATTGCCTGAGCCTACAATACATTTTCACATGAAATATAGCAAAAGGGTTCAACACTGTGCTTCCTTATGAGCACAAAGTTAAGAACATGTGCACTACCTTAAACATCATGCTCTAACACTTCCAAATATCATGCATGCCACCAGTGGTAAACTGTGAAAATTTTGACAGGTATTCTATAAAAACAGAGCATTTGGAGGAAAATACTTTGAAGATACATGCTTAAATGCAATTTCAACAGAATGTTAACAACCACCTTTCACTTAAAGCAGGGGGGGGATTGGGGAAATGTCCCTATACCCATGGCTATACCACTTACTCAATGAGATAACTGGTTCATATAAGCAAACCCCAGCATGGCTAGTCACTCTATCAGAACCTTCTATTTGGAAGACAGGCAATACCCAATATGCAAGGCATAGCATTTCACCACAAGATCTTGTGTGAGTATAGGCAAAAACTGAATGTATGTGTGCAAATACATAGAACTCGTGCACAATGCAGGTGTTTTAGATTAAGTTCTTGAAACGGCTACTTTCTTTGGACAAATTCAATGTCTCCCCTTAAACTATTGTCTGCATGTACACTGCATCATATCAGTAGAAAGGTGGAAATGAAACATCATAACATAAATCATACTTGTGTGGCTGTATATTTTAGTATCTATTAGCTAGACTTCTGAAAAAGCCTTGTGTATGCTACTCTCTGCAGGCTGGGGCAATACTTGGTAGATGTACATGTAGAAGCCAACCATGTGGTGTAGAAGGGAATTAGGGCCTGCCACAGGCTTTTTCAATGAATCAAAAGCTTGACATTCCATAGTGGTTCCCTAGTTTTATTCTGAATGACTTATAAAAAGGAAGTAAATGTACAACATGCTAACAGCTATGTAAACAGAAATTTCATACCTACTACCCCTACTACAATGAAGGTTACGTGGGAACCTTATTTATATAATGGTAAAGGATTCCCCATATCACTACAGGGTACTAAACTTATATCGTTACCAGTTTAGAACCACTTATAACAATATTTGCAAAGCAAACGTGCGAGCGAGATACTTAGGCCTAGACACAAAAGGAAGGCCTGGACGACGGACGGCTAAACTAAAACTGCAAGGAAATGAACAGAGCAAATGCAGACAATGGAGGAAAAGAAGTCAAAACGATGCTGAGTGTCTTACTTGCAAAAACGCACGCTAAATAGCAACTAATCTTGCGGGCCAAATATCACCTAATCTTGCGTTCTACGCTTCGCTTTAACAAGGTGCAGTTGCGTTCAAACTTCGCGAACGTGGAAGAGACAGTGGAGATCTGGGAACTGTTAGTCAACAAACGGGGGTCAGACTACCAGTACCAGTGCCGAATAATCGTCCCTAGGCCATTACCGGTTTTGCCACTACAACTGGCATCCTAATGCTAGTGGACCAGGCCCGTAGCCACGGGGTAGCATGGGGCGGTTAAGGCCACCCCTGGGCAACAGGATGCCAGCCTCTTGTTGCCACCCCTAGGAAGTATTTTTGCAATAGTTTAGTATTGCCTTACCATAGTAGCTAGGGCAAGTCTCCTGACAGATTGGTTGATCTCAACTTTCAAATATTCAAAAAGTGCTTCGTCAGTTAAAAAATGCCAGTTTGGTGCCAGAAAATGCTCAGATTTATTACAAGCAAAACATCCAAAGTGCAGCCCAGTGGAATTTCAGCTTCAGTTTCGTATTTCAAATTCTCCACATATAATTCGTCAATAATAAACTAAACTAAACTACACTAAACTACAGTAACAATGTTAAAGATAAATTTATTACAATATAATTACCAAACATATAGACAAAGAAAAATTGTATGTAGGAATTACTTTGATACTGGCCTGAAGCTACTACAACAGGCCCGTAGACACTGGGGGGCAGGGGGTGCATTGCCCCCCAATAATTCACCGAGGTTGTATATAGAAGTATACTACACAGTACTTTTAATCATTTTTCAGTTCAGTTCCACTCAATTTTGAACCTGGAAGCACCATAACACAGATATATGGCATGCAGATATCCTGATTCTGTTGTACGACAAACTGTTAACCTTTTTTCAGTGACGACACGAGTGTTGTAAAAGTGTCTAAGAGTTTCTGCATGTGTAGATGGCAACCCTTTTAGGAAATAGGGCATTGTTCCTTTTGAGTGCATTCCATGTAGCCCATGCCAGCTATCTGACCATTGTAATAAGACTTTTGATAGAAAATGAAATTGAAATATCTGAGGGCGAGAAATGTCTTCTCTTCAATGTGTTGGTAAGAGATGAGTTTTGCCTCTATCATTGGTGTACATGCACGTAGTACCAAAGAAAAAAGACGGTTGAACTTTTTCCTTTGTCGTTTTAAATCTTCAAATTTCAATGAAACTAGGTTCACTCCTTTTTTATAATAACAATTTTATAAAACCAATAGCCTCAAAATTGTTGGGAAATTAAGAACAAATTAAGAACAAATTGAAGCTGAAGTACTATCGTAAAATGTATTTTTTCACAAAGATGCATTCACTGTCCAATAAAATATTAAATGTCATTCCCTCGTACAAATAATACCTGTTTCATATGCATCTAATTTTGTCTTGCATATTGTCTAATGTCTAAATTGTCTACACCCCACAAATTTAAGAACAACTTTTATCAACAAGTCAGCCTCAAAAATTTAGAAAAAATTAAGCACAGCCAGTCTAAACCTCAATTTTACTGGTTCTTATAATAAAAAAGAATGGAAAGGAGCCAGTTTCTCCATCTTAGCATGAAGATCAATGATGGAAACTGCTTCGTTCTATTTTGCAAAAGGGCCTTTTCCGACGTTCTGGAGGGCGTTACTTTGAAAAATTTTTCTGGGGGCAAGCCCCCAAACCCCCATTTTTTATCCGAAAGCCTATGAAAAACCATTATTTTGGCATATACTTATGCATAACATGTAATGTCCCCCCCGAAGGATTCTAACTTGACTTCTACATCTGTGCCCCCCAGTCCGGTTCAGCTGTCTACGGGCCTGTACAATACTACCATCTCGTTGGTAAACTCTTTGCATTCCAGTGTTACGTTTTTGAGTGCCTATCTACACTCTTCTTTTCAATAAGAACAATTTATAAGAATACAAGCCTCAAAATATAGGGCAAATTAAGAACAAGTTATGAACAAGCTGAGGCTGAAGAACTATCGTAAAATAATTTGAAAACGGAACTTTCTAAATCTCGTTTTGAAACGAACAAGTGTCTCTAGTTCTCGAAAGTTGTCAGCTATGTCATTCCAATTTTTGACAGCAGAGAAGTAACAACCTCTCTTTGCAATACTCTAACCAAACTTTCGGACACTGCCGATCTCTGTGATGCCTCGTTCCATACTCGAAAATCATAGATCTTTAGACTAATTTGTAGCTAAGATTTTCAGGACAGAGTCCATGCAGAATTTTATATATCCTGACTCTTTGATCAAAGGAGATTGGAGATGTTACATATAGCCATTTACAATTCCAGTCGTCCTTATACTTGGCATCTTCTATTTCCCTCCTGGCCCATATTTGTAATTGCTACAATTGGGGTAGTTTCGTGCTGGAACGAGCATTCCAAACGATTTCACATTAGCGAAGATGACCCTCAAAGAGGGCTTCGTAGACTTGTTCAAATTTCGTTTAGGAAGGGTTTTTTTCAACTTTCTCAAGGAGCTTATGCCCCCTTTGAGCTTGTTTTTGATGGTCTTACATTGCTGTCTTACATTGCTCTTTCCAGTTAATGCTTTCGTCGATACTAATCCCTAAACATTTTGCCTTCTTGACCCTTTTGACAAATTCATTATTAAGGGAAAGATCTGGTAAAACATCCCCTGCCCTTTTGAATTTTCTCCTCTAGCCTATAACCATATATTCACTGATCTAACTCGATATATCTTCCAACTCATTTTCAAGCCTGCTAGCAGTTCATTAAGGCCTTCTGACGCGATGCTCACACATGTCTTGTCGTTATACATATTTGGGGTCATGCTTTCCAAGCACTTCTCAAAATCATTAATGTACAATATGGAGAGAACGGGCCCCAAACATGAGCTCAGCGGAATGCCGCACTTCAAAATACTTTTACTAGACCTAGTTCCCTATTGGTCAGAGGTAAGAAGTGAACCAGCTTTGAAAAATTAGTGTCGACACCATGCTTTCTTGGGTTCAACAATAATGCTTTATGGTCAACGGTATCGAAAGCTTTTTTGAGGTCAAGAAATAGACTCAAATTTATTTTACCCTCATCAGAGTTCTTCAGCCATAGACATATATCATTCAATAGATATCTTATTGTGCTAAGCAGTTTTCGAAATCCAAAATGGGTTCAGGCATAGTTTGTTATACCCTTTTAGATATTCCATTGATTTGTCGTGTACCATCATTTCTAGTATCCTTGACACAGCTGATAATACTGAGGTAGGCGGATACTTGTTTACACCTGTTTTTAGATATCGTTTTATAAATAGGAGTTACTTATGCCAATTTCCATATCTGGGAAAGATACCCTAGTCTAAAGATGCATTTTATAGGAGTGTTAATGATTTTGACGGTGGTCCCATCAGCACCAGGAGGCTTGGACTTATTCAAGGCTATTATAGCACTCCACATATCCTACGCTTACTGTTTTTAATTTTAATTTTATATTATTAATTTCGCTTCCTAGGTATTTACTAGGATCATAGAAAGGCTAGCTAGTAGTATTCTCTGCTAACTTAGGTCCGACCATTGTAAAATATTCGTTGAAAGCTTCTGAAATTTGCAAAGATGATTTAAGTTCTGCGGTTGAGCTCTTATGCAAAACCTTGTTTATTGTTTCCCACATATAAATCGCAAAATCGGTTAGTAGCACCGATTCTACATAGTCGAATGCTCCAATGTAACAGAAAAGTATAAAATATTTAAAAGAAGTTATCAAAAGTCAAACGTCTCCGCAATCTTACGGAAACATGGATTCCCAAGACAGACGTTGTCTCGATGGATTAAAGGAAACTTTACGACTTATGACGAAGTAGAGGAAAACAACAGAAATTCAATAAGCTAGGAACATTTGTTAACTTTTCCATGTTCACAGGATGTAGAGAAAAGGAGTAACCGCTTTGAAGGTGTCTTCCTTAGTTGAAATCGCTTCATAAAACAGGTGAAAATTTGATACCCTTTTTGAAAAAGAGTGGAAAAAATTAGCTATCTTTAAATCCTTAATGTGATCTATAGGAATATGATTGTGGACTTTACTTGTAACAACTCTTTGAAGATGACTAGGCATAATTTTGATAAGTCAGATTTTCTCTTTGGAAAGTCAGTTTGAAACAATATCTTCAGTCTGTTCAGTTTAATTGGCAACAGTCAAGGGAGTTCATGAAACAAACGGTCCTTGCCGACAGGAATTAGTCTTTGATCACCCACATTACACACCAAATCTTCCAAAATCAATTGCCTAGAGAACAGCAGTTAGGCACCAAAGAGTAGGTCCCTTAAACGGGTTTAATAAATGAGAAGTATTTATCAGAGTACTAATTTCCCTGTCGTTTCTTCCACGCTAATTAGTAAGACGCTAGTATATAATGATTTTCGTTTGAAGGAGTATGCCTATCGATAATATTACACATATTACGAATGAAATACTGGGGGTATTGTGTAGGGAGCGTGAAATACCAATTCTATTCTCTATAGAGGCTATAACAAAGCCCTGACAAAGGAAGAAAGAGAAAGGAAAGTTAATTAGATAGGGAGATGAGATCCAGTTTGTTGATGTTAGATTTGAAGGAAGATAAGTTGTAGGATTCAGGAAAGGAAGTGGAAGGTAAGGTGTTCCAAAGTTTGCTAGTTCTTGGAATGAAAGAAGATTTGTGGGAAAGAGTTCGTGGATTGGAGATATTTTTGCATAAAACATCTTCTCTTACACTCTATTTTCATAAGAACATTTTTATAAGAACACCAGCCTCAAAACTTATGGAAAATTAAGAACAAATTAAGAACAAGCTGTGGCTGATGCACTGTCGTAAAGTGATTTGAAACTGATAGAAAACTTCTTAAATTAAACAATGTTTGCTAAAGATCATCGAAACACCCAAATCGTCCGTGTATAAAAGAAGTTGTAAATGTACCAAGATTTCTAGCAAGGATAATACACCTGTAAGAATTCTGGTAAGAATGTATGTCTTTTGCTTTTTGCTAATGTTATAGAAGATAATATCTGTTTCATAAACACCAAATGTTCTCTTGCATATTGTCTTATGTCTACATTGCTTACACCCCAGTAATTTAAGAACAAATTAAGAGCAATTCAGCCTCAAAATTTGAAAAATTAAGAACAGTCAGCCTGAACGTAAATTTTACTGGTTCTATTAAAAAAGAGTGTATAAATACTTTTAACTTCCGAAACGTTTAACGTCCAAAGTGCCTTCAAGTGGGAAGTTTAGTTGATTTCTCTGAAATATTTCAGTAATATCAATCGTTACTACATATAGCGTAATGTAATGAGTGTACTACATATAGCGTAATATAATAAGTTACAAATTCAAGAGAAATTACTATATATCGGCATTGGGACATGCATCACTTATGGTAAAGTAATGTTGACGACACAGAAATTCATGAAGGAAAAGATATTTGAAGTTTTAGTGAAAAACAAACTATGTAAATAAAAAGTTTGGAGTTTTGTATTGCCTGTCGTTCGATGTTTCATTCCAGTTTTATTGGTGACCGAAAGAGCGGTAGCATTCTTTAGCATACAGCCAAGACACTTCTTCATCCGACACTCGTTCGTTAGAGTATGAACGTGACGGACCACGACCGAATCAGGACCGAATGAATGGTGAATCAAAATAGGTGAATACCGTGTCCAATTGACTGTATGGTTGGTCAATGGGCACGCATTCCATGAGAAATAGAGGATCCTAATGGATTCAATGCATGTTTCACGAAGAATCATCGGTAAAACCAAATCTAATAGAAAGTGTGTGGGGTTAACTAATGACGCAGTTATTTCAAACATAGAACCAGAAGACCCATTCCTTCCATCTTGATTCAAATGAAAAGATACCAAGCACTACGCTCCCAAACAAAAAGTTGGTGGCTACGCAGCAAAGTGGGGGGCCACAAGCAATAAATTGCCTGATAGAGGCTAGAAAAATCACTGGCTGGCAAATAGTGGGAGGACTGAAGCCCCTGTCATTTTGACCACCCAAAATTATCACACTCAAGCTGATACACCCCTCTTTGTTATGTAATATTCTGGGATGAAACCTCCACCCTCCACAACACCATCCTCATATTCCAGAAGAACATTAAATTAAGTCTCAAATTTGCTGAAATTTACAAATAATTGGGGAAAATATAAGACTCAAGCTCCATAAAGCCTTAGACTTTTTCTTCATTTGAGTATTTTTAGAAAGAATTCATCAAAAAATGAAAAGCAAAAACATTGCACTAAAAATTTTGGTGTAACATAACAAAAATAATTTGACACCCAACTCTCTATTTTTATCAGAACAGTTTATCACAAAATTGAGACATACTCTCCCCTGCCTAATTGTAGGGGAGGGTAAATCTTCGATTTTGGGAAAAGTCTCTTCAATTTCAATTAATTATGACCCTCCCAATCAATAATTTTTTCTTCAAAAGTTCACCCTTCCTAGCAATTGACACTCCTCTCAAACTATGGGAATTTAAGACAATTATGAAAGGGATGAATCAATCTTCTAACACACCTGAAAAATGTCCTTTTGATAATAAGTTTGTTTGCCAGTCTATTCAAAAGCTTCGAGGACGTTTCCGTCTCTATCATCGACTTCATCATTGTCGGCCTCCTTCAGTATTGTTTCCTTGAGGGTTATGCACGTGAAGCAAAATTATAAGGTGCTACTATACCATTAAAGTGCGAAAGTTAATTTTTGAACATTTTTCACTTTAGCCAATTGGGCACCGTAGATTTGAAAAGTGATGTTTGTTTTTCGATATGAAGAATGTTAAATACCGTAATTAACGTCGTCACTAGGCTGATTTGTGCCCCTAGCAACCAAAATAAAGTACAATTACAATACTTTTTACCCATAAATTTGCTGAAATCTTAGCATCACAAGCACCCCTCATACTCTAAAATTGTTATAATGACAGAGCCTCGTTTGCAGGAATAATTCGGGTTGGGAAGAAAGCGAATTTAGTTGTCTTTCAGGTAGAGGTCCTTAATGTTTACGGCAGTTATTGAGAAACTCAGAACAAGTTGGTGATTTTTATTGCATATTTACTTTTTAGTTGAAAAATTATGGGAAATAAAAGAAACATGGCTCCTAGATCGAAGAAGAAGTTTCGTGGAAACCAATTTACTTTAGGAAACGGAGGGAGTACGGAAGTTGAGAATGGTTCAAATTCAAGGCCTAAGTTATATCCCTGTCAAGAGGTACGAGGCAGTACGAGCTCTACCACAATAGCTGGCAGTACGCCATAGTCAAGGAGTACAAAGAAAATAAAGAGTACAGATTGTGATTTGCTTCAAAGCACTAATTTTTTCTTTTTCTTTTTACACTCTAATATCTTGGGGAATTTATTGCAACTTGTTGGAAGATGTCCTCACTGCAATTCTAATGGCTTGGTAATAAGTCATAACGAAAAAATGCGAATGGGTTATGCTGTAAAGCTAGACCTTTCTTGTGGTAACTGCCTTTGGAGTTATGACTTTTATACATCTCCAACTTCATGTGATAAGGGGCCTCCTGGGCTAAACAGTTTTTGCATAAACATCCAGATTGTCCTTGCTTTTCCTGAAAGTGGAAAGGACCATGAAACTCTGAAGATGCTTAGTAGCTGCATGAATATGCCACAGCCAATAACAGCAAAGAGCTTCTCAGCAGTAAATGAAAAGCTTTATTGTGCTTATGATGAAGTTACAAAAGAGTGTTTGTTTAGAGCAGTAGATGAGATAAGACACATGGGATGCATGAGATACATGGGCAAACACAAGACAGCAATAAAGCTTTTAATGGAGTTTTATGGACAAAATGCCCAAAAGAGGCTTATGTTGGGAGAGATGCCATCTAGATGACAACTAATTCTGCCATAATCAATTACAATGAAGGATTTGGCAGAATAAAGGATGTTTTGGAAAGGTTGAAACTACCAGTTAGTAAACATTTCCATGTTGGAGCCAAGATGAAAGATTGCCAGAGAGTAAGACAGGCAAACAGAGAAGCAACTGAGACAGTGAAAAGGCAAAGGAAAATATTAAGAGCCAAAAGAAAAGGGTTCTTGGACAATGAAAAAGAGCTTGAAGGGGGAGAATCATACAAATTTGGGAACTTTTAGCCCAGGTTTTTAAGAACAATGAGTACTAAAACTTTAAATGTGATTTATATCCACTTCATATTTTGGTGCCCCTCTCTAAAGGAGTTACAAAATATCTTTTGAACAACAAGATACAGAGACCTGAAATTTTCACTACTTGTTCTGTACATATTACTCTAGTGCAAAGACCTTTTTGTTTTTGCTAATCTTTTTTCAAATTTTAATTATGCAACTCAAACAGTAGTTAGAAGTATGAAAATTTGCTCCTATTCTGAAACTTGTCCAATAACTCAAAAATATGTGAAAATAATCAAAATAAAAAAGGTCTATGCACAAGATCAATGCATTAAGGACTTCCAGTAAAGATTTGAGCTAAATACCTCTTAGATTCAAGGAGAAATCTTGTAATTTCCTTGATAGGGTTTTCCTAATTATGCTAATTTATGCAAAGTCATTCAAGTGGAACAATGCTTCAATTTCATTTGTTACTCATAAGACATTAAATTCTACCAAAAGACACCAAAAATGGTGTCCCATTAGCTATTCACAGGTACTTTGCTCTAATGGCTTAGATTACCTCCACCTCTCCCAACTATTAACCACCCTATCATTTTATCAATCTACGGTAATTTAAAATTTCTCTACCTTTCCAAGCTATTATAACCCTTCCAATCTATGATGTCTTGCCTTTGTCTCCACCCACCCCAGCTATTATACCCTCTTTTACATTTAGGCAGGGAGAGTACCCACCCATCCCTTACCCTACGTACTTGTTGAATGCTCCCCTAGAAGATCTTGAACCAGAGGGTACATTTGCAAAGTTGTAAATTACTGTCTGCATCATTGACTGACTGAATGCGATATGCTAAAAATATTCTCGTTTAATTTTCTTCTGTTAGTAAGCCAACTTGGAGCTACTTTTCTCTTTATTTTGATAGTATTAAAACGTCTTTGAGCCACCGAACGTTTTACGAATTCCACCGAACTTTATCACTAAAATAGTGGACGCTTCACCGCAATACTTTCCAGATATTTTTTGCACTGAAATGTGTTACCCTTACTGTACTAAAATACACACACATCAAAAGGAATACGCAAATCATAACTGAATTTCTATCACATGGCCCACTGTTCTGTTGTGATTCGTGTTCAGCATCGACATCCTATTATCACCCTCACTAAAATCCCTACTTGTCGAAAATCAGAGTTTTCAGACAAAAGGCAGTAAGTGGTCATGCTTGTTGTCAGCACGACATTACACTGTAGTATGCTTTTGTCCATTTTCAAAGGCAAAGACATCCGCCACACATATTTAACATTTTACATCGAAAGGGGATTCCGCCTCAATGTCAGGGGGTAATAAAGTCATCATGCACTTTTGCCAATGTGAAGAGATAAAGGGGCAGAATGGTTACCCCCGTGTGCAAAAGTGAGAGATGTTCTATGTTGTCTCTAGAGTGCAGTTCATGCTTGCGGCTTGTCACGAAACAATCATTAATAATACCGGCCGCCATTATGGGGAATGGAAACCACACTAAAATACGCACGGGAGGTTGTGTTTGTTCGGCCGTCTTTGTGGGAAGTACAGTGTTTTCTACGGACAGGCAAGAGCATTTCGAGAGAGTCATTCCGCGAAGAAGTCTTAAAGCTGTTGATGTTTCGAGCCAAAAATATTGAAAATAAAAGGGTCAACAACTACTTCTTGCCATTATGTAATTAAAATGAAAGTTACTGCTGGGCTTCTTTGGTTTTGAGAACGTTTTCGCAAGAGATCGATATGTTTAGATGGTGGAATCCTGGACTTGTGATATGGAAGTAGAGCAACATGCAGCATCAGTATCATCAGAAAATGGATTTCAAGACGTTGGAGCAGTGAACAGACCAGACACCTTATCTTTTGGACGTATCGTGAAAAGGGCACAAAGAAACGGATATTTCGAAGTTGGCAGTTGTAGCAAAGCCAGGAAACTAAATAATGGTTTGAAAAATGTAAGAAGCAATGCTAATCCCAAAACCACACCGTCAAGGGATTGGGATGGGGACGAGAGAAATGATATGAAAGACAGAAAATGTTTACATCATGAAGAGAATGATATTGAGGCACATAATGAAAAGGGGTAAGTGACAGCCTGTGTTCTCTGTTGCAGACAGTGGGAAATCGCTAACGTTTAATTCAACCTGGTTTACCAAAGTCTTCTTGATTCTAATAACTTAAAAGCTCTCCTGCCCTGTTTTTTGTCGTTTTCCGATTTCATTACCAGATATATGTGGCATTTCTTTCACTTCTGAATGCAAATATTGTTTGGAATAGGGGTAGATCTTCACAGATGTATTCCACATACTCCATTGAGTGTCTCAGATATTCCACTGGTCAGATTTCTTGCAAAAATCACCCCTTTCACTAGAAGACCAAAGGAACTGTAAATTAATTCTCCCCAGAGTTCATTGAAATCAATCATGCGAGGTTTACTTGTGAAATTTGAATTATTTTCTTCATTTGAACTATTTAATTTCATGGTCAGGTGTCCATCGTTTGCTACACGAATGTTGCAAGTTAGTTAGAACAAAGTCGGCTGCACTATCCCTATTTGCCAATCTGACCTGCCCTGACCCCTCCCAATCATTCCCATATCTCTTTTTCATGTTAAATAAGTAGACAGACATGACATCTGGTTTTGAGGTAACTTCGGGCTATCTCACTCTCCTGAGTATATCGTTTGCCGCATTTGCCTCATGGATTATTATCTGGAGTTCAGGTATGAAATAGGCAAGATCATTCTTTCAATTTACTAAACGGCACAATGTAAGTTTACTTGTGAACCGTTTCAACGCTTTTTAGACGTTGAAATAGCCCCCAAGGCTCATAAGTGGCGAAGACGGCTTGTGTGTCATTTTTTCCTTTAGTAAATTGGCCATTAGTTTATTTCCCCTTAATGGAACTGTGCAAAAAATAAACTTATAATGAACTTTAATGGCGCTCTCCTTTATTTTGTTGTCACTTGTTTGTTCGACATGTTTGGGTAATAGGGCCACTCAATTCTTGCTTGACTCTGCTATATGGGGAGTGCTGAATACTTGACTTGCACGGAAAATTGAACTGTTCGAGTCGTAGCTTGTGGCGAAATCGGAATGCACTCAATGGAGACTTTACTATCTTGATATTTCGACAACGGGCTGATTCTTACATCCAGGCCTAAACTGTCTGACCGTGTTAGCATGAGATGCATTACCATCAAACTGTTTTGCCTAAGCTTAAATGCTATTTGAGACCGTGGGCATTTGCTCGCTATGCCATCTGTTGAAGATAAAACTACTTGTAATTTATATATTGTAAATATATGATTATTTGCCGGACTGTTTCACTCGAATTACTGCCCAGTATATACGAGAAATAACCATTGAATGTGAGGTATAACTATACCTTATGTTTACATATGTGTAGATATACATTGATGACAGTCGATGTATGCAATGCTGTGGGACTTAATACCCTTTGGGGTTTACCACCCCAACAGCTAGACATTCAGTCAGTTTTGATAATCCGAGAAGTCGACATAAACTTAGTTTGCTAGTTGCCCTGAACAAACTTTTAAGTATCCATCATGCATCAGATTTTCTTTGGAGTGATTGAAAAGAAGTTAAGATATCTGTGAGTGGGCCAAAATATCATGAAGCGTGTTTGATGTTAAAGTGATCATTTGCATGGTTTCAGAGACATTGCTTGCTCTTTCTCCCCTGCCCTCATTATTAAATGAAGACCCACGATATTCTCGTCTCCCCATAAGTTTCTACCCATTCATCTTTTTGATTTCAGTAAAATACACTACCCGATGGAAACCACCTTTCCTTTCAGCTACTGTTTGTTATCAATCGATGACTATTGTAGTTCCTGGATATAGCACCTGTGTTTACCACCGGTTAACCCCAATGGCAATGTGCACAACCCCTCACATGCAGGTTTTGTGACCTTCAGTTGAGTTGTAGTGAGCAAAGACTTTCGTACTTTTGACCCAATAATGTATTCATAGTGGTTTCAATTAACTTTCACATGGGAAGTTCTTTACGTGAAATAGTGAGATGTGAAAAAGTTAGCGAAGATTTCACTTGCTTGACTTTTAGCATAGCAAACGTTTGATAAAGATAGTTGAAATAGATACTGGTACATGTTTGATAGCCGTGAAGATGTCAGTAGACATTTGACAGATACTTGAGCACGACTTTTGTGTTCAGGATATGGCATTTTATAGCGCGTTCTCTTCTAATATATGTGGCAGACCACCTTTTGTATAGTCACACACAGTATTGTCCCTGAAGGGTAAAACCTTTACTTTGTATGGAGGGAAAGAATGGATGTTTTTTAGACCAATACCCATTCCATATTGGTTTTTCCCTTTCAGGAAACACTGAATAAGGTTGAACTGCCATTAGCTCACTTTATTAATGTCAGTTGATATTTTTTACTCATAAAAGGAAATATGTTTCATGAAATGCATATCACTTTCTCATTAGGATATAGACAGGCTTTTCACTTTTGGGACATTTGCAAGTCGACTATTTGTAATATTAGCTCAGAACTGAACCGGACAAGTTTGATGATGTGACTTTCCGGAGTTTTTTAAATTGTGACAAGGCTTTACTTATTTTATTTTGCATTTGATTTAAACTTACATTGTGTTACTATACTGCTTCATTTACTGTTTTGAGATTTTTATTCTTTTTCTATTTGATTTTTCATGTTTTGAGAGGTCTTGTAAGGAGAGGTCTTATTATTTTCATTCTTACAGTTTATCGCTTTAGGGGGACCACTACCTCATAGTTTTGTATTATTACTGAATTTGTGAGCCTCGACATCTAGTTTATCTTTGAGCATAAAGCCTGTTTTAACAGGATATATAATAGCTTTTGCAAAATATTGTACTTTCAAGTGAAGAAAATGGCACTTTTGGTTTGAAAGATTCGCATGTTGTGTTGTATTTTAGATGTCTTTCAATGACTAGGCTGATTAGTAGCATAGGAATGATTCATGTTATGTCCTGAAAAATTTCATTAAAAAGGTAGTTCAGTACAACTTTCATTTTCTGTCTAATTTAGTGTACAAGACATAATGACATTCCTTCATCTGACCTTGTTGTAACCATTTTTGCTCAGACTTATAGGGATCATTATACTACAAAAGATAGAATCACTTATATTTGATTATTTTTATTTTTTTTTTATTGTTATCAGTTATACAGGAGCCTTGAATTCTTTGCTTCACAAAGCCTAGTAGGAAAGTAGGAGCATAGACTTAACACTTATGTCATCTTTGATGATTGGAGCACAGTAACTGTGAAGTTGATTTACCCCCTGATAGTCACGTCAATATAGCAGTATCTTAGAATACAACAGTTAATGAAACGAGTTTATAAGGTATGCTTGTTATTTGCTGTATGTAACTTAGTGTAATAGCTCTATGGCCCAGGTCGAAGAAGCTGTATTCCTTTCGACTGTGGCCATTTGTAGAAAGCACACTGTGTACGACCGTGCATGTGTCGTTGGATGATATATATGTTTCTACTGTTGTTCGTATGAAGCGTTGAGAACACATACGAAACTGTGTAGCTAAGCGAAGCTACACTCATTCCTGTGTGTTGTGGTTTTAACATTTCTCTTGAAATATGAATACAGTTATGTAGCAAGTGGCAGTTTATGGTGAGTTCTTGTCATGTGACTTAAAGGATTTGCTGGATTAATCTTTGAAGCCATTTGAACATACGTATATTATAAATAGGGTGATGTATTAAATCCATAGCCGTGGGAGCACTGTAAGATCTAGCCAGGATATAATTCGTGATCAGTGAGCTCATGTCAATCCACGCTCACTGTTTTTGTATTTTTCATTATCGATCATGCGCTAGCAGGTAATTAATAGATTGCACGCTGCACACTTCTTTCGAATAACCTTTCTCTAATTTCTAAGCATGCTCCCTTTGAAGGTTGGTTTTTTCATTATGCATTAGACCTGGGAAATTGAATAGAGATTCTTAGCGTTTTTTTTTGACCTCAAGTTGTTTGAGCGTTTTCTATCATATATGTACTCAGTATAGTATGCTATTCTTTACGTAATCAGTTTCTGTGGATTCAGCAGTAATTTCTTAAATTTGATTTCCTTCTATCTTCAAGGACTAGATCATTAGTCGATCCTTTCTATGAAAATATGGGAGCCTTCTTTGCCACTAATGGATAGTGGCCATATAAAGTAATGAATTTCTGCTATTGCCCTATACTCCTGGGCCTGAAGACAGGATTTTCAGTGTGGGTCATATTTCTCTATGAGACTTTCTATTTGTTTCTGCATTAATGTTATTTGCGTCGTGGTTCAATACCCCCAACAACATTTTTTCTTTTTATCTGAAGGGCACCTTTACATAAGCCATCGACTTCGCGGGTTTTCTCACCTTTGTAAACTCACCCTGAGGGGATATGCTTAAAAACTCAAAATTCTACCACTTAGGGTCAAAGCCACAGACTTAAAGTTTGTCATGAAGCCAATACTCACTGGGATATTTAATAGAGAATCCAGGAACAATGGTTACATATGTGGTTCTAGCAGTCACCTCTATCAAATGTGAAGACAAATTTTTGTGGCATTCAGGAGGACATCCTGGCAAATTTTGATACCTATATAAAGCTCAAGTTAATATTTGATTTTTATGTTAAGTTTGATAGACATGGAGACAAGGTTCTATAAAAATCAATAGTGCCTGCTGGATTTGACTACATATAGCTCTCCAAGCCTTGCTAAGTAACTCTGTTCTATGCATTTTTCCTCATTGTATCATATCCATACTGTGGTCCACTATGAGCTATTTCGTTCAAGACTTTCGATCTTCACGGAATGTTTTATAGGAAATGATGCATTGTTATTGCACTTGCATACTCGCATATTTCTCCTCATTTTTCATGTTCCTCAATAGTTTCATTTGCTGTAATTAGTTGCTAATTACAGTAAGAAAGTATGAATAACAAACTAATGATGAGTTGGATTGTATTGATATTCAAAATTTGGTAGTTTAGAGACAAGTCATTTAGAGCAGTACTATAGGGTAACGTTAGTAAAATATCTGTAAATATCTGTACCTGTTCAATGTTCCAGTAATTTTTTGTTTAATGAACTAGGTGAACATTGATTAGTGATAAGTTACATCATAGTTCTTACTAAATACACAATTTTTTTGTAAGAATGCCTAATTTTGTATTGAACCTCGATATTCTATGTTTTATTTTAAGCTTAGGATTATTCTTAACTTCTTCTTAAATTTTAGTGATTTTGAACATTAGTACTCTTGGAGACTATATTCTTATTATGAACAGTGTGCATCTGACACTCCCCAAAGAGTTGCTGAGCTGTATTATAGTGTAATGGCTAAGAGACCCGACGAGTGAAGTTCACACTTTTTTCTAAAGGAACATTAAATAAGTAATAACTCAAACCCCTTATGAAGCTTGAGCCTTGCATTGTTCTTAAATTATATAATTATCCTTAAATTTCAGCGCTTTTAAGCCTTATTATTTTTATTGTTATTATAGAAAGTGTGTAATGAGTATGCCTCAAGTTATCTCATTTATATTCTGAGTAATTTTTGGTATGGACAGTTGTGTTGTGGCACCAGATCTGTCAATGCTAGAAAACGTACACGTGCAGTTTTAAGTTTTTGTGTGTTAGATTTTTGATCAATGCCCCAGTAATATTTATGTACTTGATCCTTGAGATATTTGAATGGAGTCCAGAGCCGTTTCAGTGGGCTGTCTTAATTCCAATTCTACCATTCAAATTAAAAGGAATCAATTTGTGATTATTGATCACTGTGTATTATAATAGGATTTTAAATGCAACTTCAATGGAGGCCATTGGCCATTCCAGTCCGTTTCATTTCACTTGTTCTTTCTACACTTGAAGAGCGGTGCTTTGTTTTGACCAGCATGCAGTGCAACAGTCCACCGGATAACATTTACAAACAGAACTTCACAGAAAAATTAGAAGTCACGATTAATAGACTTTGATAAGTGTAGTAGCGTTTCCGTTATCAGAACTGGGATGGCGGTTGGGAATTTTGGCCAAGGACAACAAGGCGTATCTTTTGTAAACATTCGTAAACTGGTCAAGTATTGTATGTTTGCAATTCGCGGAACATGGTTGCATTGATAATTTAGGTCGTTATGATAATTTATATCAGAAGTTCATTATTTTACTATTTTTATTATATTTTCAGTGCACAGGTGTGCAACTAAGGGAGTCTTGGGGTATAGACCTCTGTCCCTTTCCTCAAAAAAATAAAAGTGCATCTTTTCTTTGAAAGTTTGGGCACTGTTAAGTTTTGCCATGTATTTTTGCCTTGTATACCTGCCTAGAATTATTATTATACCTGAAAATAGCGAAAACATGTAGAGTCCTGCAGTATTTCTTCTGCTTTTGATTCTGAAAAGTATTGTTCCAAGCTCTCTTCCTGAAATCCATTACCTATTTCGATCGTTGGTCCACTTTAATGGAGTTTTTTTCATTTACGCTCTTCCTCCTTGCTCCTGTATTGTTAGCTGCGTTTGGGTTCTCTCTCACGTACTTGTTTTGCTGTTTGTTATCATAGCCATATATTCTAGCCACCATATTCTTCTCCTTCCTTTTCCAATATCTTTCCAAGCTGCCTAGTTTTCTCTTTCCAAGGCTCTTTAAGCAGTATCAGTGTACCCAGTTTGTGGCTAGATTCATACCTTTGAAAATTCCTTTTTCCGCAGCTGAATCGGACTTTTTCACAATGAATGTTTTCAACTTTAGCTAGGTTCCTTAATAAAAAATACTTGTATTCTCTGTTGCTTCAGAAACGGTTGGACGAAGTAATAATTTTGGGATTTTTCCGACCCGGATGTCATTAGAGCTTGGTTATTATTCAAGATGAGCAGGGTTGAGAGGGTTAGCAGATGGCCAAAATCACATGGCAAATACGAGTAAAGTTTCCTTCATTTGTTCAAAACTGTTTACATACATATTTTGACATCATATGTCCATTATTTCTGTCCATTATATTCATTATGTCGGAATTAGTAAAGCCTCAGAGAACTCTTCTTGGAAAATGTTTATTAGCCGCCCGATTATTAGATTTCGTAGAAAAGTCCCACCCCCCATTAAGTATCCAGGAGTACCTGCTCATTGGAAGGTACGGGGGGGGCACAGGAGTTGAAAGACCGTCTTGCTACACCCTAAAGTTTAGGAGCCATATTCAGTCGTACTAACATTGCATTTTGTATTAGTAATGCATTTATTATGAACTGAGAGGGGCATTGAGGGCTTCACCTGGATAGTATGCACTGCACGAAAACGTAATACACTTTTTTATAAGAAAGCCACTTTTTGCTTGAGCCTCAATTTTCTTAGCTTTTCCCAAAATTAAGGCTGAGATTTTCGTAAGATCTTCTTACCCTTTACTGGAGTAAACTGGCTACAAGAGGTTACCATTACTTGTTATAGAAAGTTTGATCTTTATTATCCAAAATTATTAAAGAAAAGTTTCTATCTTTGTAAAGGAGTATGCAGAGGAGCTAATATCGATTTCTGCCACATATAATAGATGAGCTTTGGAATTTGAGCCTTGTGAATTTCTTAAGATTTTCTTTAGATTTTGGCCTTTTGAGCCTCATTTTTTATAAACTTTTTTCTTATAAAAAGACTATGTGTACTGTCAAAACAGATAAACTCGCTCGAGACTGGCTCAGTTACAAAATGTATAAGCAGTTGGGGATTATCAATCAGTTGGCAGAATATAAATACAACTAAGAAATCGTTATTGTGGTATTATATTGTTGTAATAACCATGTTTGGATTTACCATCCCCCCCTTCCACAAAACTGATAGCTGAAGACTGACAGCTTGTCTCTATAAATAAAAGGTTTAGCTAAATTCTTTTCAAAGATATGAATGCCATCAATATGAAGAGGTTAACTGCTGAAAGTATAGTATTTAGTTTTCTTGCCTTTTGGGAAGGAGTATTGCTTAGGAAACAAAATACTTAAGAGCAACTTCACCCTTTGAAGGTGATGTTATGTTGTTGAATGAATCGACTTTGATATCTGTTTATCTAATCGAATCTTAAACACAAGAATAGTCTCCTGTACTCTTCACTCTCATTTTAGCAATGCCTTTATGCACAATAATACCTTTTTGTTAATCCGATGCCACCTGATTGATTCAGATGAATACTGTACCGTCAGAAAGATGGCCACCGATTTCCATGTTACTATTGTTGACCTATTTGATTCTCTTTGAGAACCACGTGTTATACACAGCATTGTTTCTTCGGTATCACGTTGCCCCCAGCAGCTCAACACATGGCAATAGGCCTGGCCCCTTGATGTCACTTCTATTAATTTTCAGATGAGTTTCTTCATCAAAGATGCCCTTTGCTGTTTCAAATTAAGCTTGAAGTTTAGAAATTTAGTTCAGTATTCTTCACATTGTTTCCAACATGAAGAATGATGAACACTGCTTATGTTGATCAGGGGGTTGGCATCATTGGCGCCGGGAGGAGATGGCTAGGTATTAGGAGAGAGGTACCGGCCTAGAAGTAAACAAGGACTTTTTGTATGCTAAGAATATAGTGAAGAGTGTAAGTGGCAGTATATAGCAGATGAACGTATATTAATGATGTCGTACTAGAATTCTTTACCTTTTTTGGCTGTCATCCCCCTCCAGCGCTAATATATTACCTGCACTACTGGATGACATAGCTCTGCAGACATTTAGCTACAGCACTCGAAATAAATGCCTTTTGCCATTCAATATATTATTCAATATATACACTTTATTTGTTGCCCACGTACCTCGAAAACTTATCGCTCCAAATTCTCTTTATTCTTTGTTCTAGAAATTTGGGCCTTGTTGGGTCATTTTGATTTTCACGTGCTTATTTGGCATTTTGTTCAAGCACGAAGCTAGCATCTGTACTAGCGTTAGAAAGGGGGTGACAAATCTGATCATAGGCCCCAAATCCCAGAAATTTTGAGGGTCCCAATCCTATTAGGCATCCGAAAGTAGAAACTTGTCAAAAGTTAGGCACTGATACATTCTCTGCTTCAGGCTTTCTATTTCTCCTAAATTGTTGGCCAGAAGCTATTTTCGTCGTGAATTTTTTGGACAGGCAAAGATTGACAGAATCTTCTAGGTGGGCGGAAATGTTCTCCATGCCCCCTCCCTAAGCTTCGTGCTTGCTTATGTTGAGGTGTGCCTTGTAGGGATCATTAATATTTTTAAAGTTCTTGTCATGCCTATGGTCATCAACGTTTCTAGGACACCTTCCCTACCTTAGGATTGTGGTGTGAGTTTTTTTAAACCTGTCGATAAAGTTATCATTTGCTTACTGCCACTTTCTCATTTTTTGAATTATCTCACCCTTAGTTTATGTTCTTTATTGCTCTTTTCCACAAAAGAAGATACCCCGGAGTTTTCGCCAATTTTTCAGTTTTGCAACTTTATTTTGAAAGAGCAAAGCACACAATGAGTTGATTTCCGATAAAGTCTGCCTACAGCTTTGTTCTTGGGATAGAATCGAAAGCTTTGTTCTTGGGATAGAATCGAAAGTCATTTAAACAAGAGAAACTGAAATTGCGAAGAGGAAACTGGCCTTTTCATTTGACATTTGTCTGCAATCAAAGATTTACTCTCAACATGTATTTTTTTTGGTATTCAAGGCAATCACTGGCAAACCCCAAGCATACCTGTTTTTGCCGCTGAGGCTCAATATTCTTAAGGTGTAACTGACATTCCCCGAAGAGCTGCTGAGTCACATCATAGCATTATGACTCCCAGAAGGAATACATGAACCTCACACTTGTTTCATTTCCCAAAGAAAACTAAAATTACCAAAAATCTAAGCTTTAATGAAGCATGAGCCTTGCATTTTTCTTAAATTAGTATAAAGTTTTAGTGATTTTGAACGCTGATACTCTTATAGACTGTATTCTTATTGGAAAACAAGTGTGTACTTAACATATAGCATACTCCCAGTCTGTCATGATGCTTTAGGCAAATCTTGCCCCTTCTATAGCTATATCAGTCGGCCCCCTTCCCCGCTTCTCTGACCAGCGGAAATCATTGTTGGTTGAATTATCACTGTCCATAGTATTCAAAATTTCCCACCAATTTTTGAATTAGTTGTTTTGGTCAGTAATTGTTTGAGTCTATTTGAATTTGTGTAAGCTATACAAGATAATAAATAGGTTGGGAAACAGTTGCGATTGCAATTCAATGGGAGAGTGCTAACTTTGCAACAGTCTTCACTGCTAGTTTTGCTTTTTCCTCGTCGAGTTTTCTGTATTAGTTATGCTTATCGTGTTCAACTTATGTGTTCTTTGGAGAAGGTAAAGCTGAAAGCAGTGTATCACTCAAGCTTTTTATGGTGAGATGATTGTTTCTCATGATTGGAGCGCTTTTTGCCCTCATAAGTTATGAACCTGTTCGGATGTTTTTCTTTGCTTTCAATATGTATAAAAGAGGGTGGTAGGAAATAAACGGTTTCCTCTAAAAGTTTATAATTTTGTCAGTCGCTCTGCTCTTTGTCTCCATATTTTCCCATATGAAATGCGATAGACGTAACAGCTCCATATTTTGGCAGCAATTTGTTGAAATTACCTGTTATGCAATAAGTCAAATGCCTTTCAACCTAAAACAGATTTAATCCAAACTCCCATCCAGTGACCACAACCTAGATATTGAGATGGGGAGACACAAAGGTCTTCCAGTCGAAGAAAGACTATGCAACATGTCCCCAAACAATTGCATAGAAGATGAGGCCCATTTCGTCTCAGAGTGCCCAGCCTGAGCACCCCCTCATAAGATTGATCAACATAAAGTCACTCTCAGCTAATTTGCAGTTCATCCAGCTAATGAGAAATAAGAGCGAGCCACTAATATATGCCTTTGCCAAATTTCTGAAAGAGACATTAAAATTACGAAACGAAAACAGCCCCTAAAGACCTGTGCTGCCCCTCAGACGTTATTGTTTCTGTTTGTTCTGTCTTCTTTAGTTTTTGTTTGTTAGTTGATGTTGTGCTTAGTCTTTTAGTAATTTTGTTTGTGCTATATTCCTGTTGTTGTAATGCTGCCGTACTTCGCATTGAGGTAGTGCATTTTGCATTAAGTAAATAAATAATAATAAATATAGCCTAGAGTCTTGCATAATAGGCTGATTCAATTGTTGTTGAATAGTACAGAACCAGTGAATTCTGTGATTGCAACTTTCATTCACGTGCAGGCCTGTACACGGGATATTTATAATGGGCTGTAAGAAATGGTGTGCTCGTATTTGGCTATAATGCATAGTGTGTAACTGACACTCCCCAAAGAGTTGCTGAGCATCATCATTGCATAGTGACTCCCAGACTGGACAAGTATTTTTTTCTAAAGAAAAGTCAAATAAGCCTTGATAAAGCTTAAACCTTGCAGTAGTCTTAAATTTTTCTTAAATTTCAACGATTTTGAGCCTTTATATTCTTATAGACTATATGCAATACGCAGTTTAATACTTTTGCACTTGAAATTGACATGTTGACAATACTGTTCACAAAACCAACCAATTTCATCCAACGAAAAGCTTTCAGATTGCCGGTGTCAGGACAAAGCTAAGTGTGTATTTTCTGGTAACTTGTGTCATTGAACCCACAGCTGCGCGTTGAGGGGAAGGACCGGACCCAGTTTAGGAACTTAAGCCCTGTGTTGTACATTTTAATTGAAATTCGTTTTTAGGCCAGTTGAAGTTAGGAAATAGAGAAAATTCCCCTTCAAGTGAACGCAGGGGGATTGTGAAACTGAAGTTTTATGCAATAACTGCCTTACCGGATTTATTAACGAAGAATTGTTTGGTATTGGAAGGCTCTTGTCGATAGAAAACTCCTCTCTTATTGAAAGAAAGCTCTTTATCCAACCATAAACGTTGCGGGCTTCTCTAGTTATTTTTTAACCGGTGATTATTGACAGCAGGATCTGAGACAATAAATCCACCGGTGAATTAAGCTTCAGTGTGTGACACAGGTTTTCTTCTTTATTAGGAACCTAGCAAATCGACACGGCAAGTTTCATTGGATACTGCAAGCTTCAGGAAAACTTTCTGCAATGACATCATACCAGTCATAGGAATTTTGCTTCTTAATTCTCGAGTGTTTTTATGATAGAAATGTTCGAAATTGAAAAGTCCCCTTAGAAAAATTTCCTTAGATTTTTTGAGTTTTTACATGTAGATTCCGAATAAAGCGGTTGCCTATAAAAATCCTTGCATACAAGGGGAAATTTGCAGGACCACTGTTCATCAGATATTAAGGGTTATTACACGGATCCTGAAGGAACGTTTTCCAGTTAGAATAAATACTGTGTTAATCCAGTTTATGCTTCCTTTCTCCTGTTTTTATCCAAGAACATTTGTAACTGCAGCACCCAACACGCACAGATTGATGTTGATGTTTTCAAGATCACTGTTTGAATTTTAAGACCACTGCTTTTTAGGGCCTGTAGTGTACCGTAAATCCTCGAAAAGGCCCCCTTGAATAAGCCCCCCTATGCTAGAATTTCATATTGTTATTAAACCCCCCTTGAATAAGCCCCCATCCCAGATGATGATGATGATGATGATGATGATGATGATGATGATGATGATGATGATGATGATGATGATGATGATGATGATGATGATGATGATGATGATGATGATGATGATGATGAAGACTTTAATAAAGACTGATGCTGAAATTTGACTGTTCTTTTACTACTATGGAGAATAGGAAATTTGAGAATAGGCTTTTTATGCGACATGTGTCAAATAATTTTGTAAGCCCCCTTCGAATAAACCCTCCCCTTGAATAAGCCCCCAACTAGAAGGCATCAAAAATAAATAAGCCCCCAGGGGGCTAATTCGAGGATTTGCGGTATTGCATTAATTAGGCCAGACGGCTGTGACTGGTATTACATACAGAGAGTTAGAGAAGTGAAAAGCAGAATAAAGGATAGTAAAAGTAAAAGTCTGTCAGCTGAATATGTTCCCCTCAATTTTGGTATACGTTACATGTTTGTTGTAGTGAGAAATATTAGGCGCAAATCGAGATAAATTAAGAACTATTCAAGAAACACTGGCAGACTGAGCCTTACCCGTAAACTTGAAAAATCTATTTTGCAAGAAAATGTTTTTATATGACTGGAAAAAATACAGACAACATACGTCTCTCAAGTGTTTTTAACTATTCGCTGTTTTATAAGGAACCTAACTCAAGGCCTTGTTCCAAAAGCTCTTTATTTTTGGACCTCCAATGGTCAAATTGTAGTACTAAAAGTTCCTTAATTTTCACACCACATTTAGTGCCGTACATATGATGCAGACCCAGGTAAACATTGAAGTTCTGAATTTTGCCTTAGGTTTTGGCTGTAACTAAGACCAATGAAACATGGAACATTTCACACAAGCTTTAAAAATCTATGCTGGTTTTGCTACAAACGAATGGAGCCGGCTTCCTAATTCTTGATTGTTTGCTGTTATAAAAATTTTTCAAATTGAAAAGTTCCATGGGGAATTTTCCTTCATAAGTTCTTTAAATATTTTGTTATTCTACATAAAGGTTCCTTATAAGCTGGTTCGTTTTAAAAAGTGTGTAAACACTATTTCTCACCATGCAGTTGCCTTGTTGTTATTGGAAATTTGAAGACTTTTAGGAAACATTTAAGATTAAGAAACTTTCAGGAAACATTTAAGGTTAAGAAACTTTCAAGCTGAAGGTAAAAGTTTGTTTCTTATAAAAAAATTGTGGAGTATCTGGCTTATTGCAGATATAGGTTTGAATGTCATGAACTTGCGTTTAGTTCGCTGCATTTGAATCACTTCCTTGACCAACCACAAGCAAACTTACAATGCCATGGTACTATTGTTCTACTATTCTATTGACGATCAGGGGGGTTGCATCTGATTTATTTATGGCCGGGGAGTCCTTAGCAATGGCATGGGAATGTCCAAAGGAGATACCTTGTGCATTCCGGGGGGCTTGTGATAGTCCATTTGATGTTTGGGATCCTTTAAAAGCTTCATTTTCAACGACTGTGCAGAATTTGCCATATGGGTTGTATTCATAGTGAATGTTGGTCGCCCTTTTGACCTTTCACTTGTCTGAGATATTTTTGATCGCGATTTTGCAAAGATTTTGGGATTAAGTCCCATCAGATATATAGTCCTTTTCGTGATCGTTCATGGTCAACTACTGCTTTGTTTTGAGTTGATTTGTTATGGTGTGTTTTCTGAAATACCGTAGGTTGAGTCTACGCTTATATTATACATACGCGTAAACTCTGCGTAGGCAGAGGGGCATATCACTCAGAAAATTCTTGTACACTCTGACAAGGCCACAAAGATCACAAAAATCACAAAAATCATAAAGATCAATAGCAAAATTCACAAAAGTCGCAGCAAAGTCACAAAAGAATAACGAAGACTTGGGAAGCCCGTTGCTTTCACTGCAGTCAAACTCGCACGAATTTATTTATGGAATCCACGTAGCACGTGTTGCATAGGACGGGCTTCGTTCAAGGAAAACCGTGTGTTTATAGATTCACACAATTTACCGACAAATTGAACAAACATGCTTAAGAATTTAAACATATATTCTTCTATCTTAGGAGCCACACTCCTTTTGTGGACAAATTAGAGATATTACACCCCTTGAAGACAATTTCTAGGAATGGCGTATCAGTGCCTACTCAGCACACTATTCGTTCAAACTGTAATCTGGGAGATACTTGTTTTCTTGGGGGTAGACTTTAAAGTAATTTTTCTGATTTTTGACACAAGTATGGTTGGCAAGGACGTCGTGAGAACCCTGTAGTTGTGGGGATGAGAGTGGGGATGTGTATCCTTCAATTCTTCGAAATGTACCTTATGTTAAGGATTTAATGACCTAATTTTACCTGACTCTTCCCAAGCTTAAAAAAAGTTGGGGAAATGACACCCCCACACCGCCCGATCGCTAAGTTCCTGATAATTTGTCCTCGTATGTCATTCATTAGCCACATAGTAGCAATTTGTAGGCCGTCGCCACGTTTTGGTATCTGATGGAAGGGCGATTGCACCCCCTCCCCCTCTTTACTTCAGTTGGAATTTATCGTTTAATATTTTAGCGAACTACTACTCCTTTGTTATTGTAGTAGTGAGAAGAATATCCTAGCTCGTTTTTCGTTGTATGTTTTAACGTAATCTTCATTGCATATATGAGTGTCATTTTAGTTTCTATGAAGTCATTTTTCTTTCGGTTTGGTTTTTAGAGCCTTGAACCAATAACGGTAAATGCAATCGCCTGAGCATAGCTGTCAAATGTTCGAGAGCCCTGTCAGGCCTATTTTCTCCCAACCTAATTGACCAATCATCATGCAGAATGGGCCTAGCTTTAGCATGTGTGGTCAGAATCTTGCATAATGATTGGTCAATTAGGTTGGGAGAAAATAGACTTGACATGGTTCTCAAACATTTGGCAGCTATGCTCAATCGCCTGTATGGCAAATGTCTGCTATTCAGATGCTTAGGCGTACCGCTCACGGGCGATTTGTTTGTCGGCGACAAAAATATAATCTGTTCAACTGAAAGTATTGTATAGAAGTATTAACACAGGCCTCTTTGATAGCTCTTTAAGTGTTATGGTAAAATATTGAAACTTTTTGAAAATATTACTAGTGACATCGTAACTTTGATTTTATGCAATAATGAAGGGAATAGCCATACGTAGGGAACAATTATCAAAGTGGTTAGCAAGAAATCTCAGCAATATTTCTATTCCAAAGGAATTTCTTTTCCATCTCTTTCGAGTCCTTTCCTGCAAATATGTCTTGCATTTGATGAATTGTATACTTGGTGCCTAGATAGACTGCCAAAATTTTCGAGGCGACAAACTTTCGGATAAAGATTTGTCCGAAAATTTATTTGTACGAAACTTAGAGTTGTCCGAAAATTTGTTACTCCGAAAGTCTTTGCAGATACGCGTAGATGATGATGGCGATGGTTATGTTGAATGATCATGAAACAATACGAAAGTGAGCTTAAGTTCAGTTCGAATACCTTCTAGCCCTATATTCTAATTCTATTGTGGTTCAGATAGTCGCTCTGTTAATTGCATTGCTACTGCAAAAGCTTCTTTGATTTCGTTTCTTTTTGTATCAATGCAATAGATGCTGAAAATATGTAATAAAAAGCCGCAATTTTTTCCGAAATATTCATAAGTTTGTCGGAAAGTTTTCTCCAGGACTTGAAGAAAATGTTCCTTCCTAGCAGCGAAAATATAAGTTCAGAATTTCCTCCGAAGCAATGCCAAAATTTCCGGCAATTGCAAGTTATAATTCCAGTTGGTTTCTTTGTGTAATATGGTGCATGCAATACGGATTAAAAACAAAATTTGAAAAAATTTCCTGCGAAACTGTTCGAAATTTCCTGCGAGGAATTATCGTTGAATATTTCCTGACACCAGCGCTACCGGCCATTCTGAAGTTTTTTGTCATTAACCTAAAGATGCCGAAGTATTTGTTTTTATGTTACGTTGATAAGAAACGCAGTGCACAAAAGCTTTAAAGTATCATCAAACCCATTCTTGTTTATTATTGACTTGTATTGCTCATCCTTATGGCTGACATTTCATATCGACATATAGTTCTAGTTTTTATTTTTGTGTAAGATTCATTTGTATATGTCATAGCCCTATTGGAAAATAAATTGTAAACTGTTGAATCACTCCGTGAAGTTGATGTTTGGGTAGTTGAAATACAGAGGTGTGAAAACTGTCCTCCATAATATTTATGTTTATTATTCTAATGTGCAAAGTTTTATTATTAAACACGCTCATATGTCTTCCTGTTCTTATTCAATATAGAGCTTTCACGTGCTATAAATTGTGAAGTTCACAATTTATAGCACGTGAAAACTCTCTATTGAATACGAACAGGAAGAGCAAATCTGTCTTTAGTAGTCCTGTCAGCATAAGCGACGTTTGTATGGCCGAGCATAATCTGACTTAATGTCCACATGTTTTTGCAGGAGTTCTTATTTCTAAAGAGTTGACGAACTTACCTCGGTCCCGCTCTTACTGATAAATAATCATGAGTGATAGAGAAAATATTTTGCCACTTCTCAGAGTAACTTTATTGTTTCAAATTTCAGGTTGCCCGCAAATGAAGTTATTGGAAGCAGTTTAAAGAATACAATTGATAGGAAACGAAATGGCCTATTTGCAAGCCACAAGCCAGGTGATAATAAAGGAACTAGTTACAACGCAAGAAGTGAACCAGTGAATGACAGTCTTTACACGGACTCCAGAAATGATGCATCAAATCACAAGAAGGATACTACTAAACAGAATGGTCGTTGTTCCACTATGTCCCAAAAAAAGAAAGGTCAGGTGTCTATTAACGGTCGTTATAGTTATGGAAACCATGTGATGCCGAATGGAGAGGAATTTGTAAAGTATCAATCTAACATTTTTGAAGAAGGCTCTACGAGTTCAAATAATTCCTTCAGAGCAACTGATGATCATATAACAGACCAAACTTTAGAAAAATGTCCAAGTCTTCTAGTTGGAGTGAATCACTCTAGGTGTGGCATTGGTTTGAATATTAGAGAAGATATTACGACCGATAGCAAGACCTCAAGTAGTGTGAAAAATAATACGAACTTTAGTTATTCATGTAGGAATTGTTTTTTAGGACATAAATGTGTACACCTTGGGAAGGAAGCACATTGCCAGGATTTCAAAAGAGTTCGTTTAAAGAACAGCCCCGTGAAGTGCAATAGAAATGATGTTACTCAAAATTCTAGTCTTTCCATGAGATCTGAATGCATAGGTAAGAGCTATCATCGCACCGAAGAATTGGATGAAAGGGAATGCAAGCTGAATGGCTGTGACATCATTAATGATAAAGATACTGGAAGTTCCGATATTGCAATTTTTAACACTGTAAATAAGGCCAGTGATAACACATATCATACAAAACAAAAATCTAGGAATTATAATACAACGACAAAACTAAAAGAAGATAATTTTGTTAAAGATGGAATTAGTAAAAGAAAATCTCGTTTTGGTGGAGAAAACGCATTTTGTAATAATACAAATGAACTTAGCTCTAGTTCTTTAGGTTCACCAATTACTGTAAACCAAAAGCCATCGAGCAGCATTTGTGTTGACAACGACGGTTGCAAAAGTGCCGATGGACAAGGTAAAAAGTCTGATAAATCACAATCTACGGTTTGCAGTTGGGTGAACTGTGACGCAGTACTTAATGATCCTATGGAGTTGAAGACACATGTAAAAGAAGTTCATGTTAAAACTATGGCGGCAAGTGATTTGTTCTTCTGCTTTTGGAAAGGATGTAAAGTGTATAATAAACCGAGTAGTTCATACAATTGGCTAGTGAAACACGTTAACACTCATGTTGGAATTCGGCCATTTCAGTGTGTAATTGAGCCCTGCAGTTTATCCTTTGCATCACATGGTGCATTGATACGTCATGTGCAATCACATTTTAATGAGCGATCAAAGTATTATAAAAATCCAAAAAAGCCTGTGAAAGAGGTGGCATCCAGTCCTGGACGGACAGAAGATACATTATCTGGAAGTGAATCAACATCAAGTAAAGACTCAAAACAAAAACAAGGGAAGATCTTTATGAGACGTACGAGGCATTTGAAACTTAGTGAGTGGCATGTTTCTCCTTTCATTTAGATCGATAGCATTTCGATTGTATGATTGTTCATACTCGTGGTGTTAAATTCGTAGATATGTTTTTCATTCATACCGACATTTGTTCATTATCTCATTCCTTCTTTCATGCATTGTAAATGCTTATGCTATTGACTGTTTTATGCTCGTTTGTGAGAATTAATTAGTTGTCTTATTTCAGATTTCGTGAATGATGATTTTGATAGAGACTCGATGATGTGCATTAGGAAAAAATTATTTCATTTGGAAAACACCTCTGAGAAGTCCATGAGGATCAATGGTCTTCGAAGTATTGTGCAGGTATTGTTATATTGAGACTTCTACCTTTGAATTAAGTATTACAAGATGGCTTGAATATAATTCATGTCGGCATATTTCCAAATGCCAGGTTTTGGTGCTTTTCTGTTAGTTTACAGTGTTTATTTCTTTGGCAAGAACAAGGTTTTCCGAAATACACTGAAGGCTTTCGGTGCGCGTGCCTTTTCGGTATATTTACCTCTGGGTACATTTAGATTTGGGTACATTTAGCGTTCAATGCATTTAGCTTTCCTTGCATCTCGGTAGTCCTTTCTCCAAAGCAGTTTGTTTATTTTGTGTCACGTAGAAGTCATTCATCTATGCCTTTATGTAGTAACGTAGCAGTGTTTTTGACATACTGGAACCTTTATCTACTATTGATAAGATTCCTGTGTGAAATGCAAGGTATTTATCATAGAAGATGTGATTATGTACGATGGCCCGCAAGTGCATATCAGATTCAAAGTCGTCACACGGAATTCAAAGTCGTCACACCAAATTCAAATTCGTCACACCAAATTCAAATTCTTCACACCAAATTCAAATTCGTCACACCAAATTCAAAGTCGTCACACCAAGTTCAAATTCGTCACACCACATTCAAATTCATCACACCAAATTCAAATTCGTCACACCAAATTCAAATTCATCACACCAAATTCAAAGTCGTCACACCAAATTCAAATTCGTCACACCAAATTCAAACTCAGTATTTTCACATTCGCCACAACGTTAAGAAAAGCGTTGCCCATAACTAGGATGGCATGAATAAGTTCACGGAAACAACGGAAACATTGCTGACGAGAAGGATGAAGAAAGGTTGCTTGTAGCAAGGAAATGTGAAGCATGTCAAGATAACCCGCGGTCAAAAGATAGATTTTATTCCTCTTGTGGAATTATATCGTACGTGGAAATCATAGCTATTAGGACGTGCTTCTTTGAATGATACGAATATTAAGTGATTCTTGCATTTTGACAACATACCATCGTATTGACAACAGTTTACGCTCTCTGAAGAGAAGACTTAAGAACAGATCCTCAGCTCTATCCATCTTTTGTCTAACTCTTGTCCTAACTTTCTCATCGTCTACTTCTTTACATCTTCTACTTAATCCCATCGACATAAAGGGACTTAAATATGTTCTTCAGAGTGCGTTCCGTTGTTTCTCTGAACTTATTCACTTCATCTTGGCTGTGGACAATAGGTTGGTTGGGGGGGGAGGGAGGACGAGGAACTATTTTTTGTTTGATCAACATGTTTTGCAGAACACATGAAAATGATGAGGACAGTTAATAGTAACGCCACATTATTTGCAATATTGCAGCAGACATTTGACTACGACCAACCATGACAAACAGGATGGAAAATATGCACCCTAGGCCAGCCCAATAGACACAACTGATGGGCTAGCATTATGTTGATGATCTAGCAAATTTGAATTCCGTGTGACTAATTTGAATTTGATGTGACGAATTTGACTGCCATGTGACGAATTTGACTTTGGTGTGATGAGTACGGATTTCGTGTGACGAATTTGAATTTGTTGTGAAGGATTCAAATTTGATGTGCACTTGTGGACCACCGTAATTATGAGGTTCGGACCTTCTTTCAGAATTGGTATGGATGGAACTAGGATGCTGAAAGAGGGTAGGGGAGCATACACCCCTTCGGCCTTTCATTGGAAGAGCAGGGGATCAGGGGAGCAAAAGTGCCTTTATGCCCTTTGACGGAAATCTTTAGCATTTTTACCTATTCTTTACTCGACCTCAAAATGTCTTTGTTGAAGTCAAGCATCATTAATATATGTTTCTGCAGACTGTTGCATTTGAATTTTTTCTGTTCAGTTAGGACCAAAGTATCCGACGTTTATAGAAACGTGAATTGAATTGATTTATTTTGGTTAAATTTGTATGTTAACAGTCCATTACTTTTTCTGTGACCAGCAATATTATCATTATTATTATTATTATGGTAGTAGGGTCGTTGATGATGATGATTATACTGAAACACTACCCCCCTCTTGCCTTTTATTCCCTCCGGCGTCCCTGGGATGGAAACTTTCCAACACTCAGGGTATCGGTTCTCTGTATCTAAGAGCATATCTACTGTAACATCGTGGACAAATCTTTATTGGCTTTATTAGCGCGATTCATATTTTGGAAATACTCATAGCATTCCAATAACGGAGATTACTCTATCAGCCAGTTTAAATTTTTCCAATTTACTTGCTACATTCTGGTAATGATTTACACGCATTTCCCTATTTGTTTTAGCCTGTTGGAAGGAGAACTTTAGAAGATGATAGATCGCAATTTTTAATGTCACTCAGCACAAGTGAAAAGTATTAATGATTATTTTCTTACTAACTATGGTCTAGTATTTTATTTCTATTTACAATTTGGTTCCAATGTTATTTTGTCATTTTTCTTATATCTTCATTTACAAGTCTTTTGGTATTACAGAACTTCACTATAGCACGAAAAAGTGGAAAAATTCTTTTAGCACACTGAAAGCCTTTTTCGTCCGACACTCGTCAGAGTATGAAACGTTGGATAACGACTTAAAAGTGAACTGACATATATAGCCAGGTGTGGATACACGTGATATGATGAATAATGCGTCTATTTGGCCCTAAGATGGGCCAATTTGCACTTATTCACCATTGTTTACTTGAAGAATCCAAGTGAGAAAATGAACTATGGTGAATAGGTGCTAATTGGCCAATCATAGGGCCAAATAGACGCATTCTTCATCATATCACGTGTATCCACACCTGGCTATATATTTCGGTTCACCTTTCGGTCGCTATCCGACGTTTCATACTCTGACGAGTGTCGGACGAAAAAGGCTTTCAGTATGCTTAAAGAATGTTTCCGCTTTTTTCGTGCTATAGTGATCTCCATTTTTCGTTTCTTAAACTTTCTTAGCTGCTTTCATGGGTCCGTTGTAATAATCGCATATCAATAGGATCTGAAGCATCTCCCAATTATTGTCCAGTATTTCGTACGGAAACCGTTGATGGGCAAGAAACTCTATAGATGTGCTTCAAGACAGTTACGCTATAAACATTGAATAGCATTGTTATGTAGAATGGTCATAATATTGGCTGTTTCAGGCAAAACAAATGGTACAATGAGAGTGACGTGCTGTTTGGTGGTGTTTGCCAGTTACCAATTTCGCACCTACCCAGAGATCAACAAGACAAATTGTGCGTGGATGTGTTTGGAGTTCCGAAACAAAGACGTGGTAGAAAACATCGCAAGAAATTTGTCACATAACCCATTTTGTAACACTGAGATTTTTTGAAGATGCGTGTAATGTTAAAAGCTATGTTTTAGGTACTTTTTAAGTTATTATTAATAAAGGGTCATATTCATACTTAAAAGAATTCATCCAAGAGCTTACATGATTTGATTACTTGTAGTTTGTCGAATATTGAGACCACTTTTGTATTGCTAACTAATAGAGCTGCAGAACTCATTCGTAATCAATCTACAGAGTTCGCCCATGAAAATCGGATAATTAAGCGCTCTGAGTAGGCCCTTTCATTGCCCCAATGTAGTTTCTATCGGATGTGAGATTCGGCACAGTTGGCGTTTCCCCTCATAATGATTTGTACGCCTAGAGTATATAGACTTGAGTCTTGTTCTCAAAATGGTTCTTGTATAGATACGTTCGTGTAGACAAGCTCTAGCCATGACCAACCACACTAAATGTAGCAAACATGTAGCAAACAAACAAAGAAGTCTACACGTTGCAACATATTGCTAGAGTATTTTGCATCAGCTTTACCATTACTAGACTACGAATCAATAGGACCATATCTTGACCGGAACAGGTATGGAATTAAGGGCTTTTAGGGTCATCTTAAAGTCCGGATTCTTGTAGGCAGGTTAAATGTCGATGAGGTAGAATGCACATCTTCTATGTATCTTGCCATTTCATGATGGTTTTGCTTTGAATCATATGCTGTATAATAACTGCATTTGTTAATGCTATTGTTGATCAGCAGCTAGGATAGAAAATATCTCCTTTTAAGAGTTTTTGTGCTTATATTTTAGTAAAACCCTCATCCATTTGTTTTCATTTATTAGTGGAAATGTTGTCCCTTTTTCATTTTAGATATGAATCAGTTTTGTGTAGAAGTGATCTCCCGAGTCTCACTAGCATACATATTGCACCACCTTGTTGGCTGTATTAGATTGTGTTTTGTCTGCTAGATGAGCAGAAGTACTGATCTCTCAGCGTAGGGCATATTTTATGCCCATTTACATAGGTAGCATGAGAGTTAACCTCTATTTCGAAATTCAAAACTTTTCGTTAGAATTTCTTTGACGGTTTGTACATATTTATGGCACTCATTATCTTGCTTTGTTTGCAAGTTGCTTGTTTATATTCTGTCAATGTAAGATTGCTTGTCAATTATTTGTCAATATTATGTTCATATGCTATCTTAACATCCCAATCGTAAAAGGAATTTTCGCAATTTCCTTGAAAATTGTAACTTATTTCCATTACTTGAAAATAATGCAAGTGTTTTCTGTAAATATGTTTGATGTAAAAACTAAAGAAGTGTTTTCATCAACATGAGTTGTTCTTTCCTCATTTTACTCTGCTGTTATATGATTTAATCAATGCATCTTTTGTGCTATGTTATCATGTTATATATATATATATATATATATATATATATATATATATATATATATATATATATATATATATATATATATACTAAGTCATGAGTGGGCTACCACAATTGGAAAATTTATTTTGGCCCCAGTGCGGATTCGAACTCACGATGTTTAGATCAGAAGACTCCTGTGTTAATCAATTGCGCCATCCAGGCACAAAAGAATAGCGGTGGAATCTTAAGGTCATTCTATCGTGAGTCCCTCAACGCATCTAGGGCCTTCTCTATGTTTCGGCTATAATCCCTTCTTCAGAGCCAAGCGTACTTTATAATATTAATTCGGCTAAGGCTGACATAGGTAAATACTAAGTTATGAGTGGGCTACCACAATTGGAAAATTTATTTTGGCCCCAGTGCGGATTCGAACTCACGATGTTTAGATCAGAAGACTCCTGTGCTAATCAATTGCGCCATCCAGGCACAAAAGAATAGCGGTGGAATCTAAGGTCATTCTATCGTGAGTCCCTCAACGCATCTAGGGCCTTCTCTATGTTTCGGCTATAATGCCTTAGCCGCATTAATATTATAAAGTACGCTTGGCTCTGAAGAAGGCATTATAGCCGAAACATAGAGAAGGCCCTAGATGCGTTGAGGGACTCACGATAGAATGACCTTAAGATTCCACCGCTATTCTTTTGTGCCTGGATGGCGCAATTGATTAGCACAGGAGTCTTCTGATCTAAACATCGTGAGTTCGAATCCGCACTGGGGCCAAAATAAATTTTCCAATTGTGGTAGCCCACTCATGACTTAGTATTTACCTATGTCAGCCTTGGCCGAATTAATATTATATATATATATATATATACAGTATATATATATATATATATATATATATATATATATATATATATATATATATATATATATATATATATATATATATATATATATATATATATATATATATATATATATAGGCCCATAGACACTGGGGGGCAGGGGGGCATTGCCCCCAATAATTCACCGAGGTTATTTATAGAAGTATACTACACAGTGCTTTTTAATCATTTTTCAGTTCAGTTCCACTCAATCTTGAACCTAGAAGCACCATAACACAGATATATGGCATGCAGATATCTTGATTCTGTTGTACGACAAACTGTTAACCTTTTTTCAGTGACGACACGAGTGTTGTAAAAGTGTCTAAGAGTTTCTGCATGTGTAGATGGCAACCCTTATAGGAAATAGGGCATTGTTCCTTTTGAGTGCATTCCATGTAGCCCATGCAAGATATCTGAGGGTGAGAAATGTCTTTTCTTCAATGCGTTGGTAAGATATAGTCTTGCCTCTATCACTGGTGTACATGCACTTAGTACCAAAGAGAAAAGACGGTTTAGCTTTTCCATGGTCGTTTAAATCTTCAAATTTCGATGAAATTTGGTTCACTCCTTTTTTATAATAACAATTTTATAAAACCAACAGCCTCAAAATTGTTGGGAAATTATGAATAAATTAAGAACAAATTGAGGCTGAAGTACTATCGTAAAATGTATTTTTTCACAAAGATGCATGCACTGTCCAATAATATATTGACATGAAATGTCATTGTCTCGTAAAAATGATACCTGTTTCATAGACATCTAATTTTGTCTTGCATATTGTCTAATGTCTAAATTGTCTACACCCCACAAATTTAAGAACAAACTTATGAACAATTCAACCTCAAAAATTTAGAAAATATTTAAGAACAGCCAGTCTAAACCTCACTTTTACTGGTTCTTATAATAAAAAAGAGTGCAGAGGAGCCAGTTTCTCCATCTTAGCATGAAGATCAATGATGGAAACTGCTTCATTCTATTTTGCAAAAGGGTCTTTTCCGACGTTCTGGAGGGCGTTACTTTGAAAAATATTTCTACATCAGTGCCCCCCCCCCAATCCGGGTCAGCTGTCTACGGGCCTGATATATATATATATATATATATATATATATATATATATATATATATATATATATATATATATATATATATATATATATATATATATATATATATATATATATATATATATATATATATATATATATATATATATATATATATACACACTCAAAGTTCAATGATTGATTTATTTATAACTAACAATAGGGCACTTTTCTGTGATATGAAGGCTATCCCATCTGTGTCAATGGATGCTGATCATAGACTTGTTCTTGCAAAGTTAAGAATTAGGAAGCCAAAAGAGCATATGGGCAAGGGAACTAAGCGATACAAGCTGGGCTTGCTTAAGGAACAGGAAATAATTACAGACCTGCAGCAGTGCATGCAGAAAAACTTCCAAGACGCTGGGGAGCATGATGAATGTAATGTTGACAGCATGTGGAATACTTTTAAGGAGTGTGCTTTGAATTCTGCAAGCGAGGTACTGGGAGAGAAGATTCCATACAGAGGTACTAAGAGGAGAACCCCTTGGTGGGGAGAGGAAGTAAAACGTTCAGTGAGACTTAAAATGGAGCTATTTAGAAAGTGGATGAAGTCGAGGTCAGCTGAGGATCGTAGGAACTATGAAATTGCTACGAATGAGGCGCAGAAAGTGAAAAGGGGAGCAAAGGAGGAAAGTTGGCGGAGAATTGGAGAAGACTTGAAAGCAGATTTTAGAGGCACTAGAAAGCTTCTCTATAGCTTAGCAAATGGCTATAGAAGAAAAAGACATGTTGTCAGCCATGCTATAAGAGACAGAAATGAAGTACTTCTCACAGATTCAGAAGAAATCGCAGAGAGATGGAAAGAGTATTTTTGTGACTTGCTAAATGTACCAAATAGCCAAGATAATTCTAATGAAGAGAATGATTTTAGGATTGGAGGGAAAGATGAGGAAAATCCTATAACTATGGAAGAGATTGAAAGAGCAGTTTCAAGGATGAAGAATGGAAAATCACCTGGAGATGATGGATTGCCAGTGGAGGTGTTGAAGGCGGGAGGAGCAATTGCTGCTAATAAGCTGCTCAAGATATTCAACGCAGCTTATAAAACAGAAATGGTACCATTAGATTGGCAGAAAGGAGTGATAAGCCCTATCCTGAAAAAGGGAGAGAAAACAGTATGTGATAACCACAGAGGAATAACATTGCTATCGCATGCTGGAAAGATCTACACTAGGATATTGGAAATGAGGTTGAGAGACTGTGTGGAGGATGTATTAGATGATTGTCAGTTTGGGTTTAGACCAGGAAGAAGTACTACAGACGCAGTGTTCACAGTGAAAATGATGCTAGAAAAATGCTGGGAGTGGGGTGTTGACAAGTATGCTCTATTTATTGATCTACAAAAGGTCTTCGATAGAGTCAACAGAAGTCTGTTATGGAGAATATTGCAGGAAGACCACTATAGTGTGCCAGCCAAATTGGTTAGAGTGATCCGCAGTATATACTCCCAATGTGTTAGTAAAGTAAGAACTCAAAAAATTGAAATTGCAGAATTTAACAATGCATCAGAAGTGAGGCAAGGAGATGTCCTATCACCACTTCTTTTCATAATATTCATGGACAAGTACATAAGAGACGTGAGGATTGGAGAAAATGGGGAGGAAACTCTGTTGTATGCGGATGATGTGGTAGTGATGGCGAATTCTAGGACAGACGTGCAGGATGTGGCAAAAAGATGGTGGCACGCCATGAATGAGAATGGCATGAAGATCAACACTCAGAAGGGTAAAACAGAAGTTTTGGTTATATCTAGGAATAACAGACATACGTGTGATGTACTCATAGGGCAAGACAAAGTTCATCAGGTAGCAAACTATACTTACCTAGGAGTAAATGTCGGAGAAACTAATTTGCAAGAAATAGAAATTAACAACAGGATTGCCAAGTATAATAGCAATGTTGGACTGATGTACCCTTTGCTCCGAGATGTAAACATACCAAGAGAATGTAAAATAACTATTTATCATACTATACTGAAACCCATATTGCTGTATGGCTCAGAGGTCTGGTCATTGACCACAAGAACAGAGTCGAAATTGCAAGCAGCAGAGATGCGGTTGCTTAGAACGATAAAAGGGGTTACACGAAAGGATAGAATTAGAAACACCACCATAAGAGCAGAATTACAGGTACCACCATTGTTGGAAGAAATAGAACGAAATAGGTTGAGATGGTATGGGCACGTAATGAGGATGGAAGAAGATAAAAAGCCCAAGAGGTATTTAATGTGGAAGCCAGAAGGAAAGAGACCTGCGGGCCGGCCTCGAAAGCGGTGGATAGAAGGAGTGGAAATGGCACTGGGCAATAGAGGAACATCAGTGCAGGAGGTCGAAACTAATAAAAAATATGATGACAGACGGGACTGGAGGGGGTTTCTGAGAGGTTCACTGACTGACAGACAGTAGTGTCTACCAGGCATATTGGTGAGAAAGGTGAGAATATATATATAAATATATATATATATATATATATATATATATATATATATATATATATATATATATATATATATATATATATATCTATAGCACGAAAAAGCGGAAAAAATTCTTTTAGCATACTGAAAGCTTTTTTCATCCGACACTCGTCAGAGTATGAAACGTCGGATAACGACCGAAAGGTGAACCGAAATATATAGCCAGATGCGGGTGCACGTGATATGATGAATAATGCGTCTATTTGGCCCTATGATTGGCCAATTAGCACCTATTCACCATTGTTTACTTGTTGTCTACAATAGGTGCTAATTGGCCAATCATAGGGCCAAATAGACGCATTATTCATCATATCACGTGCACCCGCATCTGGCTATATATTTCGGTTCACCTTTCGGTCGTTATCCGATGTTTCATACTCTGACGAGTGTCGGACGAAAAAAGCTTTCAGTATGCTAAAGAATGTTTCCGCTTTTTCGTGCTATAGTGAAGTTCTGTAGTACCAACAGACTTTTCATATATATATATATATATATATATATATATATATATATATATATATATATATATATATATATATATATATATATATATATATATATATATATATATATATATATATATATATATATATATATATATATATATATATATACATATATATATATATATATATATATATATATATATATTTATATATACATATGTACTCGAGCTACAATCACTAAGAAATTTTTAAGTAATAAATAGAGACTCAAGAAAAAATTCCAACTTTAACACGTTTCGGCACACCCCTGCATAATTGAATATATATGTATATATATTCAATGGATTCATATATGTATTAAAAATAAGAATAAGTTCAACTTTTGTAAAATTTCAACATGTGTTTTCATGAGCATTAAAATACCGTATTTCCTGGAAAGAGCGCCCCCCTCTCGAAAGAGCGCCCCCTCATGAGGACCCCCTGAGAAATGTGTTTTAAATTAGTGCCCCCCTCGAAATAGCATCTTCCTCGAATGAGCATCTCCCTCGAAAGACCGTCTCTCTCGAAGGCTGACTTCTAAATGAGCGCTAGGGGTGCTCTTTCGAAGAAATATGATATACATTTAGCACATTTATAATCATGATAAAAGATGAATATGTGATTACATAATGACTATGGAAAACTTATACAATGCAATATGACACCGTAAGTACACATTTCTGAACGTAACCGGCTAAGTGTTTGAACCCTCATTGCAAACCGTCTATCCTATGTGAAACTGGTTCCTGTTCAAAAGTTTTTGAATTCGGAAAGATGTTCGTGACCTACATTCTATATGGGAAAATTGAAGCTACGGTTTGATTTGCTTTGTTTTCGAGCAAGCATTTTACACGAAATAAATAATCGGTATGCATTTTTGCAAAGATAATAAACACATGGCATGAAAGTGTTAATTTTTGCTTTATGTTTGGGATCATTGACACTTTCATAGTATTGAACTTTTATCCTGTTTAAAAACTCGTGTTATTATCATTGTTGTGATTTTGTTCAAAATTGTTTTCTATATTCAAGTGACTTTGGGTTTATAAGTGAGAGTTTTCAATGTAGATTAAAAATGTCATAATTATTTTACTGTAATCTAACTTTATTACTTTTTTTGTCGAGGTCAGCAACAGGACGTGCATTGTACGCGATTTTGTCTAGCACTATTTGTGCCACCATCGCAAACGATGCAAGCAGAGACCTCGGAAGTTCGTTTAACAACTAGGGGTTGTCTAGCGTACGCTCTGAGGGTCAATGGGTGGGCACGGTCAAAGGCATACTCACCCGCACATGGTGGGTGGGGTGGCAAAGGTCAAAACACACGCGTGCGAAGGCGTGGTCTTCTAGTACACATACCAATCGTGCAAGCTGAGGCAAGATGCGGACAATAGCACAAAATGCAAACAAAAGGTTTTATGAAAAATGTTTTCAATTTGGGCGTAGGTACTTTCTGGATGATACCCTGCTGGGGTTTGGGGCACCACTGCAGTAAGTTTCATGTCGAAGCCCAGCCTAGGATCTGACTTCTAGCTGGGATTTAAACACAAAATTGATTTATAATCATCATTAATACTCTGTTGATTTAACAGAACAAATTAAAGGCAGTTTATACATTAAAAATCAAATAAGAAGTAAATTCAATTTGTTGAAAGAAGTAGTATGGAGCAGCAGCAATATATGTGTGATATGAAAGACCATGTGATCTATAATATTGAATATGTATTACTGGACGTCTGCTAATCTTTCCATGTCCACCCCCCTTCTCCCTCATGATCGCGGGGAAGACTTTTTATAAGATTGTGAACAACATTGCCAGGTGGGCGAATGGGGAAATCTAGTGCTACAATCTTAAACAGACAATCCAGATAAATTTTGTCCATGATTATAGGGTGTTTAGCTCAAACCATTGATTCAGTCTTGCCTCATTAGTATACAGAAAAAGTCTTCGGTGGAAGAAATTCATTAACTCGGTAGGAATCATGTTTTGATATCCATCTTGCCACGGGTTTGTTATGCAAATGGTGCTTAAGATGATAAAGGGATACCACTTTCCCTTAGAACTAAAAGGGCTCCCCTAGAATTAAAGAGTGGCTGAGATTTGTGTTCACACATGAATATTTTGATCCTTCTAAAGGCATTTACTTTTTATTAATCTTAGTGCATATTTCCTTAACATGTGTAGTAAATTTCAGTTTATTTTTCAATTTGCCAAAAAGCGTTACATCTTCTCCTTTTACCAGATTATTTGTCCATTGATGTTAAAGGGAAATGTTTTTGAGATTCTTTTTTCCTGGGAAAATTATTTGAAGTTTAGTAGGGTTTGTGAATATTCTGTTTACATCAAACTGATTCAGCAACTTTTTGGAGATCATTTTCTAACTTAGTCATAACTTCATCGATATACATTCGTAACTCTTGAGATATTATGAAAAAAGCGGTTGGCCCATTTTGAGTATGGGAAACATCTACAAAGTTTCCAACGCAATTGAGGATCTTGAGAGGTAAAAATGTCTACAACATCTCAAGAAGAATCTATATAGAAGATCTAGGGATTTTCTATTATCCCTGTTCCTTCTCAAGGAAATACGGAAAGTGTTCGGACTTATTTTGAAGATCGGTGTCAAATACTCTGCAAACAGCTACGGGTTTTTATGTTGAAAAGACAGGCACCAAAGGATCTAGAATTACCCTAGAACCATCATTGAATAAGAAAGATCCCGATTAAGACTTAGCACCATCTGGGATACCCTATTGATTTATATGTATAGTCTCCTGATATCTGAAGTCCCCGCGCTTCACGAGCGGATTGCATATGATTATGGACAAACTTAATTACATAACATCCCTACTATTATTGACATTATGTAGGTTAACTTCCGTAATCGAACTGCAATTCGCTTTGCTACATAGTATCGAGTACTCTATTTGAAAGAATCATTGCATTTCTGATCGCTTCTGAATTGTTTGATTTGGCTTATAGAAGAACTAAGCATCCATAGCTATATGCTAAAGATTTTCAAAGTTGAAGTTGCAGCTACAATGTCTTGAAACATTTGCTATGATTTACGTCGTATAAAAGCTACAGCATCCTCTCCACCGCTGAATAATGTTGTCGCAACTATGATTGACCCTGCAGATAGGAATGTCTTTGTTTAATACTGAGTCTCTGCTATCACCACAACACCAGAATGGTGCTTGAAGGGGAAGAGATTTACAGTTTAATTGCTGTGAAGGAAAAGGACGAGAGTCGGTAATTCATAAAAATATGTAAGCGTTCCAAGTACTTTTGCAAGCATTATAGTTTTATTTACTGTAGTCGCTGCTAGCTGTAGCTAGATGTAGGTAGTATTGATTAGTATGAGTTAATTGTATTGATTCAACAATGATTGCTGTGATTATAATGGATTGTGCTTTAAACGGACTGGTAGTTTGGTGATCAACCACTGAACCGTGACTTACCTTAGCAATTAGCCGAAGCATTGTATTAAACTTTAAAGCGTTGGTGCAAGCATACCTTCTGGAATAATATTTTACAATCTCATCTAAGGCTTCTGTAAATCTTTTTGAATTCAAAGAGATATAAAATCACAGGAACGCCGTTACCAGATGGATGATGCCAGTGATCTACCGATGACAACTACATTTTCTACCATGTTGAATTATTTGCCACGCTTGAGTTGCCACACTTCTCTTATCAGGTAAAAAGTTATTGAGGTTGATATCAATCGATGTTCAATTTTTCGGAACTTTTTTAGTAGCTTCTATAATATGACAAAAAATAAAAGAAACTTCAAATTGGCCCCGATGGTAATGAGCTTAGTGTTTGCTTTCATTGCAATAGAAATTGGTAGGCCATGCAACGTTACAGTTCTCTCATAATAAATTAAGGTAAGTTGACTTGCTATAATACTATCTTCAGCTGCCAACAAAACTTTATGAAAATGTTCAACAGCCAGTCTATATCAGTCAAAGAATACTTTCCTTCCCATTCAGGACTCCAAGAGAATGAGATCTTCTTTTCCCTTGGGCATAGGTTTTTAATTCAAAGCTGCATCATTACTATTTCATTACAAACTGTTAACTAATATGTTAATCAATTTTCAAGGTGAAAATCCTCTGACATCTTTACGGAAGAGTTAAATGTAGCCCAGAACATGAACACATTTATCTTGATATTCGTTGTGTACATGATCTTAGATACATTAGAAGCAACCAAAAGGCTGAAAGGTAAATATTGCATCAAATAATTTAGTATATTAGCTGAAAATTTAAATATATCGTGTTCGAATATTAAATCCATCTATATCAGAAAAACAGCGTCGATTTACCCTTTAAATACGATTAAATATATGAGCTTTTTGTAAATACATAATTATTTCATCAAATTCATTCACTAAATTGATAAATTATCATTGAGTTCAATAAATGTGCAATACATGGTAGTACTAACAAAACTACTAAGACATTGATCATGACATATAGAAATCTAATAAAGTTCTAGCTGTTATATCTGTGAATAGAAGGGATCAATTTTTTACATACTTGAAGCAAGTGTCTGGCCTTTACCTAGCATTTTGATTAATGCCAATATGATCTCCAATGTTACAATATTCGAATACTTAGCATCAAATAGCATCGATACACATTGGTTTAATTGACTTTAAAAGTATGCACCCCTCGAGATCCACATTTTAACCACGTCTTTTCAATACCATTCATCACTCTAGCTATATAATTTTCCTGTAAATTGATAATTATGAACTGATTTTGTAGACGATGCAAACTGTGTCCTATATATTGGTTTTGATCGATATAAAGCGGAATATTTATTGGATGATTCACCATATAATAACAAAGTCACGTTACAAGATGGTGCTATGATATCAAAGAAAGATGGCAGCTGTGGAGTGTGTGCACAGCTATTAGGAGGGAGGATAGCAATTGACGGGAAAAACTTCATAGGTATATCTTATTATGTTATAAGGAAGTTGTGAAGAGAGATGTTGCATTCATGTAGTCCTCAAAATATCACCAAATATTATTAATATTCTGAGGTGAAGAATATTGTTTTTGTAATGCTGCAAATTTGCTTCACTATCTAATACCATATGAACAGAGTCTGAGAATTAAGCTTTTTACATTGCTAAGTTAATTGAATATCCGGCAGAATCAACGGAAATAGTACTACCGAGGAAACAGAACCACTAAATAGACTCTTTCGGGTGAACTGTTTCCTATTTAATGTCTCCTTTGCCTGAGTAATCTGTTCATTTTGATGGGGGCAAACTCTTTAGTTCTCTTCTTGTCCTTTGATAATTTGGAATACCAAATTTGATTAGTTGATTTCTGTTCAAGGAATTCCACGGGATGCAATAACAGTCGCAATGATGGTAAACTTAGTAAACACCGCTGGAACACATGAATTGTTTGAAACAGTTGGAGATCATTCGAGTCATAAACTCGGTATTTAACTTTATTCTTATTTCCATTTTAATTCGATACATTGATTCTCTACTTATTTCCTATCTCTTACATTGACTCTGTTGTTGTTGATTTTAGCTCTACCCAACTGTCACTTAGATACACTGTACTTAGAATTTAAATCAATTTTATTTTTGCATAACCTCACATTTCCTTGCTGTTAACTTCTTAATTTTGCATAAAAATAGTGTATTTTTTCCATGTTGCATTTCACATCCACCACGCATTCTTGCATTTAGCTAGAAACCCATTGTTTTATATGTTTTTTCCTAAACTATAGGCCAATACCATTTGGAAGTTATTGATGGTAACTTACGCTGGTTTCATCGAGATGAAAAAGGGAACACCGTATTTTCGGTTACAACTGACCTCAGTGTAATTCAGCCAGATACATGGGTTGAGATTGTTGCAATGTATGATTCATCTAGAGGCAGGGCTGTCATCTACATTGATGGGCAGATGCTAAAAGAGGATGTCTCTGATCCAATGAAACTTTCACAAGACTGGGGAGCATTTGCAGGTAATCTCCAGTAGTAAATGTAATCTCCATCATGAGTTTTTTATTGGGTCTGTGTTTAACAGTGTATTCGTTCGCTTGCAGCATTCGAATTTATTCGTTGCCAAAACTTTCTTGGTTCTTTCATGATTTCAGTACCAAAACCTTCTTAAGATTCTCTTACGAGAAACGTCTCAGATTTGTGTACAACTATGGCGTTGTAAAGGCTGACGTGCACTATGCAAACACAGCATTGGAATACATAGAACCTATACGAATTAAGGGAACCTATACAAATAAAACACAGGGGACCTATACGAATTAAACACAGGGAACCTATACGAATTAAACACAGGGAACCTATACGAATTAAGCACAGGGAACCTATATGAATTAAGCAAATCAGATGATGGCTTGAGGGAAAATTTGAATTGCAACTGTATATGAACTTTTAGACTTCATTAGGTCTCAGAAATCCATTACTGAAGTTTCTTAACTTTTCGAGCAATCGAGTACTACTTTCTTATAAAGCACTTTCTTTTAAAAAAGCATTTTGCTCTCTTCCTTGTACTAAGCCATAAAATGTTAAATATTTCTTAGCTGAAATAAATCCATCAGCACTCAAATGGGTAAAAAGGGAATAATATACATTGTAGGTAACGAGAATGAACAATTTTCTCCCTTCAACTCTTTCCAAAAATGTGCACATTGTTGATTGTAGGTGTGGGTGGTGCTAAAAAGGATCGAGAATTAAAAGGATACATTGATGAGTTCTACATTTTCAATCGAACACTGGCTGAAAATGAACTGGCACAGATTCATGATCGATGTAAAGGCCCAATGTCTGCTAAAGTTCTTCATCTTGATTTTGAAAATACTACTAGTAACTTCACCTATGATACTTCATACCAAGGGAATGATGGATACCTCACTGGTCAAGTCCATCCAGGTATTATGATGTCATATTTCATGAAACAATAAAATCTGATGAAGTCACCTAGTAAAGAAATTTCTTTATAGTCTCGTAAAATGCTGTCAATCTGACAAAAAGGATTCTTTAAGCTCGTTTGGTACCACTATAAAAAAGAAGACTTAGTTTTATGAAAAGACTATTACAGCGTTCACAATGTATAAAACTAAAACACTATCAATGAAATATGTTTGGGATTTCTGCAGGAAATTAGTACCTGCAGGTTGTTTGCAATTTTATAATACATTGAATGAATGTTTAATGAAAACCATCACTTTACCCAAAAAGGAGCATTGTTTCTTGCGTCAGCTAAGTACATTTGATAGAAAGTGAGAGAGATACCTGAGAGAGAAGGGAATGTACTACGTATAATTTCTAGTTCAAATTTATTTATGATACCTTCATGCCTTAGCAAATGGAACATGTGGTAGTGGAATAAAAGTAGCTCATGGGAGCAGCAGTGATATAAACATGCATGGACAATATTTTAGAAATAAACCAACAGATTCTGTGTCAATTGTAATGTGGATCAAATTGGATGACAACTCTGGCATACATCAGCTGTTCCAAACTATCGGAGGCCACTCAATGCACACAAGAAAGCAATACGACTTAAGAGTTGTTGATGGTGCGTTATTCTGGGTGCATCACAATGAATACAACCAAGAAATATTCAGTGTAAAAACGTTGCCAATTATTGTCGAAGGTCAGTAGATTTATGTACAATGCTTTTAGTATGACAGTTTGTAAATGCCATATAGAGTATTTCCTACAAACTGGATAATGATTCTTCACTTTAACAATAATAACCCACTATTCTGTAGCATATCTTCCATTTACTATGTCTGCTGGCACGAATATCCGATTTTGGTATTTGCTTGAAGAGTCCCTTGTGTCTTTGTTCTATAGTCGTAACCTACGCTTTACATATATTCATTATCCAAATGATTGAGATAGAGAGAATTGAATTTGAATTGCATTTTCTCAAAATGCGGATAAATAACGTTAACTGGTAGAGTTGATGAATACTCTGGGCTAAGTTTAGGAACCATTACACGTTCATTATCATCAGTACTAGAAGCTATTCCATTCTCTCAGGTTGCTTGATCAAGAGTTAAGATTTGCTTTTGTCGTGCTAGAAAAGACATATATTCGAGCAGCGTATTTGTTGCTGCACTCGCTTGCACTCTTGTAAATCAGGTGAGAAAGGATATAAGATCGCTCTTTTGAGAGTACTTTTGAGCACCCTGCGGAAAAATCTCAATCTCATTCATAAACAGCTAGGCAATAAAATCAATGACAATTATTCGGGCTTTCGTTGCAGGTATATGGACAAATATAGCAGTAACTTACGATTCAAATAAGGAGGTTGCAATAGTGTACGTAGATGGTGATATCAAAGAAGGCTCTGTGGGAACTGGAGCATTATCAGAGGATTGGGACTGGGAAGCCTCGATCGGAAAACATAACTCATCAGCTGGTTCATTTGATTGGTTTGATGAGATTTACATGTTTGATAGAGAGCTAAATCCATTGGAAATTAGAACATTATTCATGAAATGTAGCTATGTTCTGAATTCAGGTAGGTTTTATCCTTGCTTTTCCTAACTAAAGCCAATCAACGTTGACAATAAAGCCAAAGGGATTAACGAGTTCGTTTCGCTACCAGCAGAGTTGCCGCAGAATGGCAGACTTCCCAGCAGTTATTAGCTCTTGAAATGTGTTTACCTTTCTCTCTTATGATCTTTTTACATTGAATAAGGACAGTCTTAGCGCTCCAATATTGCCCAAGCATGTTAACATACAGAGAAACCCTAGCTATTCAAGCCAAAGTATTATCTGAAAGTTCCTACTGAATGATTAATGAAACGGATAAAAGCAAACTTGAAAAGATGGAATAATTGCGAATTTATAACTATTTATATTAAGGCTTTAGTAACTGTATCTATGCATTAAAAGTTTGCTTCTCAAATTAGACAGAAAGAAGAATGAAATAGCTTCTAGGTACTATTACCATTTATCGTACCCTTGAATAATCGTCCCCCCGATGGTTAATTTTTGAAACTGTTTCCAACCCCCATTTATTCCCATCCTCCCGTTTATTCAGCACTCAAGAGTACCCAAAGATGAAGACTGGCAGTAGCAAAAATTCTTTAATTTTATTTCATAGCAAAACATTCTGTTCTAATTATATGCAGCATGCATTGCAGGCTGTAGCCCGCCAATGAAAATCATGAGCTTTTATTTACAAAATGTTCAGTTTTGTTTGCAACAGACGTTGAATCTCATTATTTTTTTCTCATCAGTGTTGCTAAATTTCTTTATTAAATCAAAATTGCTGCAATGATTTTTTCCAGACTTAAGCAATCAATCTCAGCTGATTTATATGAATTTTGATCGCATTTCTGGTGAAACAGTTCTCGATGATTCAGGCTATGCAAATGATGGAACCTTAGCCAATTTTAGTCAGCTTGCAAGAGATGCTGGTAAATGTGGCCACGGAATTAGATTTCAAGGGGGTAAGTATAATTTGGAATAATCAAACTTAGTTAATATCAATTATAATTTATGCTTCGCTTCAAAATTGGCAAATTTAATTTGATTCTTACTACATGATCATGCTTTGGTGTGTTTATCATTCTGCTATCTTGCTCCAGGCCACATTCGGTTGAATGGAGAGAGAATCATAAACAAGCCGAGTGTTGGCATTACTATCGCTGTATGGGTTTATGTTGATTCAAATGAAGGACAACAAGAGTTATTTCAAACTATTGACCCATATGCAGATCAAAACAAACATGGACAATTTTACATGGAGCTTAGCGATGGTCAAATACGCTGGTTTCATAGAAACAGTAAAGGGGAGGTATGCATTCTTCTTGATCTAATTGTCCTTAAATTAAAAGATGATAATCCTTACAATTATTCATGAACAGCTTTGACTTTTAACATAGAACATTGAACTGTTTTTCTACTTGTGAGTGCAAACCTGAAATATTCGGGTGAATTGATAACAGAATGATTCCAACGATGAACATACGTAATCAAATTGGTTGTATGGCATGCACTAACATTTGCATAATCTTAAGGACAGGGGTCGCCCAAGAGTAATACTGATTAGTTTATATTCAAGGAAAACCAACATCTATGTAGCTCATAATCAACTTGCTGCCCTGGCATGTACAGTCAAAACAACTTTACATTTCTCTCTGTTGTAGACAGTTTTTAGCGTTGAAACAAATAAGCAAGTTGTTTTCCCTGAGACATGGACTCATGTAGCTGGCACATATGATAGCACAAAAGGTAAAGCTACGATATACGTGAATGGTGATATCTCAAATGAAGAACCAGGGTCTGGCCTGCTTTCTCAGGTAAGTTCGTAAATTTAGTACTAAGAGCTACCGGTAATAATTTAGTTGAGCGACTAGTCAATGTCATCCTAACATCATTATCATGCTAAAAAGAAAACACTCTGCGGATATAAATTAATAAATGTACTTATATAGAACTATTCAGATATATACATATATACATACACATGCACACGCATCACACATCTAGGTGTGTGTATATATATATATATATATATATCAAGTTCGAGATAAGTCGAAGAAAAACAACTAGACATTTTATATTGCAATATATATATATATATATATATATATATATATATATATATATATATATATATATATATATATATATATATATATATATATATATATATATATATATATATATAAATATATAATATAATATAATATAATATAATACAATATAATATTATATTATATTATATTATATTATATTATATTTCATTATATCATTCATATATATGTATATATACATAATATATATAATATATAATATATAATATATAATATATAATATATAATGTATAATATATAATATAAGCCCTTGAAGAGTACCTCAGAAAATTGATAAGACCGAGAGGGAGACCATAAACAACCTTAATGCCAACAATACGACAAGATTTCAAAAGAATTGATATGATGCAAGACAGAAATGAATGGCGTAAGACTTAGAAGTAGCAGTAATATAATATAATAAAGTAGTCCTAATATAGTCTTTTAAGAAAGCAAAGAAAAGAAGACGAGATAAAAGTAAACATTACCTCTTGCTCAGTGCATTGAGATCGTCTTCTAATAGCCGTTTGAAGGCACTGAGGGAGGGTGCCGCTTTAGCTCCCCTATTCCAGCTGTTCCAGAGTCTGGGTCCTCTATAGGAGAACGACCTTTAACCTGCTCTAGGTTTTAAAAATGATATTTTTAGATTGGCCTCAGTTGTACGTAGTGCAGGACCTTCGGAACAGATTGTTTTGCTACTGCGCCTGCCAATAGGTCACACGCAGTGATTACTGCATAGTGTATTCGCTGGGTTTTCTTGTTCAGTTCCAGCTACATTGCATTCGTTGCTTTTGTAGATCAACCCTGATTTTTAGGTGTTGTGTAGATCTTGCCGTATGGTTTCGATTTAAGCTGTCTTTGGTCTTCCTTGTGGTCTTTATATATACTGAGATATTTATCAAAAGCTTTTCTCACTGATGTTTCTGGATGTAGTTGCATCATATGTTCTAACCATGTTGTTCTTCCCATTCCTATTATCATCCCCCATGGCGTACAGCTCGTTGTTTGCGACAGCGTCTTTCTATCATGCATACAATTGAAGGTGTTCACTTTGAAGATTTTCCAGCCATTTCGTTCAAATCCATAATTCACTCTTTGCAGATGACGACAATCAGCATAGGCATTAAACATTGGTACTGTGATTTTACTAGGTGTTTTCTTACTGTTCAAGATGCTGATTACTGTTTTGTAAACATCACTTGCTAACTTTTTTCTTATGTTAATGTTTTTCTATACTAAGTAGATTTCCGCGAATTCTGCAGCCTTCCCCTACTCTAATTCACTTCTGGTCGATTCATTTATTCGTAGATTTCTTTTTCACAAGTTTGCCAGGAATAGTGCTTTAGTATGATCATCTTGGCTTTATGCAGTGGCTGCCTATGTGGTGGTCTCTGATTATTAATTTAAACTCATAATTAATTATTTGAGGAAAATAGAAGAATCTTACATTTTTGGGTAGGTATGAAAAGATCCATCAAAAAAAATGAAGGAAAAGTACTTCACGAGTAAGAAAGGTTGAACAACATGTCATGGATAAAATTATATCAGAAAGATAATCATACTGTTTAGTGAACACTTTGAATTTGAGAGTTATCGACCGTGATGTTTCATTACCATTAGTACTTTTTTTTAACAGAAGTTATCTTTACCTTTCTTAGTTCAGCAAATCACACGTAAAAATTTTGTGTTATGTTTGTATTACAAGACAGGAGCGTAAACCGTATTGTGTCACTTAGGCTAAGTTGAAAGTTGGCTTAGCTCTGAGTGCATGATGTATAAATGCCTCCGATAGGCGTTGAACGACTATGAATTTAAGGGTGTTGTAAACTGTCTGCCAGAATGAAAAGAAGAGGGCTCAGGATGGACGACAGTTTCCTAACAAAACCTCCAGATTATTCATGTCAATTATTGTCTAACCGTTTTGAATTGTAGCTACTTTCCATAAAAGTTATTATTTTTCTCAAAAGTTGCACGGATGGAATGGATTTCTGTCCAACTGAGGGACTGCATTCTCAAGCACCCGCGTACTACGCCGATAATGCCCCCACAGAAGAAGTCCCCTTATATATTTTTCTGCCATTTCCCCGTAAGGGCATTGTGGCATCTACTTTCCCATACCTAAATAGTTCTGATCTCGTTTAATATATCATATCTAATGTTGCAGGATTGGAATGGTCGTGTAACCATTGGACGCTTCTATGATACCTCAGATAATGGAGAATGGATAGATGGTCGGCCCTTCTATGGGATTCTTGATGAGTTTTATCTTTACAATAAAGCATTGTCACATTCTTATATTAGCAAACTCAGTCAGATCTGCGATTTTCGACGTATTGTTCTATATTTTGGGTTTACCCTTGTGGAAGATCTCAAGATTATAGATCAGTCGGGGTTGTCGAACAACGGCCAGTTAAGCAATCGAACTGAACTATGCGAAGGTGTTTGCGGTTTAGGTGTCAACTTTACGAATCCAGTTTATATTTCACTTGATGGAACAGTTTTCAGGCAGAAGCCTATTATGGCAATATCGATATCAACATGGCTTCGCCTCAATACAAACAGGTAAGACAAAAATATTCATTTTTTTAACTCCCTTTCTGCTTAATCTTGTTACCCGAAGAGTAATCTATGCTCAATGGCAAAGCAAATGTTACTTTCATGAGGAAAAGTAATTGATCAAATATGTAAATATTACACATGTAGCTACAGTCGTGTGCAAAAGTTTAAGATCACCAAGAAAGTTTTAGAAAAATTTTGCTTGTCCCCCTAGCTAAGCTTCCTTTCGAGCACTATCATGGTATAGTATTAGAAAGTAGGCCAGGACACCTTAAGCAATCCAAATTGCAAATAAATATTTGTGATTTCTACTGTTATTACATATTTTAGTTATCATAAAGGCTGCTTGTTATCCATTCCATCCCTTACAAGCATTCACAGACTTTGATTGGGCTCGTAGAGGGGCTCTTTGCAGTCCAATAAAGTGTTTTCGTTTCGTTTGTCCTCGAGAAATATTTCATGAAGTTGTACAGCAATGACAAGGGGTCGCATCTTACATCAATAAGCCGTAGTTATGAACACAGATAACAAATTGGGGTTGTTCATTAGCAATTCAACGTGCTTTTACCCATTCATGGTGGTCTTTGTCTGCTTAATAAAACAGAGCATTGTCTCCGTTTGGAGATATACCCTCCCAAACCACGAGAATTAGGGGGTGTTTCACACCTAAATTGCTGTAGCACTCATGATATCTCGTCCTTTGAGGCCTTTTAACTGTACACGTACTGGTTCCAAACCGTTGGATGATACATTCATCAAGAAAGATCTCTTGCCATCTGCGCTGCTTGTCATAAGTCTTAGTACACTACAGTCAGGTAGTTTTTGTGGCTGCTGTCAACCAGTAATATATCAACTGGGGGAGCTTGGACGAGGCGTCAAGCCCCTAATAAAGTTGGTGAAAAATGAAAAAGTTGGTCACTTTCCCGGACCCCCCTAGCGAAATTGTCTAGGTACATGGCTGTTGTCAACAGCAGTCTTCAAACTAGTTTATGTGATTTAAGTTAAAATCCTGCGCAGAATAGCAAGCAATGGATAGTGTGTGAATTGCAACACCATGGGACCGCAATGCTTCATTATTCTTTTAACACGAGCATGAGCTGGCTGTAGATCATACTACTTCACGATGCATCATCTGATCATCCATAAGAGGGACTTGACTTGGCATTTCAATTTGCTTTAAATCATTTTATTTTTAAAGCGTTTTATACCCATGATTGGTTCATGTATGATTTCAAGGTAAGCTCCGAGTTTGTATGATGTTAATGGGACCACAATGAACTTCAATCTGGGAGAATCTTTAACCCCAGACTGAAGAAAGCCAAATGAAAAAGAAAACGCTGTGCACAAGCTAAATTAGAACAATTACAAGTATACTGCATTCATTACTCTTAGTCCAAATATATGCAATTATTTTGTAAAGAATATAGGGATAGCCACTCTCAGGGGCATTAAATAAATTTAAGGCTAGGCAGTACAGGTAATAGAAAAGATATTTGATCTTAAAAATTTGCACACGATTGTACGATTGCATATATCTTCTCTTTATTCATTGGTATATATATATATATATATATATATATATATATATATATATATATATATATATATATATATATATATATATATATATATATATATATACTTCAAACAAACGACGACAGATTTGTAAAACATATTTCGATTGCATCATCAATCATCTTCAGCTAAAGATAAACACTTGTCTTTATATCTTATGCCTTTTCCACGATGTAACATATTTTATCTGTAACTGAAGATGATTGATGAGGCAATCGAAAAATGTTTTACAAAGCTTAAATTTGTCGTAGTTGTTTTGAAGTTTATTTCTTGTTTATTATTGCTGAGGAACAAGAAATGTGGTACTTGTCCTCTACCAATTGAATGTATTGAGGTAATGTTCAAAACTCAAATAGACCATTTAAAATCAAATCTAAAATGGACTGCATAGCAACAGGCGTCGTTTATCTGATAAAATGTGCAAGCTGTGATAAGGAATGTATAGGTGAAATTTCAAGCCTAAGAGCAAGAATAAGGAACCATAAAAAGCAAATATTGGTCCCAAGGCTCCGTCACTTATATGTAAACCACCATATAGTCCACTGTGTAATTGCTAAATCCACGTTATTCAAAATAACGCCTTTTTTCTCTGTCAATCTTGGCGATAAAATATATCGCGAAGGAACTGAGCAGCCTTTCATCAAAATGTTTCGTCCAGAACTAAATCGAGATTGAAAATACAAAGCACGAGCCTCTTCAAATGCAACTTGAATATTTACGATTAACTTGACGTCAGACGCTACGTCATACTGTATAAAAGAAGGAAAAGTTGTAATTATCTTTAGGCTGACGATTCTTCATGAAAGGATGAAACGCGTTCCGCATTTATAATGTTTTTTTGTCTTTCTACCTGCAACTGATTTTTGAATTATTATTGCTACTGCTCTTTGTGAGTCCAAAAATTTAGCACTATATATATATATATATATATATATATATATATATATATATATATATATATATATATATATATATATATATATATATATATATATATATATATATATATATATATATATATATTATATGTATGTATATACACAGATATTGCTCTTCTCTCTCTTAAAAATTAGCAAAGAAATGATGAAATATGCTATATATCTCATCCTTCATATTTTCTATCATCAATGATATTTCACATATATTCTGCATTTGCATAGAGATAGATTTTTAGGGTTGTAAGATAGATTCGTCACTAAACTTAATTTTATGGAAGGATTCATCATTTGTGTTGCATCAAACTGTTTCTTCATCCAGAGGCCCTCATGAAATATTTAATACAATTGGAAGTCATTCGATGCACAAGCATGATCAGTACCATTTCGTCATCGAAGATGGCAGTATAACATGGCTTCACAAGGACCATAATGAAAAGGAAATTTTCCGACTAGTGACTTTAGCAGTAATCAAGCCCCGACAGTGGATGCACCTAATTGCAACATACGATTCACAGGAGTCTAAAGCAAAAGTCTACCTAAACGGACAGTTTGTCAAAGACTCACCCGGGTCCGGTTATCTATCGCAAGATTGGGGGCATTTTGCCGGAATCGGAAGGCAATATTATAAACCGCAGAATTCATTTAATGGTGCAATTGACAATTTCTTTATAGCAAACTATGCATTACCTGAAGACGAAATTCAATATATATCAAGAGATGTTTGCAAGTGGTGATTCGCAGTAATTTTAACGCATTTTATACTCTCATTATTCTGTATTTTCAAAAAGCAACAAAGAGGACATTCACGATCTTGTGAAACTATTGTAAATATTTAACCAATAGATCTATGGAAATAATAGTGTGTTATTTACTTGCGGTGATAATCTTGATGAAAGAACAAGGATGGTCAACAGAGTTCCCGCAACTTTAGATCAAATTCCACTTTTTTGTGTTCATTATCCAATGCCGTGAACCTTTGTGAATGTAGAAGTTATAGAATTAACTTAATCGTGTATTCATTGAGAATTGAAGGTACGTACAACTAATGAAAATAGTTAGAATTGAAGGTACGTACAACTAATGAAATTACTTGACCTTCAATATTGATGGTAACAATTCATACATAGCTTACATGAAGCTATGTCATTAGAGAATGAAGATGTTAACACAGTATATACGGAATAAGCTCTACTTCCAAAAAAAATACACACACGACTATTTTACAAGAGAATGGTTTATAAGAAACTAGCACTCGACAGCTAAAAGAGTAAAGAAAGTTCAGTGCTGGGTTTTTGAGACCTAGGAAAGTTGATAAGTCATATAACTTTAAAGTTAAAATATCAAGTAGAAGCGCAGTTTTGAAGTTCAGTAAATTCTCGGTTGTTGTTGTTGCTGCTGTTGTTGTTGTTGTTGTTGTTGTAGTTTACTTTAATTTGAGTAGGCTGTTATATTTCATTTTCAGGTAATTTAGGCCTACTGTGCAAGCCGCATCCAGGCATTGGGCCCCTAGTTTAACGTCCCTTCCGAAGGACGGCAGAATGAGTTGCTTTGGTCATTAATCAGGATAGTCGCCCATCCAGTTGCTGACCTAGCACAGCGAAGCTTAACTTCAGCTAGCAAACGGAAGCCAACTGAACCGCTTGGCCACTCACCCCGCATTCGGTTATTTGAACCTCTATGGAAGTTGAAAACTGGTTTGAATGACAAGGGGCACGAATAGCTAAAATTAGCTAAAATTCGCCTATTTCGAAAATTAAGGCGTGAATAAGGAAAATTAAGTGTTTAAAACAAAAAAGACGCTATCTTTCTTTGCGCTGAAATTTCAATGGAATTGTTTTGAAAAAATCGCTGATCTGCTTTGCCTTGTACTGTCAGTAACGTATTAAATTCAGGTCACAATAAGGGAGTAAGGATCATTTACAAATTAAATTTTAGTGGAAACTGTGAATTAGGCTTTTACGGTAAGATGAATTTTAAATACTGATTTTTAAAGGAGATAACACAATGCATACCTTTTCAAGTACCTGATTTGTTTTTTCAATTAGGGTTTTAGAAAAATTTGAATATATGAGGGAATTTTATCAAAGGGAGCAAAAAATCACTTGGGGTAAAGAAATTTGCAAAAGTTTCCGGTTCGAATAACTGAGGAAAAGTTAATCAAAGACTTACCCATATACCTAAACATTAGTATTGATTGTAACATAAACAAATTCAGATGACACTCCATGTGTGAGTTCACGTAAATTGTATCTAAATAGGAAAGGCATCTCCACCCTTGTGCACAACTACATCAGTTGTCTAGGTAAATGTTCAACATAGCACGCCATCCCACATGAAGAATTTCTCAGCCATGTTCAAAATAGTGAATATAAGAACAGCACTAGGGAAAGCTAGTTCAAATAAACCTTGGGACTATATAGAGTCCCAACTCGTAACTAAAATGGAAGTAAATGCTGATAGCTTTGCTAAGACATAAATGCCCCAAAATCAACTCCATTAGGAATAAATTCGAGCAATTTTCCCAGATGATAGGAGACAAACTTGATGTAATAACAATTGCAGAGACAACACCTGACTCATCCTATCCTAGCAGTCAGTTCAAACTGAAATGTTTCAAAACACCGAGTAGACTAGATATCTCTAAGAATAGTAAATGGCTCCTAGCATGTAAAATAGGAGATATTTGGTCCAAAATAGATAAAAGACCTTAAGATCCCTAAGAATATCCAGACTGTGCTTATTGAGATCAATATTAGAAAACAGAAATTGCTATTAGTACCGATGTATAGGGGTCCTTCACAAGACCATTGGTATTTCATTCATAATTTGTGTAGTATTATCAATAGGCATTCTCCATGAAACAAGAATTTCTTATTTATTGGTAACTTTAACTTTAACCTGGAAATAAATGACAGGGAAATGGAAATGAGTGCTCTATTAAACACTTATCACTTACTTAGCCTTTTAAGGGGTCAACATTTTTTAAGACTTCTAGATTCTAGATTCTAGATGGAGATCCATTGAGCACGTGCTCACGAAACAAAGCACTCCTTCACAAAAGGCCAGTCATTTGAAACGAGCTTCAGCAGTGATCACCATCAGATATTCTTCTTGCACTGCATCTAATCATATCTCATCATCTCATCATTCTTCGTAGATGGTACCCTACAGAGTACCTCTCCCCTATTTATTAATTTAACTCCATATTACTGCTTCAGATATACAATATTAAACTCCATTTTTGTAAAACAAGTTGCAAAGACTATCAGATGTTGTAAAACCAGTTATAAAGCTTCCAGTATGCTTAAAGAATGTTCCCGCTTTTTCGTGCTATAGTGAAGTTCTGTAGTACTACCAGATGTTGTGAGCATAAAATTTTCGACTGGAAGATTTCCAAATAGACTTGAAAAATTATTTGGTCACCGCCAATTCTGTTGACTATCGAGTATTTCTTTCTTTTGCTGACAGAATATTGCAGGAGAATGCCCCCTTTAAACAAAAAGTGGTTTGAGGGAATAATAAATCCCATATAAAATCTGATTTGAGAAAGGTGATAACGAAAAGAACAAAACTCAAACCTTGAACAAATAGGTCTAGAAGTTAAGATGATCATAAAAAAACAAAAAGAACACAAAAGCCTGGTTCCGTATAAAAAGAAGAGATAAGCGGAACTTTCACTATTCTGTGAACGTTAATAAAATTCATAATGACAGCAAAATTTTAGAACGCATTCAAGCCAATGTTTTCCAGGTTTTCCAATGGTAAACCAATGGGGGAGAAGTTCATCCTTATCCTTTATCAATGAAGGAGAGGTTATATAGCAGATCAGTGGCGGTTTTAGGCATCGCGGGGCCCGAGGCCGAAGTCATCTGCGGGGCCCTTGTTTGAAAGTGTTTGAGATTCTTTTTCAATGTATTCTTAGACGCGGGGCCCCTTCTGGATTACCAAAAGCGCGGGGCCTGGGATCATGGCCCCCCGGCTCCCTCTAAAGCCGCCACTGTAGCAGATGATCAAGCGGTTGCTGACCTCTTGAACTCCACTTTGTTAACATTATAGATTCCCTTGGCCTACATCCATCATTTAAGAACAATGAGACTGATGTGAGTCTGGATGAAAGGATAGATGTAGCTAAAGGAAAGTATAAAAAACCACCTTAGCGTTGTTGCCATAAGAAGGGAAAGTTAACAGTTACCAAAAGTTTGAATTTATTAAAGTTAGTTTGTTGAACTCTTTGAGTAAAATGGAAGCCTTAGGCATTATAGAGCAAGTAGTGGCAATATACCAATGCAAAGTATATGGGAAGCAAAAAATCAATCTTCTTAAACTTAAACAATTGCGTAAATGCAATTATAGACACCTGTTGCTTCCTGATGAACTGAAAGAAGCTACCGTTAGTGCATTCCATACAAAGCAGGAAACAAGCAAAAGACAAATTACAGATGTATCAAAAGCTCTGAACGGATCATTAGTGATAAAGTAACTTAGGTGTATTATCTTCCTTGCTTTTTGGTTTTCGACAAGGATGTACCACACTGCATACCTTGCTTTGAGTAGTTGAAATTTGGAAAAATTGTCTCGATATGCCGTGTACAAAAAGGACAACCCTATTGGATTTCTCAAAACCATATGATTGTATACCCCAGGATCTGCTTTTTGCAAAGATAGAAGCTTATTTGTTTAATATGAGAGCAGTAAGATTAGTTTACCTTTGCCTTACAAGCTAGACACAAACGTTCAAAATTAGCTCCGTGTGTAGCCCACCAAAGAATAGTTCTACTCTGGTACCACATGGGTATTTTCTTTGACCATTACTCTTCAACATCTTTATAAATAACATTTTCAAAGACAAAATTCTATAAAATACAATAGAATTAATTTGTTTCGAGACCCCCCATGGAATGGATATTAGTGAGCTAGGAGCTACTTTCCCTGGACTCGTAGACCTATTTGAAATACAATTTAGGATGGATGAAGTTTGAACGTCGCCGTATAACGTTTCATGAAGCTATCACTTAGGACCACGAGGAATTCATGACGCATTTCCCTTACAAATGCCACCAGAAACTGGGGGAGTTTCAAGAAAGTGTGTTTTGATGACAGGCCGTTTTTGTACGACTATGTTTTTCTCGTTGCTAGAGAGGGGTGACAGAGGAGCAACTAGAACAGCAACAAGAACAACAGCAGCAGCAGCAACAACAGCAGCAACAACAGCAAGGTACTTTGAAACAAAATATGGCGGCAACACTCGTTATGGACAATGGTGGGTCAACTATAAAGGTTGGGTTTAATACAGAGCAAGAACCAAGGTAATCTATAGCATGTATTTATAACGCGAAATTCTATGAGCAAAGTTACTCTTCCATTTCCATGTAGACATAGTTGAACGTTAATAAGAAACCTGTAGGGCTTGTACCCAGACTGCAGAGTTCGGCAACTGCACTCTCGAGATATTTTGTTTATACTGATACTGCACACCCAGAATGACAAGGTCTGTTCGATACATAATTTTCCAGGATAAGAAAACAACGGAAAATAGCTAAACAGGTTTGATTTGTAAGCCAGGAGGTCACGTGCACACTTAAATTGCACATCTGAGACCATGTGCACACTTGCACACTTGATCATTTGCTTGAGCACCTTTGAGATCTCGTTGAAAAAAACCATACTCTGTGGTCTGAGTTTGTACAGTCAGGGGAAATCAGGGAAAAAGGAGGTTTTAGGGAAGGCCAGAAAAAATCAGGAAGTTTCAGGGAGAATCAGGTTACTTTTTCAATGGTCTGGAAGAACAAGGTCTCCTAACTAAATCAAGGAATGTTTCCACTGTTTTGATAAATCATAACATTTGACAAATTATTATGATTGATAAATTGTAGCAGTTGTGCAAGTGTTAAAGTATATTGTTGGTAAAAGAAAATAATCATTATCAGCAACATAAGGTACTCTGGTTAGTTAAATGGCAATTATAGTTACTAGTAACATGTATCAGTAAGATAATTTACTATGGCAGTTAAATGCTGGGGCAGCAATATATGGGGCATGTGGGGGTGTGACACTCCCCAAGGATTGCAAATTGGCAAATTAATTGGCAGATTTTAGATTTAAGTTATCTACTTAACAGACTTTGCATAGAACAAGTAGGAAGTCTGTTAAGCTGATCAATTTCTTCACTCAAAGATTCACACGATGGTTTGCTTTTTGCTGCACTCACCTTCATTCTAGTCTAAGAGATGCCTTTCAGCCAATCTAGAGAATACATTTTGAAATATTCTCTCTCTTGTTGTTCTGAGATTGTTGTTCTATCAATGATAGGGTTTATCAGTGAAAAATTATTAACAATGGTGGTCCTGGAAGCATACATCTGGAACACCTAATAAGTTGCAGTTTTTAATCCATATATTTCTTAAATTCTATCTGGTTACCTCAATGTTGAACTATAATCAGTATTTCTGTTGCACAGAATAACATATTGTTGAAGATCATTCTTTTACATGAAAATAACAATGTAAAAAAGAGCATTAATATATGTAGTATACATGACTTGCTTGGTAACTTGAGACCTGATACCCCACCAAGAAAATTTCTAGCACTGTCCCTGATTAAATGAAAATACCAATTTTTAAGTAACTTTATATCACTCTAATCAGTTAATTAGCACAAATGGTTACCTGTAAAATTAAGGCAAGTATGGCATCACTGGGAGGGGAATATTGTCCCCTGCTTTATTATACTAAATGTGTATACCTCCTCTATTTAATGCTCCTTGTAGGTTTTTCCTGTAATTCTGCCAGAGATTCATGCTATATAGCTAAATTTTAGTCTGGGAGATACCTCTTTAGTGATCCTAGAGGCTATAATTAAAAATGTTCTCCATGTTAGACCCAAGCATAATGGGTCCTTCCATGTCACTAAATGGACTTATCAGCCCTCCAGGTATAAACTTCAAAATTCATAAACAAATTATCCAATGATTATACCTTTTCATAATAGCAGTGATATTTATACTGAACAAATATTGGAGACTCTGAAGCAGAGCTATGAATTTGTCTCTCTATTTCAATACAAATGAGTAAAAATGAGGTTATAGAAATGTTTTTGTGAGAAATTGTGAAGTAAAGAGTCAACTGATTTTGGATTTGGATCCATGAGAGTCAGATTCTTTGGAAGATGTTGAAGCTTATTTAAAAAATGATCAAGTCTGTATATTGACAAATGAGAAATTGCCAAAAGAGTGAATGTGTTCTGAAGCACATCCTATGTACCTGAATGTGTTTATGATTCTACTTTCAATTAATGATTATTCATAAGGACTTGGGAATTTCTCATCAGATACCAAGTTACTAGGATAAGTATATGAATTAGAAATATTGTCAATGTTTGTGATCTGGCTAATTTCAAGAATGAGACATGTGATGGGAAACACAACTTACCTCATCGAGGTGCATGCCAAGGTGTGCACACATGATCACGTGCCTTAAACAGAGGGGCCTATTCCAATGATCTTTGGGCCATACATTGTTATTTTCATGGATATTTCTCTTCTAAATATTAAAGTGATTCTAAGGAGAGTTTGGCTTCACTTCTTCAACTTATATCATACAGGGATATTTGCTGTATATTCATTAGGGACCTTTCATTATGATTCCATTTGCCCCACATCAGTCAGAATTATTGATGCCTTCATACCCCATAGCTTCTAATAGGTGTGGCTGTAGTGGCTATTTGCTAACTCACTGTTACATTACTCTGCCAACCACTTGGGTTTCTAGAGAATAGTATGCTGAACTATTTTAGCATAGATAGGAAAAATTTAATATCTTTTTTTAGCAATATTCAAGAGATTTGTTTCACTATAATGAGATTTTAGTTTATTCAAAGGCTTAGAGCTTTGTTGATTACTAGTAATGTTGGTATTTTCTGCAAACCTCGCTGGCAGTTCTAAAAGATTGTTGATAATGGCAAGGGGATTTAAAGTATTTTCAAATTGAACAAATTTAATTATGATGGACCAAACAGATTTGGAAAGAAAAGAGGTAATCTTACAGGAGACCAGCATTTATTTGAATATGAGTATGACAACAGAAAGATAACGTGTAGCTTTCCTTCCTTAGATTGAATGATTTGACAATTCCATAGGACAACGTCTTATTACAAATCCAGAATGTGCCAAAACATATATAGACGATAATTTTCGGATCATTGGGGAAGCTAGATCATTCTTTCATTTACATGTTTTGGAATCAGTTTACTTTAAGACTCAAAACCCAGTCTTGTGTAAGCAAAAAGAGTTTATTTTCTCACTTGGACTCTGCAAGTAAACAATGGTGAATAGGTGCTAATTGGCCAATCATAGGGCCAAATAGACGCATTATTCATCATATCACGTGTACCCGCATCTGGCCATATTTTACGGTTTACCTTTCGGTCGTTATCCGACGTTTCATACTCTGGCGATTGTCGGATGAAAAAAGTTTTTCAGTATGTCTAAAAAATGTTGCTGCTTTTTCGTGCTGTAGTGAAGTTTAAGACGAGAGTGACGACAAAAAGAGACCACATTTAGATTATTTGACGACTATTCCATGATATTTTACTTAAAATGACTATTCCCAGACTAATCCGGTGTAACCATAAACGTTTCGACTCGTGCTCGAGTCATCTTCAGTATAAGGATACTGGATGAGACCGAAATATAAAGTAAGGGTGGATCAAAAACCACGTGATGGGAATGGACGAATAGGAAAGATGCGGAAGAAAAGGACGTAAAGGGAGCGCTGGAAAATATAATGATGAACAACATGTAGGAGGTACATAGCAAAGATAATAACAAATAAAAGACAAATCACTAGGGAGAGTATAGGCACCAAACAGTGTATAGAAATGGAATACGTAGAACAAAGGTCAGAATAAAACCATGGAAATAGAAGATTGCTGGGAGTTGAGGGTGGGTCTATCCCTTTGAATAAGAAGACTTTCATGAATAAGAAGATCGAAAGTCATGCTAGTTTTGCTGATGATGGAGAAATCCTCAAGTGTGCTCTCATGGCCTGATTGTTTTATATGGTCCCCAACCGATGAAGAACTAGGGCAGGCACGTTTACCTCCACTTTTGTTAGTCCCTAGGTGATCGTAACAGCGAATCTTAAGATTTCTGGATGTTTTACTGTAATAAGTGGCACTGCAGCCACTACACGAGTACTTATAAATGACATTAGAGCACACTAGGGATAGGAGGAGGTCTTTAATTTTAAAGATTGAAGATAACCGCTTAGGAGATTTGTATACATTAGATTTGTAGTGAAGTTCTGTAGTACCAACGGACTTTCACTGCTATGAGGAGTGTGATATAATTATGATGCTATGTTTAATTACCATCCTCAGGGTAATTTTGACTACGTGAGTTGACATGTTGAAGTGTTTCGAGGTGCAGGCAAATCTGGTTTGCAAAATATTATATGGAGGTTTTACCATAATATTGTAGACATTTTGGACATATTTTGTTTTATAGTTGACTAGAGATCAGAGTGGCCATATGATAAACTTATAATAAATAATACTTTTGTCAGCTTCAGTCTTTCCATAGATTTCAAACACAGTAAAAATTTATGTGAAAGAGATCTATCTGTGCTGGATGGAGTGCCTCGATTTCCTTCCAGCCTCTGATGCAGGGATGTAAACACGATTCGGTTAACTCGGACATTCTTTAACTTGGGCCAATTTCCCATCCCCCTTGAGAGTACGATCTAACTGGATTCTACTGCAGTCCTTAGCTTACGTGAGATGGAATATATTTTATCAGTATCTCTTTCCCGGCTACCCTAGATAAACAGCACATGCTGCAAAATCTTGCATAGATTTGTGATCAAGTGTTCTCATCACTGATTATACATGCAATAAAGAATGCAAATAACTTTCTGAAACTTGCTGTTTTAGTGGACAGCCACTTATATTTGTACACAAAGCACAGTGCCACAGGAGGGGGCTGCACCCATATTTTTCCAGAGAAATTTTAGTTCCTTTCTAATTTGCTTTTCATTATTGATTTTTCTGAGTCTGCGTTTGAGCAGTATACTACTTGTTAAGAGTTTTATCTGGGAGATGCCCTTTGTAGCCATTCTAGGGGGTAAAACGTGAGCAAGTTTCTGCTGCATCGAACCCAACCATAGGATCCTCCTTCTTCAATCAATGAACTTGACATTCCCTTTAAACTTGTGGAATTGTTCCTGTGATGTTGTGAAGACTGAAAGATGCCTGACTTTAGGAGCTTATTCATTGGGCACATCCACCGGGCACACATAATCAAGACTAAATCAAATGTACCGCTGTTCCACTTGCACTATGCAAAGTAGATAGTATATAAGTAGGTGCTGCTTCAAATAGAATATGATTAGGAATAATAGTATTTCTTATATATACTGCCGTGTTAAGTATGCCATTTTCTATGTTGGTTTCATGTATTACAGGCCTTGCCCTGAACGAAACAAAGATGCTCTAGAAAACGAGCTTTTTGAACAATGTGGGGACTCTGCTTCGCAAACCTTCTAAGAATGCATGTAAAATACATAGAAGAGACTCGTCAAAAGCAAAATTAAGCGAAGACTTCAATCTAGAAATATTTCCTATTTCAAAATATATAGAAATGTTGTGATATCAAAAGATGCGATTTACTTGCAGGTATGCCTGTCCACTCAAAGAGGTTTTTCAGGGAGTTCCATTGTGATGTCTTGAAAAGCTTTTCTTCCAGAATTCGGGTGCTCAATAAGTCGAGCTCCATGCTTAATTTTATGTGCACTTTTGATGCTCGCGTTCGATGGAGCACCTTTCCTGACAAGTCCTGCTGTAAATGTTATGTATTAACTAGAAAAAGTGATTTTTTCATCTTATGCCTTAAAATCATGCTTGAGTAAGATGTTTCTAATGAGTTCAGGAATTGAAATGATGTCAGTTTCTTCATAAATTCTAATTGTATTAGTTCATCTTCCTCATACCTACACGTGACATTACTGGGGTTTTCCAACCCTATACGGCTAGCTTGAGATCAAATTATACTTTATATGGTCTCCGAATGAAGATGAGTTTTAGATCCCTGCTCTAAAGGATTATGGAAATGTTCTTCATTGTCCTGTAACTTGTAAGCAATATTTAAATTGATTCTTTTTAGCCTTTCGTCAACAATGACACCTAAGGATTTGACTTTCGTGACCAATAGCCATAAATTCTGTTTTTGGAGTTCGCATTCAGTTTTTTTACCCTCATCCAATCACTGATATTTAATAGCTCCTTCTTTGTCATGCTTATGAGCTCTGTTATATCATTAGATACAATTGCTGTATATGTACAGTCAGCATACATGTTTGCTTTAGAGAATTCCCAAGTAACTTTCAAAATCGTTAAGGTATACGATGAAGAGAAGGGAACCAAAGCATGATCCTTGAGGAATGCCGCAAATAACTTCTTCAATCTTTGATCTGTGGCCATTTGAAGTGCAAAATTGTTTCCTACCACTTAGGTACGATTTAAACCATTAAATTTCTGGTCCTTTGGTACTGTATTTCATAAGTTTATCTATCAATATTTTGTGATTAACAGTGTAAAATACGTTTTTCAAGTCTGGAAATATTGTCACATTAATTTTCTAGTTATCAGCATTTTGAAACCAATGTTCAGTACTATTTACTAGGGATATAATCGTGCAATATAATGTCCTGAAGGGATACTGGTTATTTGTTGAAATGCAATTTACTTAAAACTCGTGTACTTGATCTTGTTCAATCCTTTCAAATACTCTTGAAAAAATTGAAAGTGCTGAAATTGGCCTATAATTGTTGCAGTCGTATCTCCTTCCAGACTTAAATCATTGATGGGAAAGCTAGCTGGAGGTTTATGATCATTGAAAAAACTTAAGGATGTTCTTCCCTAGTCCAAACTTAAATCCCTATAAGATCACTGGTTTTATTTCTTTATTATTCTAATTATTGTTAATTAAGCTTATTTATGTAAGTTTATATATGTAAGTACTGCTGAAGGGATATCGTTATAAAAGAATTATTGTTACTATTATTATTAACTGCTTTTGTTGTTTCCTGTAAAGAGATTTATCGTTTTTTCAGCCGCTTCTTGCAGCTTCTTTTAGGTACTCTTAGGTTCCTGATAAGCGGGGAATGCTTATTAATTTTCCAGGTTTCTTGCAACCCCCCTGGAGCTTATTGGGGCCTACTGTTTATTACATTTCAAGGAATGAAAGATGGCTTGAAAGCTGTTTCTTTGAGAAAAGAAATTTTCTGTCACCAAGTGGTAGTGTTTCTTTCGCCATATGAAACTGTTTAAAGTGTCATTAGATTTTTGAAATATATCTGACCCCTCCCCCGTTCATTAAGGTCTCCCATTTATTATTAATTCCTGGCCTTTTTCATACAGGCCATTTGTTTTTCTTCACAATAGCACGAAATAGCGGGAACATTTTCGAGGCATACTGAAAGCTTTTTTGGCCCGATACTCGTCAGAGTATGAAACGTTGATTAGGAAACAGCTATTTTCGGTTCGCCTTTCGGTCGTTATCCGATGTTTCATACTCTGACGAGTGTCAGACGAAGGAAGCTTTCAGTATGCCTTAAAAATGTTCCCGCTAGTTTGCTCTATTGTGAAGTTCTGCAGTACCAAGAGACTAGTCGTTTATTTTTCTCCGTCCACAAAGGGCAGTGCCGCCCACATACAGTGTTATTACTCAAAACAACACGCTTTTCTACTGATTAGCAACAGCAGAATCAACACTTTCTTATGCTGTGTTCATCTGGGTTTTGTGAATTGTAGACATATCACCAGATAACATCATCTTGGGCGTAATTAAATACGTCTGTATTGTATCGTTTATCACAGGAGAATTCAATCGCAGATTTATTAAATCTTGCAAGGCTCTAATGATTCCATTACCCAAATGAGAATCACAAGCATTGGTTTTCATCATTCTGTATGAAATTTTGATCACATGATGGTAATGGTACCTGTGGTGTTTTCGTATTTTCATCATTTGGAACCCTGTATTTATCCTTTTGTTGCCGTTAGAGTCGACCAACACCAATACTTCTTGTATCCCTACAACAGACCTTTTCTTAATGTTTTCACACTCTTGATTTAACTAATTTGGGAGGTTTCATGAAGTAAATATTTGGTCAGAAATATATTCCACAATCGAAGCTTTGCTGGCAACCAGCTGCTGGCAACTGTCTTTGTCCAGTAACATTCAATGCCATCTACTTCCAAATTAGATCTCATGCCTGTTTTTATTCTTTCAATTAGTTACATAAAACTTCTTTTGATGTTCCTTTTGGGTCGATTTCTCCTTTGCGTAAATTCCAGGTATCTACTATGGGGTGCCATCACCGCCAATATCCAGCTCTTTTTTTCTTAAAATTGTACAATGAATTAATAAAATGGTGCTGTGGTTTTTGAAATTGTGACCTTATTTTCTAAAATGGTGCTCCATTTCGTAAAATGGAGCCAAAACTTTTTATTTATTCTTAAGATGGTAGCTTGATTTTTTGAAATGACACTCCGCTTTTAATTTCGAGTCTCGAATTATCAAAATGGCGAGTGACCACTTCTTTAAAATGGTGCCTTTCGCTTCTTTAAAATGGAGTGTCATTTTTGAAATGGAGCTAATCATTATTTAGAGGTCTGGATTCAAAAGTCACTTCAAACGTTGTCAGTGAAACAGTCAAGAAGGAGGTGGGTTCAATATCGGACTTAATAGATCCTGTTCGACTCTTAAATTGAGTTGAATGTGGTCTCAGATTCAGAAGAACAACAAGAGAAGAGATTAAAAGATGGCCGATTACGAAAACACAGAACCAGCTACCCCAGTTACAATCGATTCCTTAAAAGGAGTTATGCTCTCTAAGATAGAATACCTTAGCGGACAGCTCAGCCTTGAAGTGTAGGTAAATGATATCGAAAAATGACACTCCATTTTAAAGAAGCGAAAGGCACCATTTTAAAGAAGTGGCCACTCACCATTTTGATAATTCAAGACTCGAATTTAAAAGCGGAGCGTCATTTTAAAAGGTCAAGCTACCATTTTAAGAATAAATACAAATTTTTGGCTCCATTTTACGAAATGGAGCACCATTGTAAAAAATAAGGCCACAATTTCAAAAAGCTACAGCACCATTTTATAAATTCAGTGCACAATTTGAAGAAAAGAGTAGCACACTTTTAGAAAAAAGAAGAGCTGAATTTTGATGGTGATGGCACCCCATAATCTGCTGACTATTTCATCTTGCTAAGTGCTATCTGTACTAAATTTGTCCTGGATTTAGAGAAACATCACTATCTTTATAGTATTCATAATCTTTCCAACTGGCCATATTTTTTGCATCCTCGCATTTTCTTGCTTTTACTGGTTGGGGTAAAATTCTCGTTGTTTTCTCATTCATGTGACGAGGTAACGACCCCATAGAACATTTTGAGTGTCCCTATGGATATTAAAAATGATATTTGGTTTTCTAATGCATTTGTGTTTTTTGTGCGTTTTGTTTATTGTGAACTTGTTATAATGGTAGAGTACTGCTAGTAGCGAGTTTACGAAACGCGACGCGTCTGCTCACGACGAGCCAAAGGAGTCTAGAAACGAGCGCGGTCACGCCATCCTTTGGCTCGTCGTGAGCAGACGCGTCGCGTGTCGTAAACTCGCTACTAATTCAATCTGCTTGATGACGTAGGGTAACCAGCCCCTTTCCTTGCTCTCTGCCTCTTTCGAGCTTTGTATCTGATGACAATTCGCAGCTAGCTAGACAGTGAGAGGGTATCAAAATTATCTACCTCTCATAAAACAAATCAGCACTTTCACCACCTGGCTACTTGTCGATAAGGTTTTATACATAGTAAATATTGGGCACTTTAAGTTTATCTGTATAACTGTATGTATGACAAATTGTTTATAGCTAAGTCATATGGTATAGTTCTATTGTATCTGTTATTTTGTGTGAGTTGTATATGTTTTGCCTGGAAATTTCGTTAAATTTGTTGCTTTAGCAGGCAACAACTACTGTTGTACAAGTTTTGTCATGTTACAAACTGTTTCGCTTGTTGTGTCTTTGGTTCTTTTTCCACCATTTCTTTGACTGTTATTTCATTGCCGATTGCCAATTGTTTGGTGCATTTTAGAGACTATTGTGTTGATTTCTGGGTACTATTTCATTTTTCTAGCACCCATACAGATGTAATTTTGTCGCATTCGTGCATATTTCATGAAGACCTTTCTACTATTGTAGCCTTCTGTTATTTTAATCGTCATCTATCCATTGCAACAGGTTGATTCCAAATTGTTGCTCTAAGAACAAGAGTGAGCGGAGACGTGTTTTTGTAGGAGATCAGTTAAATGAATGTAAAGACTTTTCTGGATTGTTCTATATATTACCATATCAAAAGGTGTGTCCAATCTTACCGGATATTCATTAGTTCATTACGTCTTATCATAAATGATTATTGTATTGACAAATATATGCTGATTAGCTGTGATTCTGGTTTAATTGGCTGCGATCATAGATTGCTTGTCTATGATCATAATTTGATTAGAATTTGATTACAGTTTGATTGGCTTTGATCATATTTTGATTGGCTGCTAACATTTTTATATTAGCTATGATCATAGGCTGATTTGCTTCAACTATTTCTTTCAGTACGATTTTATGATAAATTTTTCAAATGTACACCTTCGCTCAATGTTACCATATTATTCATTATCATATATAAGTCTCATGAGCTTTTCTCTCATAGTATGATGAAATCCATTTATTGTCTAAACTTAACATATTTTCTTAAATTTTGCAGGGATATTTAGTAAATTGGGAAGTTCAACGTCAAATATGGGACTATGTATTCAGTAAATCCTGCCTTAATGTTCGTATTTATTATTTCACTTCTTGTCTCCTACTATTTGTTTCTGTTTGGTTCACATGTTGAAAATGGATCAAATTTCATAATGCGCGATTTTCATTTACTGTTACATCAATTGATATATTATGTGATATTATTGTTATTATACAGGTTGATTTATCAGATTCAAATCTGGTGTTGAGTGAACCACAGTTCAATTTTATGTCAATCAAAGTAAGCAAGAACCCTTCCTCTTTATCATGTGTCTGGAAATGATACCATCCACACTGAAGGCATAGTTTACCAAGCTCCATATTTTGAGATGATGTTTGTTCAAGTGTTTAATCTTGAATATCATTTATTTTGCTCATATATATTCAGTATGTTTACATAATGTTAGTATAATAATCAAAAGAATAATGGTAATGCAGATTTATACAGGATATCCTTTTCCAGTACAAAACTACTGATTACAATAAGAGTCCTATGGAACAATAAGGGTCCTATGGAAGAAGTCATTGAAAAGGAAAAAATGAAAGCACATGTCATACTAAACCTAAATTATCTAACTGTCGTATGAAGTTGAAATAAGATCGCACATAAAATAACCACAAACGACATTGCGGAAGATAAGACAGCAAAGACCTTAGAGATCTTTATTACTTTACAGTTAAGGTTAAAGAGAGCTGTGATATCTTCTCTGCCTTATCTGCCACATCGAAGTTTTTTGCTGATATTATTTGTGATTAAACTTCTTGCCCAGATAGAAATTTGTTATAAGTAACTAAAGTTCATTCTGGAAGTCTGCATTCAATCCATCGATTACTGTAACTTTTAAAAATTCCTTCTTATATCGGTTGTCATCGGATTCCATACAGTTTCGTTTTAGTATTCCTTCTGCTCTCTTCGAGGTTATAACATACGAGAAAGATCCTGTAGGAACCACCTAGCTACGAAGATATATTGACTAGGGGTGAAATTCCCCGTACTTCTCCTGATACTTGGCTTCTATTTTGAATTATCAATTCGATTCAATCAGTTACATATACTTATAAGCGCAGCCCTTAGAAAATGTAGTGTTTCTATTTTTAGGCGATAATCTGTATCATCATCTCTTCATATTATGATACAAATTTCCTTCAATACGAAATTCGATAAGGTGATGTTTGAGCTTTCGAGATTCCCGTTGAAGTTTTCGAACGATTGCCATTTGCCACTATGTGACGTTTTTGTAGTTACCTTTTTCTTTTAGGAATGTATGGATGAAATTTTATTTGAAGAATACAGAGTGAATGCGTTATGCAGAACAACAGGTAAATTATGTTAAGTATCTCATAGTTGCCTTCAGCAGTATTTGGGAGACAAAAGCATTTACCATGGCCTTCTCTAAGAATCTATTCAAAACGTAGCCCTGAGAAGTAAAACTGTACAAGGGTCATTCAATGTAATCTCCTTTTTTGGCGGCACTTTTTGTTTACAGAGTTTTATTGAATGTTTACTGATATTTTCTCAAACCTTGCATTTTACGCGAGTTTTGCAATTTTGTTGTACAATTATTTTAGCGTAAATACAGAAGTACGATTTTTACCACAAGATATGTTTATTAGAATATCAGATTTTGATTCAAAATTTTGTGGATTCAAAATTTTGTTGTGATAGTTTACTTCATGATCATTTCAATCTCCACAGCACCCTTATTCATTCTAATCCCATTTATCTTTACCTCACTTACCCGAACACGGTTTATATAAAGCCAATATATCCGACCCCCTATATCTAAGTTTTGTATGTATAACCGAACCCCATTTGTGTATAAACCATTTCAGAAGAGAAACCCTTTTGCAGAACAAGCTGTCGCTCAATCAATCATTTAGTTCAGCTCAGTACACACCCATATAAGATTTTTAATGGGTCTTCACAGACAAGCAGATGCCGGTAGATGCAGGACCTCTACTTTCATTGGGTGTTTGTTTTAATGTGTACCCTCACTCTCAATATTGCGAACACATCTCATGTTTTTGAGAATAGTTCTTTCGTTCAACAGTTTCCAGACCATTCAGAATGATTTGTTTTACGCTGCATAGTATCGGACAAAGTGGAGTACTTTCTGCATAGTACTTTCTGTATAGTACTTTCTGTATAGTATGAAGGGGTGGATCGAGCTCGATTTCTTTAGGGGAGTATAGAAGGGGCGTTTTTATACGGGCCCTTTATAGATAAAGATCTCCTTTTTACAGTAATAGACAACGTTTAAATGCCTTTCAATATTAATTACTAAAGTATCAGTCTTCTCTATGCAATTCCTATCTCTCTCTGGCACCAATCGTAGGGGGTATAATTAGGAGGGGGGAGTAGACATTTTGTTTATAGCGCCTAAATTGAGATTGTTAGTAAATAGATCTTCTTCTTCTTCTGGTTTTACTCCCAACGATGTTGGGTCATGGGTGCGGATTGCTCTTCTCTACATCTTCCTGTTTCTTGTCTCCTCTCTAAGCACCATCACCTCCATATCATTCCTTACACAATCTCTCCATCTCCGTCTTGGTTTTCCTCTTCTTCTTTGTCCGACCACCACCACCTCCACTCTCTTTCCCACATAGCTTTCCTCGCTCCTCACAAGGTGTTCCAACCAGCGTAGTCTGATTTCCTTTAAATTTTCTGTCAATTCCCCCACAGCTACTCTTGCCCGAACCTGTTCATTTCTCATTCTGTCTTTGAGCGTCAGACCAACCGTCCACCACCTCAGCATGTTCATCTTTGCTACCTGCATCTTTTCCTCCTGTCGTTTGGTGACCGATATATATTCCATACCATATATCATTGAGGGTCTCACCATTGTCTTATACGTTTGCCCTTTCAACTTTTCTGGCACTCTCTTATTGCACATGATTCCCATTATTTCCTTCCACGACCCCCATCCAGCCTGAATCCTCTTGACCACTTCTTAATTTGAACCTCCATCTTCTTGGACCGTTGAACCTAAATACTTGAATTCATCCAATCTCTTCATTTCCTCCGCAAGCTTGCTCCCTGCATCTCTTCTATTGTGACATGTTTTACCTGCATCAAGCCTAAGATACTATGTCTTTTCCTAATTGCTCTCAGGCCTCTCATTTCCATTGCATCCCTGCACATCTTCAGCCTTCAGCTCTTCTGTGGTCTGTGCGTTAGTCACAACATCATCTGCAAAAAGCTTATCCCATGATGCCTCTCTCTGTATTTCCTTATTGAAACAGTCCATTAGTAATACCAATAAGAATGGGCTCAGAGTTGAGCCTTGGTATAGCCCTACCGTTGCCTTAAAATCGTCTGTTTCCACAGCTACACATCTCACTTTTGTGCTGCAGGGATGCAACCTTGGTACACGTCCTGTATGAGCCGTATGTGTTTTTCCCCAACTTTTCTCAAACTAAAACAGTTCCATATCTCCTGTCATAGTACACTATCATATGCTTTCTCCAAGTCAGTGAACACGCTATGTAATTCTTTTTGTCCCTCTCTGTACCTTTCCATCAACTGCCTCTGAGCAAAACAAGAGTCTGTCGTACTACGCTCTGGCTGAACCCAAACTGCTATCCTGATGCTTGTACTCTTCCACGGAGCCTTTTTATCTTTTCAATGTGACGTAATGCCTCGATAGTTCCGACAGTCCTGAATATCTTCTTTGTTCTTAAGAATAAGGATCAGTGTACTGTATATCCAATCATCTGGTATCTTCTCTGTCTGCATAATGTTTCGAAGGGTTATTGTCAACGTAACCTCTGCTTTACCAAACTCTCTCCAAGCTTCAACTGGGATATCATCTGGTCCAACTGCTTTGCCCCTTTTCATCCTGCTCATGACCTCAGTCACTTCTGTGTTGACAGATGGATATGGGTGCGATTTTTCATAATCATTGTAATTTGAAGAGTGGGTACTTGATGGAAAAGTAAAGGGGGGTCAATTTTCAATAAATAGTATAAATAGTATAGTTCAAAAATTTCAAAATTATTGCGATTATTGTTTGAATGTCTCCATACATGTGTACCTGTACTTTTTAATATTTTTTGGGGTTTTGTTTTCACTACTTTCTTTGTTAATATTCATTTGCGTTCACAAACACAGTATTTCATTTACTTATCCTTTTTGAGCCTTCCAAACTTTTAGTTGGGAGGGAGTGTTAATAGCATGGAGACCTCGGACCTTTTGCAAAATTCTTTAGTTAAGGGGTGCTACTAAATGGAAATGGGTGGTGAAATTTTTAAAAATTTGCAATCGGGAGCCCCTTACTATTGGGTGCCAAAGAGTACTGCATATTGTTTGTCCACATATTTGCAAGATTGATTTAATTCGATCTTTGGTCTTTCATGCTTTAACGTTTGTTCCACTTATGTTGGTTTTCACAAAGAGCTCTTTGTACCTGGTCTCTCTTACAAAAAAGCTGTTTTCCTTCAGCTCTTGTCGATAATGTCATTAATATTTTTTTGAATAGGGAGCTCTCTAAAAAGACATTTCCCGCTAGGATAATGATAATGAAACTGCTCTTTTTATCCATTCCCTTCTCAGGGGCATATAGTTTGCATCTTAAATCCAAGATCAGCAAATTTATCGGAGAATGTTATCCTTATTGTAAACTAGTTATTAGTTTCTCCTCCTAAGTGCATATCATATTTTGTCGATTCTAAGGAAACCCTCCCAACATCCTTATGTTTTTCTGTGGTTTACCGTTATATGTGTTCGAGCTGCAATGCCCTATACTATGGTAAAACTACCCTCAATACAGCCTAACGCTGTAGGGACAACATGGAAATCAACAGGATAGATTACAGAACCAACAACAATAACCCTCGATAGTCCTTCCATTGTTTACAATCATTTCTCTTCCACTGGTCAACCCCCTCTCTCTTGGTAATTTTGATATCATTCTTCTTCTTCTTATGATGCCTTGTCAGTTTCTGACGTTGGTGACCATGAGCTTAAATATTTTGTCTATCGGTTGTAGCATGAAGACGCTCATTCGAAGTTTATTTGGCAGCAACAGATGATGTCAAACCTTCCATATCTGCCTCTAGCTCACTTTCTAGCTAATTTTCCTTCAACAGCCAGTTTCTCAATACTTTCTTCTCGGTTGATACTGCCTGCCTTTGTCGTACTGTCCTTATCAATGATCTTTCTTCGTTACATGTAACTAAAGCATCAACATTCCTCAATCTTTTTGCCCAAGATATCTTTAACACTCGTCTCCTGCACTACATTTGCATTGCCTCTAACTTTTTTGTACTCTCATATTTATTGTCCACCTTTCGCACCAACAGAGTAATGTTAACCAAACGAAGCATTTTAGGAATCGTTTTTTAGTGTGTAGCTTCAGTAGCTTGTTAGTAGGAATCTTTCTATGTTTTTCAAAAGCATTCTTTCCTATAACAATCCTTCTATTTATGTCTTTGTCACAATTACAGTCAGATGTTATCATGCTACCAATATAATCAATCTGGCTTACTTGTTCTAGTTGTTTACCATCTAGTTCTATGTTACATCTGGGTATAGTTTTCTTTTTGCTTATAACATGGACTTTAGTTTTTTCTTGTTGATGTTAAAGCCCATCTTTTCGCTTCCTTGCTTCAATGTGGTAAGTAATCGTTTTGGCTGGTCTATATTTTCAGCAATAATAATTGTATCGTCTGTTTATCTACTTCTGATATGATTTTGTTTATGATTGCTTGACTGTATATTGATAATAAATCAGGCGATTAGTACGTATCCCTGGCGTACTCCGCGTTTGTTAGAAATCCAATTACGTTGCTGTTTACCATTCCTGATGGTTGTTACTTGTTCCCAGTAAAGGTTTCCTATTGTTCTTAAGTCTTTTCCATCTTTTCAGTGTTTCGAAAGTTCTTTGAAAAGCTCTGTGTGTTTCATTCTGTCGAAAGCTTTTTCGCAATCATTGTATGCAACATAAAGGTCCTTTTGCATCTCAACAGACCGCTCTGATAGCATTCGCTTGATAGAAATTGCGCTCCTGGTGCCTTTGCCTTTACGAAAACCAAACTGTGTAGGGTTAATTTCGTTTTTGAGTTTATTCCTGAATCTTAACAGTAAGACTCTGAGTATAACCTTTATGATATCATGTGATATCATTAGTCAAGCCAATAAAAACATGGGTTTCCTCATACACAGAAGTCTACTTATCATTACATACCGCCCTATCCTTATTTCACAATCTTCATCCTTCCCTCTTACTTTTTTTATCAGTTGTTTACATTCCTCCTTTGTTGGTTATTAATTTGTTTTCACCCTTAGTTTGTTTAAGGTTGTTCTCTTCAAATTACAGTTCATACTATTGATAAATCCCGAAATGGGTCCGAAACGTTTATATCGAAATGGTACCAGTCAACGATGTGCCCTATTCTGAATGAGCGTTAATTTAAACATTGTGACTCACTTTCTCGCCTTTTTGATTCTAAGATTTGTCGCAATGCTGCAATGCTCGAATAAAATCATTTGGAAGTATCTTTCTGATGGAGACATAAGACTGTCGTAGCGTGCATTATGACATCATGCATCTTCCTTGTACTAAGGACATTATATTTATTTTGTTTTGCTTTTTGGCACAAATAACATATAGAGATATTAGTATGGTAGATTCCATTCTCTCTCCTTTCCTGGGCATCTTACATTCGTATTAAAACTATATTTAATCGTTTATTTGGACAGTGATCCTTTTCAATAAATATAATGTTGGAATTTTTCCTTTTACCTTTTTGTCACTTAAGACTTGCATGCCATCACTGCAGTAAAAATGGTGCTATAAGCCTATTCTGCTTCTACCAGATTGATTTAGAGTTAGTATTGTTACTAGTAAACAAGGTAAAAAAATTATGGTAAGGACAGTCTGGATCTTTTGAGGATTTTCTCCTTCATAGCATAGCCATCAACTCATTTGATCTCGTGTCTTAGTCCCTAATTTTATTCAAACATCCCTCTTTTGCTGAATTCCCAGTTGTGGTCTTACGTGTATGCGCTTTCAAATTTTTTGTTTTTTGCTATTCTTTGTGTCATTTACTTTTTGTTTGCTTTTGACCTTATCACAATTTTTACAATTCATTTAACTCTATATTATCATATTTGAGTAGATTTTTCATTTTCTGTTTACTTCAGTTAACAATGAACTACGAAAAGCTCCATGCATCTAGAATTTAGGAATTAAGCTAAAATGGGTTGATATTGCTTTTATCACTTCCCTTACCGTCGTAAAAGGAAATGTTTTGACTTTTATAATCAAGGAAAGGCCTTGCCTTGCTGCTTTCGTAAATTACTTAATATATCATATGTTATCACTGTTCGAAGTTTTCATACCTATTAGAGTTTTTCTACAAAATTTCTGCAAAGTTCAATATGATATCTATGTTTGATTTTTATCTTTTTATTGATTTCGTCTGTTATTTTACGTCACTTGTATTCGTAATAATGCAAAATGTATCATTTTAAATGCAGTCTATTAAACTTTTAGCTGCTCAGTTAAGCTCCATTAAGTTTGCACAAGAGTCTGAAAGAAAGCCTTTATGTTGCTTGGTAGTCGATAGTGGGTTCTCATTTTCACATGTTGTTCCTATTTGCGACGGAAGGATTATTAAGAAAGGCGTGAAAAGGTCAGTCGTTTATTCCTCATACGTATTTTTGATTCTACATCAGTACAGCTTATAAAGAATTTTTTGTTGTTTTTCAATTGTCTTGCCTCATTTTTGTCATAGCTCATACACTGTTTTGTTAATACGTTTTATTTGGTAAGATTTGACGTACAAATATATAATCTTTCAAATTTAGAATAAATGTTGGTGGTAAAATCATGACAAATCATTTGAAAGAGATACTCTCATACAGGTTTGATATTGTATAAATTCTTATCAAACATTTTTTGCTGAATTCCATGTATATAAAGATGCTGATTCTGCCGCAAGGTTTTCTCCTTAATCTTGCTTCAGGCCTCACTCATCCTCTTTTATAATGAATAGCCCTTATTTGATATATCGTATTCATTGTGATTGCTCCTGACCGCATGTGATCATGCCAAATCGTGGTTGGGTAGGTATGATGTATGTTTGATTACTTGTCTTTTTCGTTGCCTATGTAGTTCACCCTACCAGCTTTGTCATAATCTACCAGGAGGAGCATGCCTCAAAGGATTTCTTGGTTTGAACATCCCCAAAGTAGTCAAATTAACATCCAGTCGATTGTTAATTGTTTGCTATAATATTGTCATTAGGCCGTGAAAGGATTTTACTCATGCGAGTGGACAAGTTCGGTTTTTATTTTGGTAAAATTGACGTTCCACCCTTCCACAAAGCCCCTTAATGTGCTGTTTATGCATCTGAAGTTGGCTCTGAGAAAACAATTGATTGACGCATGTATTTTGTACCCTTATATTAATAGACAATGCATAGTGTTGCGTTGGTTGGATAAATGTTGAATTTTGAAAATCATAAATGACTTTGAAACTTCCTTGATTCAGGCAATTACACGTGATGGATGAAACGTTTGTTATTAATCAGGTAGGTTTTTGTATATTATTCCTTACTATTCATAGATACCATTATTCCCTTGTTGATATAAGAAGCCTACTATTCATATCTCAAAATATATCATTACATTACTAATCAAGCAAAGTTTCATATTTATTTTGTACATAGGACAGGTAAATGTTTGCAATAACACAGAGGTAGTTTTGATTTCGTTTCGTATTTAATTTGCTTATTTTATTCAAGGCTCGTGAAGATTGTTGTTATGTTTCAACACAATTCAACAAAGATATGGAAGTATCAAGGTAATTCAATTTTTTATACTTTGCTTGGAATGCCGAAGTATCAGACCAAAATGATCCCGGGTTACGTATCACCAAGACAGGCCGAGGGTAGGTCTTCGAGGATAAACTTTATTGAGCCAAATTATTCCCCAGGGATGTACAAGACCTTGGCTGAGTTGGACTACTGCATTAGATTGGTATGTTTTGACTGCTCCAAATGGTTGATTCCTTTGACTAAGGGACAAATACTACAACTGACAACTTACTTTGGAAACTTTTTTTGGATGCAGCTGCACGAGGTCATCTGAAAATAGACCCAGAAATTCAACCTGTTGCCAAACCCAGGGAGGAAATATATTATTACCTTTGTTAGCCTTTAGTTTTTTAATGCATTCTCTGGTAACGGTATACGATGTAGACACCTGTGGGAACTTAGGAAACCAAAACGTACAGACTGCACCGTTACGTATAACTCAGTGCTTTCAGCATACACTGACATGATGAGAGTACGATCACTCCTTTCTTAGAAGTAATATCATCCAGTAATTGAACATTAACACAATAGTAAGTAACAGAACAACTTGATAGTATACCGCTTGGTGGAATCTTAGCAACTGATCAGATATAAAGTTGGCAATAGGCTCTGTAATTTATCTTGAAACCGGGTATAATCTGTTTCACTTTGTTATAAGTGTTTAGCTTTAAAAACACAAATGTTGTAGTGAGGACTAGCTAGTGGTGGAACTGAAGTTTCAAGGCAATGTGTCTTTATCATAAAATGGCCAGCCAAATTGATGTTTGTTTTGCGGAAAAATATTTCATTTCATTTTCTAATGATTTCAGGAGGGTAGCCTCTCAGCAAATGCTGGTTTGCAAGGGGCTCCGCCTTTTAATGTACTATTTGGAAATTACAAAGAAAATCTGATATATGCTATTATGTGAAAATATGACAACTAATTTACAAAATAACAAGTCAGAAAGTTAGAATGTTATGTATCAAAAATGAAAATTTTAAGTATGAGTTATGTAACTAAATGGTGACGGTAAAAACATATAACAGAAAGTACACAGGTAGATAGCTTAGTCCCAACATGTGCAACGATCTTGTTCAAGATAAGAATAAACAATAAGATTTCATATTGATTGTGAGGGGGGGGCCGACAAGCCAAAACGGACACCCACCTAGATATAGAAGTATACCAAAAAGCGAGAGCACCTCAAATGTATGGAAAGATCTTACTTATAACCACAAAGTGATGAAAGACCTTTAAAAAGTCGGAGGTACCACACCTCCACGTCCCTATTCTGGTATCCAGCTACGTCATCCACCATTTCATCGATATGTTCTTGGCAACTTTTGGTATTTAGTTTTATTTTTCATATCTAAATACTCATGAAGATTGTGCTCTTAATCATTGGTCACTGGAAAACGTGATGATACTTATTGATCTTTGAGGAAGACTGGCACTTGTACTAGTTGAGGCTTTTCTGAGTTTAATTAATGATGCTGTTTGTGGTAGGAGTTTAATGCTAATTCCCTTCTTTATTTCATGTTTGTCCTAATTCTGAACTAAATATTGAAGATAAATGATTCCTGTGTATATCACTTAGTACTTCAGATATCTCCTCCAATATCTTGGTAGTTATAACCTGGCCTAAGAAATATTACTTTGTACATTATTCCTACTTGCAAAGGGTAAGGATCAATAGGCATTATATTATTAATCAAGTACTTTCCGTTAATCTCGTCTTGTTCCTAACAAAGAAACTTTCCGTGTTAAAATGTAAGTTTACTTTTGTTCTCAGTTTGTCCAATTCATTCATAAGATCTTTTTATTACATATCCCATTGCACCAACTGCAGCGGGTACTATTTTAATACCTCTCAAATTCCATATCTGGCCAATTTCCCTCTTCAAATCTTGATATTTTTCAGTGTTTTGCTTTCATTTTCCCCCACCGCAGCATCTGCAGGAAACGCTATGTCTTCAGTCAAGGACTATTTCCTCTTTTTATCAATAGCAACAGCAATATACAGTCTTTTAGCTTCTGTAGCATTATCACGTTGTTTATCACGTTGTATAGCCAAATCACAAAATTCCTTTGATGTATGTTTATAGGATTTTTCATTTACATTAAGTCCCCCTACTTTATTCATCCCTATACTTTATCCAGAGCTTCAGATTGGTAATTCTTGTGATTTCATCTTTTATACTCGTTTTGAACAAGTTTCTCGTAGTTACTTATGGTATAGCGTGCACTATTGGACTTTATTTCACAGAATCTGCAAAGCAAGCTTTCTAAAGGTCTGTCAATGCGGTGCATGATATTTTTTGGTTGTATGGCTTGTTCTTTTGCAGCAAATATCAACGCTTCTGTTGAAGCCTTCGAGCCCATCTGCGGGAGCCACTTCCAAGACTTCTTGATCAACATTATGTAGCACATCTTTAAAGAACTGACCATACATCGGTTTCTTCCTCAACTTTCTTTTCAGCGTCTCCTGTATCTCTATCCCTCTCTTTAAAAGTAAACTCCCTGTAGAGTAGAAGCACAACACTTTTCGGATGAACTGCTTCATGAATAAACCTTGTATTTTCAAATATTTACGAGGTTTTCTGTTGAGACTTCGGACTCCCTCACAGTTCCATTCATTTATGCATGCTCCATACCGCACAATATAACAGCCCAAGTGTTAATTGCTTTGATGTTGTTTCTTCCTTTTAACTTCTACTTTGATTTTGGTTTCAGCTTTGTCCTATATTTTATGACGGTTTGATATTGTTATGATGGTTTTTTCATTTCTTGATATTTGATTTTTTCTAACTCTGAAATTGTAATTCCAGAAGATTTACTCCTTCTCTTACCATTAACTTTCCTACTCTCAAAGCCAGAGCTCTGACTTAGACCAACCATTTTTAGTAAGTAAGTAAATTAAATACATTATATACATTATATACATATACATATACATATACTTATACATATACATATACATATACATATACATATACATATACATATACATGTACATATACATATACATATACATATACATGTACATATACATATACATATACATATACATATACATATACATATACATATACTTATACATATACATATACATATACATATACATGTACATGTACATATACATATACATATACATATACTTATACATATACATATACATATACATATACATATACATATACATATACATATACATATACATATATATATATACATATACATATACTTATACATATACATATACATGTACATATACATATACATATACATGTACATATACATATACATATACATATACTTATACATATACATATACATATACATATACATGTACATATACATATACATATACATATATATATACATATACATATACATATACATATACTTATACATATACATATACATATACATATACATGTACATATACATATACATATACATATACATATACATATACATATACATATACATATATATATACATATACATATACATATACATATACATATACATATACATATACATATACATATACATATACATATACATATACATATACATATACATATACATATAAAAGAATTAATGGATTTTGCACAGTAGTTAGTATTGATAACAGTTTCAGGAGTTTGATGACTTATTATGTTCTTCCGTAGGAAGCGAGGACCAAAGAACACTGTAGCACGTGACTATGTGTTACCAGATTACACAAACGTAAAAAGAGGATATTTAAGAGTAAGATAATATTTTGGTCTTGTTGGTATTTCTTCATATTGAGTTCCCTTGGACTGATTTTGTATGTCTTGTTGGTATTTCTTCGTATTGAGTTCCCTTGGACTGATTTTGTATGTCTTGTTGGTATTTCTTCGTATTGAGTTCCCTTGGACTGATTTTGTATGTAACCAACGCACTATGGCTTTAGAAGGTTTTTTGTCCAATTCTTAGGCTTTTAGTTCATGATTCTGTTATCATATTTGGAAATAGGTTCAAATGAAAGGTTGAGTAGAGGAATCGAATGAGGTTCGAGTGTAACTTCCTTTTCAAAAGTAAAAGTGTAATTTTCAACTAAAGAATATAGAAGCTAAATGATGTCAGTGTTTGTTGACGGCTAATAAACATCACCTTTTCAGAAATGAAGTTTTCAATTAGATTCATCTAGATTTCCTGCTTAATCACATTAGAAAAATACCCCCAACGGAATCCTATGAGATACTTTTAACATGATCGCTTGATCATATTTTAACGCAAATCTTACTCGTCAAAATGAGTTATTCTATTTTTTTGATTTTAGTGTTGGTCATCTTGTAGATGCTTTCTGGTGTTACATCGTGAAAAAAGCATCCTTTTGCCATGATGAGTTGCTCAGTTCGCCGCTGTTTTCACTTGTAACTTGATTTCTGTATTTTCTTGTTTTAGCCAGTAGAAGAAACATGGGAAAAATATAAAGGAGAAGAACAGGTATCTTATGTGGTTTTGTAATTGAAGACTATTAGACATGTTTTTTGTCCTTTTTAGTTTTCATTTTTTGACTTGAATTCTCTCGAATTGAGCGTTTGATCGATTGTTGTTTTCTTTGCTTTTGTAGTTGCTACGAATGAATAATGAGAGATTCACTGTACCAGAGCTCCTTTTCACTCCATCGGATATTGGTATGGATGTTTAGTAGCTTTGGTTTGGATCATTATCTGAAAATTATGATTTAAGATTTATGTTTTCATCAGCGGGGGATTGGAAAAACTTGGGGAGGTGCTGGGCAAAATCAATAAACGTGGGGAATTGGAATAAACGAGGAATTTGGAAAATATATAATTCTGAAATAACATCTGATTAGTTGTAAAATGAGAATAAAACAGAAATAGTATTAATGAAATGCACATATTAGGCTCAGAAATCTTAGTATTATTTATTTCCTATTTAATTAAAACTAGCTACTTAATAGCTACCAAGCTAATTCAGCCCAACATTGTCGTGATCAAAATCGTCCTGAAATAAACGGTGAATATGGCTCTATCTACACCAGTTTTGTTGTCTTTCTCGTCCTGGTTCTCAAATTTAGTACGCAGGGGGTTCTAGTAAGCCCTCAAGAGAGCTGGAAAAATTCCAAAAATTAATAAATGTCCCCCCCCCGTTTATTAGGGATCAAAGAGTAGGTGTACAGTCCCACCACAAATCTGCAGTTTTCATGTTACGAGTAGCACAAATTGTCTGAACCGAGCTCTAATCAGATATATTCTTTTTTGGTACTGTCGTAGTACTAAAATAATATAAATGATTAAACAGCTCGAAGAAGGACACTGCAAAATATATGATAATATTTCTGAGGAGGCTGCCACCCTATCTCCTCCCTTTCAAGTCAAAGAGCACCAATAGCTTTTAAAGCATTCATCTTCTTATAGTATACAATATCTTGCAATCTGAGACGACTGATGAGTTGAGGCGTAATACGTTCAATTCATGCTTTCGTAAGAATTAAGTTGCATAACAAAAATGAAGTTCTGCCTTTTCAACTGGATTTATTGCCTAATTGACTTTTTATGTCAGATTGTTTTATTTTATCTTACTAAATGAAGGCATACCTGAAATGGGAATAGCTGAAGCCCTCATTGAATCAGTTTCCTCGACATCTTTAGGTTTGTTATTTGCTTTTCGCTATCAGTTGCAATTGGAAGCAAACATTTAAGTGTATTTTTTACGTTTCGTTTTGTGATTTGCATTTAAAGAACGCCATGTAATACATTAATGGATTTTGAAAAATTATACTTAGGCAGTTGTAGAATTAGTTTCAATAAGATTAGCTTTCAACAAAGAGACAGCTTTGTTTAGGTGACTGACAGATGGCTCTTTCGTAATTTGTTTTAGCTGTCGACAATGAACTTCGATGATAAGATAGTGGAAGTCTAGTTTGATAGACAAGACGGTTTTCAATTTTTAGTGTTGTCTCCTGACAAATTGCAATATTATGCAAACAGTTATTAGTAGAGAGTCTCTGCTATGCCATGATGGAGTTTGATATCATTTGAAATAGTTATTCTCTGTTGGACCCCCTCCCCTATATCAATATGACATCTTATTGTTTTGTTCTTATCTTGAACAAGATCGTTGCACATGTTAGGACTAAGCTATGTACCTGTTTGCTTGTTGTTATATATGTTTAACGTCATCTATTAGTTCAGTATTTGCTTTTATGGGTGTTATATTTGCCATATTTCCATAATCATGATGACATTAATTGTTTGTTTTAGCAATGCAGCCTCATTTCTACATGAATATTGTCCTTACTGGTGGAAATGTTCTTATTCCTGGGTTTGCAGAACGAATGTGAGTTTGCTTAGATCGAAGAGTGAACCTGTTTTCACCATGTTGTTGCAATCTGCAAACATATTGTTCCTTATTTTGTTATAGAAAAGATTTCGCATGATTTTCGTGTTTGCTTTCAGATACAAAGATGCTCGAAGTATGGCCCCAATTGATTTTGATGTCGAAATAAAATCACCGGACAAGTATGAGTTTGTTATAGATTTCATTATTCGATTAATAATTTGCTTAAATTGTAATTTTGGTTGCGCAAAATATCATCCGCACATACGCTCATGCATGCAGGTACGCAATAGTGTGCGCTATCACGCTCTTATTACACACGACAAAACCTAGAAAAACCTAGAAACACAGGAATGTAAATTATTGAATGTCTTTGAATGGTGACACTTCAAGTACTTTACACTTGTATAAGCTACATCCAGATTGCCTATGCAGCTCATTTACTTATAATTCCCTATTCACTACCAAGCTTCTACGTGATTCAACAAAGCATGTAGAATGTCTTGCGATACATTATGGAATTAGAGGTTGCTCACATGGAGCAGAATTCCCAGGAGCAATGAAGTGAATTTCTTGATATGTATAGATTTCTAACCGAGATCCCATCTAGGTGAGGAATTCTTCCCCTTATGAATATATTTTATAGCAAAATGGCAAATGTGTGTTCCTTTGCATGTGTGCTATCCATGTTTATCGTATCAAAAAAGGCTAGAAGAGGTGAATCTATGGGCACTGAAAGCGCTAAACCCTTTGACACAAGGAGGCTAAAGGCCCTTATATTTTCTACTTGCAGGTGCTTGTAGGTTTATCAGTGAAATTAGCAACCGGTCAAGCGACGAATATGATAATATGATAATAAGATGAAACCTGCCATGTCATGATTTGTACTCTGAATATAAATTGCTGTTAAATCAACTTTAGTGGTCTTTTCCCATGATCCTTTAGGAAGATCTACATTGGCTTTGAGGCACTTTTTGTTAATAGCTTATACAGGAAAACTCTTAAAACTGTTTTATTCACTTTCAGCCCAACAACTTATGCTTGGCAAGGTGGCGTGGCTCTTTCTAAACAACCAGATTTTATTGAAAAGTATTGTGTAACACGAAGTGAATATGAAGAGAATGGACGGGCCATCTGCAATGAGAAATTTGATTATGTTTGAAGAAAGATTTTATGATTTTAATGGTTACTTCCAGGTAGCTCTTTTTGTATTTTTATGCTCTGTTAGTATTAAAACTGAACATAATTCTATGGTTTTATAAATCAACTTAGAATACATCCAGATCTGTTCTTTTCTTCCAACAGTTTAGTTGACTGCCGATATACAATACTGTTTTCTACTTCACCAGTAATATATCGTATGGTAATTTTCTTCTAGCTCTGTAGCTGTTTTTCAAGATAGCTCGTTTGGAAAGTTTAAATGTTTAATTCGATCATGGATTTTACCCCCTGTAAATTCCATAATAGCTGCAATCACCATTCTTAGTGTAGTGAATCATATTTTCCTTTTCATCTTATTATGACTGTTAGCATTATATTTTATCTTATTTTTTCTATGCTATTTCAATTGTTGTTCCTTTTATTTTTATTATCTATAGTTTATGCTATGCGTGTTATTTTTTATGCATTTATTTGGTTTTGACAAGTCTCATGTTATGTGCTCTCCTTCACAAATGCTCCACAGGTCATGTTGGTTGCAATTTATTATGCAGTGTCATCTCAAAAGTAATGAGAACCTTAAGCCAAGAATTAAAAGACTTTGTAAGCAAATTCCTTTAATTAGGAAAAAGTTTGAAATGCTATTGAAGAAAAGTGGTGATATTTACTGCATACCAGTTGAAAATACAGGGGCTGTATTGAGGTACAGTTGGCTTGCCGACAGGTGGATAAAGATACATCGCTGGGCTAAGCTCATTCATGAGTTATTTCAACATAATGTTTTCAAATTCATAGAAGGAAAATGTAAACATACCCTAATGTCTGGTAAGATGATAACATGCGAATTGTGAATTAGAGATATAAGACCTGCTGTTGAATATCCTCGCCACCTTTCATTCAAGCGGTGGCACTCAGGCCCGTTGTTAGTTTTTCTTTGTATATTAGTGAATGTAAATGGGTATCTAGTCTCTGTATTGGCCAGTAAAGCTTGAGTGAAAGAAGGCTAACTGTGTACTTCGCACGAATCTTGCCCTAAACAATTGTTTGGTGAATAGGCTGAAACAAGAATAAAAAAGTGTAATCAAGAGTAAGTAGTGTTTTGAAATTATGCAAAACCATATGAACAGATTAAATCGAAAGTTACTCACTCTTGCATTACGCTACTTGCTGTTTTATTATCATTTTTCATTTTTCTGATAATTTTTGAAATATTTGCCTCCACCTTGATCGTCATTGTTCAAGATTAGTCACTTTATGATGTTTAGGGCGTTATACATGACAGCAAGAAGCAACCTAAATTACGAACGGATATTGTGATTTAACATTTTAAAGGCAGTTATCAATTGTAGCTGATAACGTCTTTGAGAAGAGTAGACCTCGATAATAAACAGGAGCATGATGGGATAGAATCTGTGCAGAAAGAAATCTCCAAAAAGTTAGATTAAAGAACTATGGCTGGAAAAATTGTTCTCGCTACAAACTTAAGCATTAATTTTCATTCTCATTTTTAGAGATTAGCAAATAATCGAAAAAATATTAGAAAATCAAATCATAAACGATATCTAATATTCATGCTAGATTGCAAAATAACATACGCTGTACACATGGATGTAATACATTGCGTATTAATTAAGACGTTATTTGTTCAATAATTATTAAGATTTAAAACTTTTGAACCAGATGGCTGAATCTGATTGACGAGATTTTCCAATTGCGTATTGTACAAGCACATTATACCATATTATTACATCATGTTTATATTTCAACTCTATTCGTTCAGCAGGTAGACAGATGTAGTTACTTCAATACAAAAACATCTGCCTGCCAATAAGAATAGTTCAATTTACTTCACAACAAATTTCTCCAAAATTGATTATTTCTTTTGTTGATACCAAAAGAGATTTTACATTTTGTCTACACAAGTTGGTAAAGAATTTTAATCTTGTCAAATGCCTTTTGGCAGAAGAGGTACATGTAAATTTTTCTTTCTAGCGGGAAAATCAAGTAAACTAAAAGATATTTGAGGTAGGTATATAATAATCTTCAATTGTAGATCTCTTTGATGCGACTCTTTGGCAATTGGATATTCCATACCTATGATAAATTAGAATACCAAGTTAGACCTTGCCAAAACAGAATGCCATTAACTGGAAATGTTCAGAACTAGCAGAGTAAGTTATCATTCCTTTAGAATATACCTATCTTGAAGTGACTTTGCCATTCCATGGTACATACTCCACCGCAAATCTCCTCTCGCTTTGAAGAGTTAACAACTGGATTATTGAGTGTACTCGAGTTACTTAGGAGTACTAAAGATAGCTTGAGAAAGCTAGAAAGAAAACCCCAACAGAGCACTTCAATAGAAAACTCTTTAGACTACAATTGAAATCACGAATATACACAATAAAAACCCGCAAAACGAGCCACAACGATTAAGAACCTGTACCCCACAATTTTCAGATTCCTACTTACGAGATGTAAATTGTGACCTTGACTGGCTCGGCAAGAAATCTGGGAGCTTTCTCTCAAGAGGAGAAGACCATTTCTCAATGCATACTGAACAGGAAGAAATGTTTTGTAATACGGTCGATTTCTGTACAACGAGCTATAGTGTCATTCAACGATACATAGCAACGAAATGTCCATATTTCTTCTTGCAACGTTTATATCTAGTCTTCGATACGATGGATTATCCAAAAGAGTCTTCGGCAAAAGAGCTTTCCGTCGAAAACTGTATTAGCTCAAAATGGCGCTTGAACATAACGAGAATTTACTCCAACTGAGGTGGCAGAAGATAGACTTGGGACAGAAAAACAAAAGGAACGAAGTCAGGGGCCAATGGGTCAGGTTTTCGATACTTATCTGACACACTTTGAATTGTTGAAATTGATAACTAAAATAACTTCCTGGACTGGACAGTTTCACCAGAGCGCATTAAATAGTGTAAAACGCGCAAGAGAGTTGAATTGTTGCCCTCGTGTGCCAAATTATTAAGTAATGAATCCTACAGAGCAAGTTGGCTAAACACCCTTAAAATAGGAAGCTAGGTAGACACGGTTGGTTAGATGCGCGAATGAATGTGTACTTGTTAGTAAGTTAGTTCATTGTATTCTCTCATAATACGATATCATTCGATGCACGAAAGAAAGCCACATTGCATGTGAATGATGTTTTTAGTCTTATTGCATGAAAAATTAATCAGAAACAAACAGTTTAGTTCATTACCTGACTTTGGAAAGCAAGGAAACTATGATTGATGGCAGTCAATTTGAAAATAATTAGATTAAATTTTGACTCATCTGACTTTCTAAGCTTTCTAATGACTGTATAACTTGGGAGCATTGTGAATAGTCCATATCATTGGTTTAAATCTGGTTCTTTTAATTACAGATTGTAAAATGCTGAAGAGTTTTCGAGCCTTTTGATGTACTTGCAAGCCGAACAGTTTTACTGAAGAAGTCACTTTTTGTTAACATCAAGAATACTAGAAAAGAAATCTTGAAAAGGAGAAATTACATGCAAGATGCTGCCTTTGGGAAAATTTATCGACGATGAATCTACATCAATTTTGCAAGATATCAAAGAGAAGGAAAAACTTGTTCAAGAAAAAGGAATTGCTTCGATTGATGATCAGTGTACAATTTCAAGAAGGAATATCCTACCTCCACTGACACTGAGGCAAAACTCGGAAATAGAAAGCGGAAAAAGCCACAGGTGGGGGGCTCACGAGAGCAGGCCGTCAAATTTTGTTTTACTGCATAGACAAAATTCTGATACATTTGTTCCCTGTATTCAGAGCACCAGTTCGATGAACATTTATGACAACAACGAAATAAGAAGCTTTGATAAAAGGAAGTTTTCGCGTAATGCAAGTTTCGAAAGACCTCAAGGCATAACTAAAGAAAAATATTGGCTCAATCGGTCCATAGAGACTATTGCTAGCAAAGATGTGGGATTTCAAAACAGCAGCAGGTGCATCTCTAAATTTGGTAACTCTGAGGAGCTTTACGATGGCGAAGACAGTCGACGATATAATGACTTTGATGCATATTTGAAACATGCATTGAGAAAGCGAGAGGAAGACAGATTGTTCTCAAAGAGTACTTCAAACAATGCTAAAGATCATGTACCAGCTGGCAGAAAGAAGGAGAGACCAAAAACTGCGCACTACGGGCGGCGCAGAACACATTTTGAAGCAGGAAATCTGTAGACATTGCTTGTTTTTGCATTCATTTTTCAATGTAACACTAGGAACGAAATCCAATGGAAAATTATATATCTATATATAGCTATATTGCACTAAACAAAAGCCAGGTAGTCAAATCCACTCCCTTGGCTGCGATGTCCCATAGTGTCCATTCCACACTAGTGAAAATTCCTTAAAAGATCCACTGGAACTATATATCCAATTTTTGCAGAAGTAGATCTCCTGCCGCTACACCCCATAGCAGAATCTTCTTTATTACTGGTAAATATCTATTCTCAAAACTCTCCTGGGGCTTCTCTGTTCCCAGTCTTCCTAAAACCTGCGTATGCGAGCAGTTGGATAATGTTGGTGGTAAATATATCTGCAAATTAACTTGAGATCTCTGCTACTCTGGTATTCTTCCACAAAAACAGATTTGAGCTGAATTTCAAATTTCCTTCAACTAAATTGCTCAATTTTCAGCTTTCCTGCGAAATGCGTTTCAAATTTAGACACCACGATGTTAATGCACTTTTGAAATCTACTTTGAACTAAACTAATATAAAATATAACATGCATAAGAATACTAAAGGGGTCTTACAAGCCAAAGACGAATATAACTGACATCAAAAAGTTGTTCTCTTATAATATAACTCAGAATTTTTCATTTAAGATAAACTGTGTTTTTCCTTAGCTCAGCGAAATTTGCACGAGAATATCTTTGCTTAGGACTGACTAGTTCCAAACCTCGCTAACGTTCCCGTTGCCGTTGCTTTGTCGATTGGAAACTCACTATTTGCTTCCTTATCAAGCTTCTTCTAACTGGCAAGAAGCTTGTTAAATGAGGCATGTCATCGACTTCCATTTGTTCATCCGGTCGGAAACTCTCCTTCATGTCCTTTCAGGATGCCAGACATGTATAAGCCTGGTTCACACATTCCATTGCTCGTGTAAGAGTCGAGAGGGGGGGGGGGGGTCGACGATTATCCTTTCCCTGTTTTGTGAGAGAAGTTCACGATTGGTCTAATAGTAGCGATGCGTTATAATGGATAAAGAGACATAATCGATATGAACAATTTGTAAGCAACAGAGTATCAAAAGTAAAGGAACATAAGAGTTACATCGTATGGCATCAAATCCCAACAGAGAAGAACCCGGCTGATGTAAGCAGTAGAGGATGTCTCGGAAGTAAGTTGCCAGTAGAGTGAGTTAAGGGACCATTTTAGATTTCTAATTTGACTGGGACATCGGGGACGTTTGGGGCAGCTTATGAAAGCATGTTCACACTTGTCGTGAAGCATGTAAGAAGCAGTGTGAACCAAGCTATAGTGTAATGCAGATATATGTGGCGCCATGATTTTACTCTTAATCTTTTGGCTTTATCATTCCGTTATGCCAGGATCTTTCACCTATTCTTACCTCCTATTTTTACCTCCTTGTTTTATGAATCTTACTACTGACAAGTGACAATCTCAGTTCTGATCTACTTCCGGACCTTCCTAACTAAGGTTTTTATCTTCTTGGACTTACAATAGCACTACAATAAAACCAGAAATAAGGACAATTTCTCTTCGCAAACATGCAATATATCATAATTTATTCAGACAACATTTTCGTTACTTCACCTAAGTAGCGTACACCACCTTATCTATCAATGCTCTAAGAGTATTACATTAAACTTCCTGGACAGGCAAAAGAACCTCAATTACAACTCCAACACGAAGAACTTCATTATATCATCATTCTATAGATATCATCTACATAGTTTAATTTTTGTTGTCGAAGTAATGATTGGGACCATTTGGAAATGCAGTTTTGTTAATCGTATTTTATCATTCAAGTTTGTTAACTTTTAGCTTTATTTCTGTTTACATCCAAGTAGTTACCTGCGGGCTAACTCACTGAACAAGATTTTCGGCTGTGTTTTAATATATTTTTGAAAACGTTTGTGTTACTATGCATATTCATGAAAATATATCAAGTCAATATAGAAGAGGTAAAGCCAATTCATGGATTTTTAAAGTGATCAACATCCAAAATCAAATGTAGTGTTAAAGGCAGTGTCTGATTTAGAATAGCCTTAACCACTGTAATAGTGATCTTGGAATGTGGTCTTGAAGTTTCAAGTAGTGATCTAGCAAAAAGGCAATATCATTGATTTGATACTAAACGATTGAGCATATTTCTCAAATCTAATCTTGAAAATATTCAAGATCATAGCTACACAGTTCTTGCATGATTATTTTGTGAAGAAATAGACTACAAGAGATGATGCCATTTTAAGTTAGTGTTGAAGGGTCCACATGATTCCGCATATTTTAATCCAATACTCTTACAAACAGCTTAACTAGAAACATTGGGAGGATTCCTACATTAGGCACTTGCTAAGGACTATTACTTCACAGTATTGAATCACAGAATAGTTGGAGGTACCTTTATAGACCTTTCTAAGGCTTTTGACTGTATTAGGCATGACCTATTGATCACTAAGTTACATGCATATGGTTTCAACCATGATGCATTACCGCTTGTCCACAGCTATCTTGAAAATCGGCCACGAAGGGTACTGATTAATGGGGCTTTCAGTAACTATACATATGTTAAGAATAGTGTACCCCAATGGTCCGCCCTTGGTTCTGTCTTTTTCAATATCTATGTTAATGACCTCCTTCTGTCAATTCATCAAAGGGAGATATGTACTTATGCTGATAATATAACCATATATGTGTGCGACAAGAGTATTAAAAATCTTATCGCTAGATTGGAAAATGACTCAAAGATGGTAATTGATTAGGTTTTAAATAACTACATGGCACTTAACGTAATGAAATGCCAATTTATTATTATGGGTGAAGGAACTTGTAAAGAGGTATACATGAATATTGACAAAGTTACCGTTCAAAACTCACAAGAGCAGAAAATCTTGAGGGTCTTGATTGAGACAAATCTTAGTTTTGAAAAGCGTATAAATAACTTTAGCTGAAAGGCGGGCAATAAACTATTAGCCTTATCACGTTCTGTATGTCAGAAAATCTAGAAACTGATAAGGTGAATCTTTTAATGAAAGCATTTGTAACTAACCAATTCCAATACTGTCCGTTGGTTCTATGGCAGAAAGATGAATAGTAAAATCAGTAAGTTATATGAGAGGGCATTGCGACCGATTTCGCTTCCAATTTGTGGTAAAATTTTCGAAAAAATAATCTTTGATGATTTTGTCTGATAATGATCTTTTATCATCTAATCAGTCAGGTTTTCGGCCAGGTGACTCGACAATAAATCAGCTTCTCTCCATAACGCATGAAATTTATCAAGCATTTGAAAATTATCATGAAACTAGAGCCGTTTTTTAGACATATCAAAAGCTTTTGATAAGGTGTGGCATGAGGGTCTATTGCTCAAACTTAAATCTAATGGCATTGATGGTCCCCTGTACCTTCTTATTAAAGATTTTCTGGCTGGGAGATTACAGCTTGTCGTTTTAAATGGTAAAACCTCATCATGGCAGCATGTTTCTGCAGGTGTTCCTCAGGGTTCTGTCCTTGGCCCACTCTTCTTTCTGTTATATATTAATGATCTTTCTAAAAATGTTTCATCTCAAGTAAAGCTTTTTGCCGATGATACCTCCATATTTCAAATGGTTTCTGATGTAAGTTTGTCGTGGCAAATTTTAAGCAATGATCTTTCAGTTATACAAAACTGGGCCTATCGCTGGAAGATGAGTTTCAACCCAGTTCCGTCCAAACAAGCACAGGAAGTAATTTTCTCCTTAAAAAGAATAAAAGATCATCACCTGCCACTACGCTTCAATGATTATCAAATAAATGTTGTAAATTGTCACAAACATTTGGGATTAATTTTGGACGAGAAACTAACGTTTTCTGAGCATTTTAGGGCGGCAATTGTGAAAGCAAAGAGGAATAGGAATCATCCGTTTTCTTTCCAAATATGCTTCAAGGGACACACTTGACCAAATGTACAAACTATTTGTGAGACCACATTTGGATTATGGGGATGTAATTTATCATGACCAAAATATGTCTCTTTCTCGTAAACTTGAATCTATACAATATGAGACAGCTCTGGCAGTTAGTGGAGCATGGAAGGGTACCAACACGGACAGACTCCTTGACGAACTTGGCTGGGAAACGCTAGGTAACAGGAGGTGGTACCGCAGACTTTGTCTCTTTTATAAAATTGTAAACAACCAGGCTCCTGAATACCTACGTAAGTGTGCCCCTGATGGGAACAGAAATCATTATCAACTCCGCCATACAAACGTTTTTACATCATCCTCATAAAGGTATTCGAAGAGTTTCTTTCCCTATTGTGTGAACATATGGAACAAACTCGATTACCAAATAAGAACTTGTTCGACAATATCTCAGTTGAAAACAGCCTTACTTTCAATAATTCGGCCAGCAAAAAATCTCTACATGAAATAACTAACAGGCATCACTCAGCACTCATAACAAGGCTTCGAGTTCATTTTAGTGATCTGAATGAGCATAGGTTTCGCCATAATTTTGCATGTGTAAATCCCATTTGTAGCTGTAAGGAAGGAGTCGAATCCACAACTCATTTTATCCTGCACTGCCCACTCCATTTAGTTCATAGAAATAGCCTGCTTGGTGAAGTATCTGGTATACTCAATACTGATGTGACGCAATTGCCTGACGATCAGTTATGCAATTTACTACTTTTCGGTAGCCTAAAATTCAATAAAATAGCTAATATAATGATTTTAGATGCTACTGTGAGGTTCTTATTTAAAATAAATCGTTTTAAATAGATTTCGTCGTACGATAAATCAAATTGCTCTGCCCTTGAATCTCTGTCTGTGTTGTTTTTTGTATCTGTGTAGTTTTTAATTTTGTACAAATTAATGATTAACTTACAGTGTTTGGGTTAGAGGTGACACGATAACGTATGTTTTTTTTACCTCTAATTCAGCACACTTTAAATTCATTTTGTGTTATTTGTTAGTTTTAAATTGTATTTTTATGATGATAAAAAGAAAGAAAGTGGTGAACTAGTTCACATGGATTAGCCTACCAATCCAATGACACTGCCATGACAAATAGTTCAACAATAATTCATTTTCACGTTCATTGGTATTAATAACAGTAGCATCATCAGCCAGCAAATTGGAGCAAGTGAACTGGATGGAACAAGCGGTCGTTTTCGTCTGGAAGTGAAAAGACCAATTGGTTGTATTTTACTTGCTTAGCGAATTGTATAAACGTGTTGAAGCATAGATTGAATAATAAGGGGCTAAGGCACTCCATATTTAAGAGAAATTACAGGAGTAGAAAAGCGATCTAGTAAAGAAATGATGACAGAACGATGTTTAATCGAGCTTTAATTATTAAATAGGCCATCATTTATTTGTGTGTTCTAATACACCTGAGACTCCATGAGTGAAACATTTCTGTATCTTTTGTTCGATCAAGTGACTTTGTGAGAGGGAGGTAAAGCTAGAATCATACAAGAACAAAGTAAATATCTTGAGTGGAACCGACTCAAAGGTAATAGGTCTGAAGTTCGCTATGTTATCACTGTTCCCTTTCTTGTGCACTACAATTATGCAAGCTTTCTTCCAATCATGTGGAATGGTGTCTAATAATAATAATAATAACAATATCAAACCTCACTATTACAGGTAGTTTGAACTGACTACAGGCAATGAATAAACAAAGAGAAAAAAACAGCAAGAAGCTACAAGTAACTAGAATGAAATCAAATCGGATCAGCTTCAAGGTTTGTTTCTGCGGCAAAAAATAAAATATGTTGATCGGATGATTATGTTGGAGATTTTTCTGATGATGAAACGAAGCGGATCCTTATTTATGCTTAAATCTTTACACATGTGAATAAAAGACTCAGCAGAACGACCGAAAATGCCAAGACAGCTAACAGACAGATTTACAAATTTAACGAGACAAAATTGAGAGTTCAATGTTTGAAGGAGCTGTTGATACTTTTCTTCTTCTTCTTCTTCGTCAAAGCTTCTCTTCTTACTACTAATAGCAATAATAATAATAATAATACTTATCACAGGCGTTGAAAAATCCATCTTCCAGTATAAGGTTTCACTCCGTTGCAAATTTTAAAATATTGAATGAAAGGAACAAGCGCAACATCTTTCTCTGTTTAAAGCAATGCGCCAAAATGATAAATTTTACTGCAAGATCTTTATATGACTTCTCTTGCAACTCGAAAAGTTTTTGCCAAGTAGGATTTTGCTTAAAGTTAAATCTGAAACTCTCATATTGTCGCAGGCCGTGAGAGCTTTGTGCATATGGAACACAATTGTTGTAACTATACAGAGCTTGACTTTGTCAAAATACTTCTAGGAGGATTCCTGTGCCATAATTGAACTACAGTATCCTTTGGCCTTGGGATACGGAATCTGTCAGCACATTAAAACTGTACAACTAAATCAAGAGAAACACCTTACAGTAAATGAATCACATCTTTTTTACTACCTGGCGAGCTGTAACTAACATTGGAGACAAAAGCATTTCATTTAGGATTGTTACCTCAATGTAGAGCAATGCACAAGATATAGGTAGCCAGTTCCCTCAGAGGAAAGAAGTTTTTTGCATTTTGCTTTTATATTGTTAATAAAATTCATGTATTTGAAAACCAGAGCAACATTTTTATGCATGTTTTTTAATTTTTTTTTGAGTCATTTATGTTCCAGTTCATTAATGTTTATTTTCAGCATCTCTGGATTGTACTTTTGCATGAATATTTAAGGAAACCCTCTTTCGCATTATTTCTTGGTTGCGTTAGATGCTGGCCAAGCAGCCTGCTTTATTTATCTACAAGGAAAGTGATCATGATTTCATCTTTCCCATCCCTCCCAGTACCTATTTAATGACCTCACTTCCTTTCCTTGTCCACTCCCTTTGCAATTTTCTCATTATCGCAACTACTTCTCAAAAAAGTCTACATTGTCTGAGGGGGGAGAGGAAAAAGTTTATTGCAAAATACAAAAAGTACAAAATTTCCCAGGATCTTTTGCGACTATTGTACGTTTTCACAGAACCTTTGGACGGGCCCATTTAGAACCATTCTGCGTAGGTACGAATAGCTGAACCTTCAGTTCTGCACGGAAATCTTTGTATTTTAACCTCTTACCCTGATCTTCAAATTGAAAGACTTAAATTCAGACTAACTTGCTATCCACAGATCCATAGATTACGAGATGAAAGAACGAATTTTAGGCATAATTTAGACAGCGCATTTTGAGCGGAGCGAATTAAATACGTTTATGAGCGAATTTAACAATTCGATTCGCTCTTGGATTTAAACATCGAATTATGAGCGAATTAAAATGACACTGAGATTTTTTGAAGGGCAATGATTTAATTAGCTCCGCTCAAAATGCGCCTATGCGCATGAGCAAAAAGATGCTTTCACCACTGCAAATGGAGGATGGAGAACGGCTGCACTGATTAAAAAGAAGTAAAACACTGTGCTGAAATTGATTCCTAGAAATGGAAGTGAGAATATGATGCTAAGCGGGTGGGGAAAAAGTTCAGGCGAGTTAATGTTAGTTTGTAGTAGAGATTTGTGCTTTATTTAATTAAATTTTCGTCAAAGTTGGACCTGTGGCCTAAGCTAGCTAGTCCTAAGTCATAACTGAACTTTCTTGCAAGTGCATGAAAGAGATTCCAATAGAAAGATCTCTATAATTTGAATTTAATGCAATTTTTTTTATAAAAATCGGTTAAGTGGTTGAAACGTTATAAGCTTTTCAGCGTATGAAAAGAACGGGAATTTCTGACAGATTATAACAATAGGCATAACATAACAATAGACATAACAATAGGCTTAACATAACAATAGATATAACAATAGGCTTAACGGCACTACAAAGGAACCCTGAAACGAGGGCCGTAACTCATAGTATTGACAATACGGCACCATTGCCGTTACTAGAATGTTTTCACGATATACGTTTTTACAATGTAATGCAAATAGCATATCATCATGAAAGTTTGGAATAATGTCTCAAAGGTATTGCTCTACATACGGGTAAGAGTTAAGTGTAAGTACCGAACCAATTTCCAAAAAATTCCGATATGAAATTTGAAATTTGAGTAGCTTTTCTCTCCCTGTACCAATTCCGAATTAGCGCAAACCATAGCAACAAGCAGAATCAGATCCACCTGTATGTCAAATTTCAACGATGTACTTAACTTGCATCCAGTTGTAAATGATGCTCAAACTTAGCTTACTCATTCCTGTTCGCGTCCATGATAATGGCCGCTACTCGACAATCGGAAAGGTAGGGTAGAATTCGTGGCTCGTAAAGCTTGATTCTGTTATGAAACAAGTGAAATGTTATATCAAACGATTGCGCATGAGTTTTAATATACATCTATTCCAATTTGGACATCATTTCTTGCATGAGAAAGTAATTCAGAGGCAAGAAAAACAACAATTTTGTAAAACTGGACATTTGTCTTGATACGGCTACGCAGTGGCGTCCTATCCACCTAAGCTACATACCTCACTTTGAAGTTAAAGGTTGTGGCACCTGCTCACTTGTAGTGCAAGAACCATTCATATCATGAATTCTAGCAGTGATGTTCTTAACTACATCCTTCAATAGCACAGGGTCAACAGTTGTCACTGTCACTTGCTGTTGATGTTAAGGGTGACTTTTCAAGTTCACTATTGGTCTAAGACCTCCTTTGCACTCTTCGAGGCCATTTGCTACTGGATCAAGATAATCAATTGTGGGCTGAAATATTTGTTTACATTCATTCGATTGAAATATTCTTCTCAGAAACATTTCATTTAATGCACCATCAACAGGAGGTTATTTGTTGAAAGGACCCTTAGATCCTACAAGGCTCGCGCATGGCAATAGAATCCCAGTCAATGATTGGTTTAAACTTCACCAGGCTAACAATACATTTTAACAGTAAGTGTAGTCCTCAGTGTTAAAATCTTGATTAGCTGTTAGTGCGATCTCCAGATGGGGAATCTGCTCCCTTATTGACCAATCGGAAGGTCAGGGTCTCCAATTTTACTAATCTTCGTTCAATAAGCCCGTCGTATAAGCTGATTAGACTCATCCGACATTTTTGTAATAAGTATCACCACAAGATATTTTTCTAAAAGTCTACAGCGAACTTCTTCGAGATCGTGCTCCGTTCTAGAAATATCGCGCTTTTGATCACGAAGCAATGTACTAGTATGTCTACATGTCTCCATCTCGATGGTACACGCAGCGTCCTTTTCTATCTACAAGTGATCTGATATGAAAGCTTTTACATAGTAAATGTGCCTGGTGTAATAATCCAAAATATCGTCCTTCATTTCCTATAAAGCATTGCGCAGCTACCTTGAAATCTACAGAATTAAGAAGCTCTATTGAATGGTAGAGGATAAAAATGAGACGAGCTAAATTCTGCCAGAAATCCAGATATATTTACATCAGTTTGTCATTGGTATTATGCTTGACACTTTTCTGAACGAATATTGTATAATGTTTTCACATTTTTTTGACCTGTGAAGACAGTCATAGATATGCTTCTATTCTACCTTAACCTGAAAAACCACTTGGTGTATGCTGTAATAATTGTTGATCAAGGGCTTCGATGTTACCAACAGTATCTTAGGAGGATGGTGACTAGCATCTTTGCGAATCTATTGAAAGCTGTTCTAATCTTCTCCTTTCATAGACTGTACTCAGCATGCTTTTTAAAGTCCTCATACAGAGCAAGACTGCCTAATGATAGAGCATTTAAATATTTAACTTCAATCTATCAATGAAAAGGTTAAGCAGTTTTTCTAAACTCCCCTGATGTATTGATATGTGCTCATGATCGAAAGTAAATGGTTTTTATTTTCACAAATAGAGTTTAATGTTTGGGCCAAACTAGGAGGCATCTTTCTGTGTGATATTTGTTGCAAAACGTAAGGCTGTTTCAGTCATGAGGCCAAACTAAGAAACATTTGTTGCAGAGATATCTGACAAATTGTTGTTTTTGTTATGACTTGTTTTGGTTTGGTAGGTGCCTCTAGGAAACCAAAGACTCTATATACACTTTTGTTGTAAGAATAATTTAAGAATATTCTTAGGCTCAAAGTGAAAAAATTAGAATATTGAGGCTCAGTGAAAAATTAGGCATTGCTATAAAAAATGGTGTATCAAAGTGGATAGCTGTTGCGTCTACTTCTGCTTGAGTCAATGGACGACAAATTAATTTAGAAGTGGAAAAGGGGGAAGCGTGAAGCCTGGGTTAAAGCAGGGGGCACCAAGAGCAATTAGAACTTGATTTGTGAGCTGGCAATAGAGGGCACGCAAGCGTATGGAGATGTGGTGAGAATGAATTGGACTTCAAGTTTTTGACTTACTATCAGTGCTCAAAAATGAGATTTAAATCATTGAATGATGCTATTATCAGTAAACTTTCCAAATGAGTAGTTTTCCCCAACTAAGCCAGTATTTCTCTGGCGCCATCTCGGTATCCTACAAGTTTTTTGCAATTGATTTGGATATTATATTGTTTATTGAATTGGATATTAGATTAAGCATGGAATTGGATATTGAATCTGCATTCCAAGTAATCACATGACAAACAACAACCCCGTCTTACGGCCACTTTGTTTATACGGCCAGCTCCTTTTTACGCCACTTTTCTTTTACCCGGAAAGAAGGCCATACATAGTCTCATAAAAACCCTATTAATGCGGCTTCCCTTTAATACAGCCAACGGCCACATTTTTTGCGATCCCGAACGGCAGGGTTCTTTATAATTTCACCCCATTAAAACGGTAATTCGTGTTTACCAAAACTGTACTGAAAGCAAAAAACCTCAGTTTTTGTACAAAGGGACTTTTCATTATTAAAGTCGCTTGCTTGTTTTCTTCCCACTTTTTTCTTACTTCTTGGTCTTTGTAATTTCAGACTTACGTCTGTTTGGTGGGTGTGCCACAGAGAGTTTGTTGTCAGTATTCAGTAGGATTTTGATAAGCTTTTAACATATTTCCCTTGTCCCTTAAAAGTGAAAATACAAGGGACTGACATGCCGTATGCACCACCTCGATATACAGGTTTTCCAACACTCCTCACATCTACTCTGCATCCTGTTCTAGTTAGAAAATGACAGATCAAGGAGCAGGGGTTATAATCCATGTTCCTTGCTTTGTGCTTGCTGGTGCCCGTGGAATATGCACAAATTCTTCTTCATCTCTCATAGCTGCAATTGCATTCTTGTCTTGCTTATTTTTCATCTCATGCTGCATCTTCATGACTTTCCTTATCTCAATTTTCCAGGATTTTAGTGCTAATGATAATCCCTCACTCATGATAACAGAGAAAAGTTGGTTAGGGCTGCATTATTACTTTACGTACAAAGCACAAAATATCAATTAGGACTTCAATATTTGTTTTGTTTATGAACAGGTAATTTAACATGTTTTTACAAATATATCTACGTTCTCTGATATCTATTAAAGTGAACAATCGCTTAGGAATTTAGAATTTTTTCTAGCCCGTAAACTCTAACATTTGACCCATACGCGTTATTACGACCACCGCGTTACTACGGTCAACTTTTGGTGTTCCATTGGTGGCCGTATTAACCGGATTCCACTGTACTATAAAATTGGATTTACATTTAATTTGTAGCGCTATAGAGTTCCTTTCTAGCTTGTTGACTAACTGATATAAAACGCACAGATCAAAATTTCCTGCCACTGAACATTTTCCACTAGCGAAATTGCCCCTAAGGTCAAAATGTCAAAATTGTATTGGGACTTTTAACTCCCAATACTTCAAGCTCAAGGGGGCCTCATAAGGGAAGACTAGCAGTAATTTTCTGGAGTTAACCCCTAGGCCCTTAAAGTTTTCTGTCCCCTTCGCACGCAGGACCCCTCCAATTTCTCTTCTACCCCAGAGTCTCTGAAGTCTCTAGGTGGGCCTAGGTGGGATGAAAGGCTCAAAATTTCCGACTGACAAAGGTCAAAACACAAGTTTTTATAAGAATATAGGCTATAAGAATATTAAGGCTCAACATCATTGAAACTTAAAGAAAACAAAGCAAGTTTGAGTTTGACTTATCCAGTCTGGGCAATTACCCTATGATGCGACTCGGCAACTATTTGGGGAGTGTTTGCTATGCACTTTTTATGATACAAATATAATCCATGCGAATATTAATGTTCAAAATCGGTAAGATTTAGGAATAATATAAGAGTTCTTATAAAAAACAGTGTGTAGTTAGTTGATATGAAGGCCTAAACTTTGAAGAACATTTCACTAACATAACCTTACACACTGTCTCGTAAATAATTTCCGTTTTGAGAATTGCTTCCATTTATCAAAGTGTGTAGTAAAGTTCGTATCTTTATTTTATATATGCACTTAGTTGATACAAACATTTCTACGAAACAATAACGATACCACTGGGTGCAATATCAATGTCATACCCAGTGGCCACTACATAAAAGGCAACAATCAACACTAAGAGCGAATTGGCGAAATCACCAGACAATAGGATAAAGTAAGGTATCTTTCTTGAAGTCGTAAGATCGAGCATAAAGACTGCTAGTTGAAGCTTCAAATATATGCGGTATGAAGCTCAAATATTTCACTAATGATTCACATTTTTCTGATTGACATAGCTTTTGCCCAAAGCCCAATATTTTCCGACTGTCGTTAGATTTTCCAACTGGACTAAGATTGGGTGGGAGTTCGACACCCCACACACCCTGGTATTTGCTTACCAGGTGCTAGCATTGTAGTTAATGCCGCAAAATTCAGCTTTTCTTGTCTTGTTTAGAATTCAGAAAATTCCACAAACTATTCAAATTAATGCGGAAAGAGCAGATTCTCCTCAAATGTGAAAACAAAGTTCAATGGAGTTATGGAGATATGTACTTTGCAATATTATTTTAAACTGTGCCACAGTATTGTAAGTTATGGCGTAGCGTCCGGGTATTCAAGGTATTCAGTGAATACCCTGTTGAGATAATGCTACTATTTCTCAAATGCTCATTCAAATGGCAAATTTTACCCCTTTTAACGTGTTTACCTGCCTTAATATTCATGCTGTGTAAGAGTGCAGATGAGAATCGTTTGGAAACAAGCAGATTTGTGAAGACAATGTAGAAGATCGAACAACAACTTCGTGTTAAACAGACGTTCGTCTCGAATACGCAGTGAACACCTGAAAGGGTGTTTCCACCAATCAAAATGTTCCATTTCATGAATAAAATTTTTCCTCAATGAGCGAAAACAATAACAAAATACGTCGAGAAGTGGCCAGCATCCAGCCTCATACTTCCAAAAGCTCACACAGAGGCTAATAAAAAATGAGCTTTAGTACGAGGAATGGCGGAGTTGTTACCCAATACGAAGTAATTACGACACGTGAAATTTTTAACAGGAGATTTGAACAGGCTGACGTTTTAGCAAGCAATTTCTGTTCAGAAGCAAACTATGTCATGTGCCAGCAGCAGCAAGAAAGGCAAGTTAAGGGTAGGTAGCTCGTAGAGGTTCAGTCGCACGTAGGCCAAGTTTCTCAATGTCTCATTTTGCGTTAGGAGGTGTTAGGAGGAGCTTACAACTGTTTTTAATTTCATGAATAATATAACGATAGACTTCAGACATTCTCCTATATTTCTAAATATATGCATGTTCCCTGGCTTAGTCTTTTTCTGTTTACATAATGTGCGCTGCTAGATTTGCGCAATCTAAGGGTATGCAGAGTCATGTGATATTGTCCTTATCAACATTCGAACTTATTAGTTAGTCATTCTCTGCTATTGTCCAGGTGCTATTGTCACAGAATATTCTTTTGTTAAGGATTCGGGAACACTCTAGGGTTTGTTGTTATAGGCCCTGTTCATGATTTGGTAGATGGACTTGATTATGGTGAAATCAGCGAGCGTTGGGTGACATTGTCACATCGCTGATTCACAATTATTTTCAAAATTATCATTTGCTGAAAAAATAGGATTATTCATAAGGGGAGGCCGGAGCCTTGCATTAACATCACACTGTCTTGTAAGGGTGGCTTTTTCATCAATTTACGGATGCATCATTTGATAAGATTGAGCGGCTCACAGGGTCTGTTTCAAACAACAGACTATACTGTTGGCATTACCTGCTATTTTTGCTAAATTTTATATTCATGGTATTAAATGCCACAGGACGTTAAACAGCCTCACCCAGCCACACCTTATGATGGAATACCCAGTCGAAAAAGTCACGCCACGCCACTGATTATAATGCACTTGAGGGAATCATCACCAATACTTCTTCTAGACAAGCAAGCTCTCTGAAGCTTGGGAGTTACTGTCCTTTATGAGAACAAAGCAATCACTTTCGTGTCTCTATAAATGGGAAATCATTTATCTGCGGTATTCTGGTATTTGTTCATTAAAACATTCAAGCAATCACTCTGAAGTTTCAGGGTTACAGTCCTTTCTTAGTACAAAGAAATCCCTTTCGTGTCGCTAAAATGGCAAATAATTTATTTGCGGTATTCTTGTACTTGTTCATTAAAACTCTGCAAAGGAATCAAATGAATCCCGCGATTAGTTAATTTGAAATCTGAAGCAGAATCGGAAAAGCATGCCCTCTCTCTCGAATTTTATAGTTATTGAAAACGGAGGCACAAATAGGCCACCATGTTTATTTGCACATACAGAATATTTTCATCTTTTACCAAAAGTTTCGAGATTTTATCTTTTAGAGATATTCCCATCACTGTAATTAGATACGTGCAAATTACTTTTACTAGCTACAATAGCCACCAATAGTCCTCCTGCACTTCTCACTTTTCTTATTTTGTACTTAACTTTCATCCCCTCCCTCTCCAGACAATGTTGTTTTGGGGAGAATTAGGTGAGATAATGGAAGAATTTTACTTGCACAACAATTCCAAGTGTCTCATGGACGAAATGACGTTGTTCTAAGGAGGTTGGGGGGAGGGGTGCGTCTAAAATTCAAGGATGGAAAAATTGTGAGTTTAGTTACTTTTTTTGTAAGTATCACAAGAACGTTTAGTGGTATTGTTTGTATCAATTTTTAGTACTTCACTTTAATTAATAGTAGATTGAGGCATGCGTACATGCAAACATACATTTCTTATTAAATTTTGACGTTGATATGCAATACTTTTTACTTTGGGGATAGATCAAGGTTCACTCAAATGTACGTATAAAGGAGATTGCCATTATGACCCCTATCCCCCCCATTAACAGCTAGTCACTCTCGGGTTGCAACCTTTTCATTGCTGCGCTACATTCTTGCAAGAGACAGATCCATTACCCTCTATTCAAGAGTTTTGAAATAACTACACAGATTTAACGAATGATAAATCAGAAATGAGAATCCAATTGAATATAATTGCTGTTCGACATGAGTATCGTTCTCTATGCATTTGCTTCTCAGATGATCAAGAAATTGAACTATTATAGCACACCAAAATATAAGTGTTCGGTTTTACATAACTGATGCAGTTTGAAACACCATACCCCTATGCATTTTGTAAGAGCTTTTCATAAAAATGGCGCATACGCCCACCGCCCACCGCCCACCGCCCACCGCCCACCGCCCACCGCCCACCGCCCACCGCCCACCGCCCACCGCCCACTGAAGCCTGAAACGTAATTTTCGAATGATCCCTTATCTTGATAAAAGTAGTCATAGACTCAGGTGGCTCCCTAAGTTTCACAACTAAGATTCAGATAATTGTTATCGTCAACAATTCAGCTGAGTTGTTTTTAACTCATACACAAAAGGGTGCTTGTCAAAGGAAAGATATGGGCAGTACTTAGTTGCATTGAATGCATCTCTCTTGAAATGCTAGATCTCATTAGGTCGAGCTTCAATAGAAATAGAATAATATCAAAATAAAGATAAGTTATCATAATACAGCAAGAGGATAAGAAACTGCCTGCATTCTTAGATGGAAAGGAGGATCACATTCTAATTAAGAGTCTTGATTTGCTTCAATTTTCATGGTTCTACAGGACCAATCTGTAACAGAATTGTTACTTCAGATAACAGTGTCAGAAAGCCTTTGTAGAAAAAGAATTGTAACATGCACTGAAGTAGTTTGACAATGTGGAACTATTATCATGCAGCATTCAATGCGTCTATTGCATATAGCCTTGGCCTTGCACTTTTTTGACTCTCTTTTATGAGGGCCAAACACTCTCAGTTTACCTATGTCACACGACAAGCGTCAATATACCTATGGTGGCAGGATATAAAACTGTGAAGCTTGTTGAAAACACGTTAGCTCTAGCTGCAAATCATGCTTTTATTAGGGTGAATGTACATGTTGTATATGTCATTTTGTCATTTTACAAACAAAATCTCTCTCCATACTGCCAGACTCAATTGTATACGATGCTCTCCCAACCTTTCTATTGCTTTGTTTATCGAATGAGACTCTCTTCAGCCAGATAAAAGTAAAATTTTCATCATATCAAGCTCACATGCAGAACAAAAATCATGCTAAACATTGACTGTAAAACTATGACAGCATATAACTATGAAACACAGTTCTTAATGTCAATCCTCATGTTCTAGACAATTAGCCAATATCCTCATTAGGCTTCAGAATATTGTTGAATTCAACTCGGATGTAAAGCTCCTCAAATCTTTTAGTCTAAATGACAAGTGAAGAAGAACATAGTCATTTAAATAATTATGTTGCATTACATGAAGACAATTGAACTTTAGCATTATCAATAAACTTTAGATAAGACCTTACTAGCTGCCCATTTTCTAGCCATTTTTCTCTACCTGGTTATTCTAATTCTCAATACAATTTTATAACTGGATGTTATCAGTCAGTCAAGGGTACGTTATTTGAGCTAGACTATCGGTTCAGTCATTAAATCTGCTTGTTGTATGTTTATGATAAATTGTATACTTTATGGACGACGCTACGATGTTTCTGGTTGCATATACGTTTGGCCTGCTGGCAAGCCTTCTCAGATGCTTTTGCCCTTTTGTGATGCCCGTGTTGGTGTTGACGAACTCGTTTGCAATATAAACCCGCTATAAACAACGGCTCTGATAAAAGTGATTCGAAATAAGCCGTTGTTTTCAACATCATAGACTTTAGGTTTGCCATACATTGACACTGAATCGGATTTTCTTAGTAAGAAATCGTATGCAAAGACTAACAACTACCAAACTGAATTTCTCTTATTGATAGTTTTATTTTCTATCCTTCTTTCTAGGATGTTCTGTTGGTCATGAAATGAGGCAAAAAGAGAATCAAACGCGCATCTTTACTGCTGCTTTTGCAAGTTACAACTAACAAACGAAAACACTGAGTCCCGGGGGGCATTTTGTGTTTCACGGATAAGGAGTAAATTTTGCTTAAAACTGCACCTGCATAATACGAAGTTAGAGCTAGATTCATCTGAAGATTTATTACTAGCATACACACTGATCAGAATTTAAGTTATTGAGTAATGTGGTTTCTGAAAGTTTGACAATTGACTTGTTCAATTTCACACAAATTGCGCCCATTGAAATTATAGAGTATTGTGGTTGGGAGAAAGAGGATCGATATTTGAAGCAGGTTTAATAAAGGACTTTAGTAAAGCATGACATTTTCTGTTCTGCGTTTGCATTCCAAACAGCTAGGAAGAGGGTTGGAAGGAAAACGTGATTAAAAGGTATGTTACCTTAAAAAACTGGTCATATGTCTTGCGTGTGTAGTAGTTCTATTTCCCTACTAGTTGTAGATAAATGGTGTGCTAGGCCACTTACCAGAGTTTTTCAGTCAGCTGCAGTTTGTTATAACTCAACCTTTCAAACGTCTGCATTTGTTTTGCATTGTGTCTTGATTCATAGCACATTTCGCGTGACACTAAATTGCTTTCCACTCAGACCACATGGAATCAAGTCATTTTTCATTGGGAACAAACAACGATGAAGATTTTATGAGTGGGAGAAGAATATATTAGCTAGTTCTGCTCAGCAGTGCTTTCATTAAAGTTCACCTGTAAAGACTGATCAGTTGATATGAAACATGTAATTTTTAGTAATGGGGGGCGACGATTAGCCAAACAGTTAGAGCGCTTGGCTGCTGAGTGGGGCATAATTGGTTCGAATCGTACTCTCGGATCATAGTTAGGATGTCCGCTCACTTTCCACCCAGGAGTAAATGGATACCCGATGGCAGCACTAGGGAGTTAACGGCGGCGAGGAAAAGATCTGGCCAACCTGCCTAGCCAAGCCAACGGCTCAGGAGCAGTGTCCTCTTTAGCAGGTACTCCCCAAAGTACGGAGTCGTATACGGGACTAACCTTTACCGTACTTTCCAGCAGTATGTCATCTACTGTCCAAAACCTTATTTTGAAGTTTATTAATGATATTGACATTAATATACAGGGAAAGAAACATATCAGAAATGCCACTATCAAGTGGGGACCATGTGTTACTATCATGTGAGCGAGATAGCTATGAGGTAGTTAACCGCATCAAGAAGAGTTTGGATGAAAGTGGATACAAAACATGGATGGATGTTGATGAAACACAGGGAACTATTCTTCAGAAAATGGCTGAGGGTGTTGGCAAAGCTTCCCTGATTGTGATAGCAATGACGAAAAAGTATGAAACATCAACCAGTTGCATCTCAGAGCTTCAGTATTCTCAGGTAAAGGCAGTTTAAGCGTCTTCATAAAATGATATGGATTTCATTCCCAATTCCGATGCTACTACTAAATGAAAATTATCATGAATAATCAAATTTCGTCATTATTCTAGTTATATCATGAATCAGGAGATCTGGCTTTTGCCTCTATCTTTCTATCGTAAATCTGCTACTAGCTCTAGTATCAATTGCTTCTCCGAAGTTGATCTTGTGCACGTTTGATCCCAATAGGTGCTTTTTATCACACTAGTTTTCTCTTTTAAAAAGCCTCTTGCTTGTAAGGAATACCAGAACACGCCTTAGTAAGCCAGTAATTGTAACTTGAAAGCCTCTTTTTCTGTTGGATAATAGCATTCAATAACAAATATGGTCCTAGATAATTCACTTAATCCGTCCAAGATGATCGCTATTCAATTGATTGCTTTGCTAATGGTAGGAAAAATCAACAGAGAGATAGGACATCTAGGTTTCCTTCCAAATTATGATTGTTCGTTACCAATCCGTGTTGTTTTCACTTCGGCATGTGTTTATTTAGACTACAGATTTATCATTCAACCTTGGACATCAGGCCAGCAAAGGCACAAACTTGGATTTTTAGAAATTGTTTCATTTGCTACTTTATTCTATGTTGCTTCTCTGCTCTCTTACTTGTTCTTTTGCTGATCAGCATGTCATTGATTTATAACAGTATCTTCTATATACTGACAAAGTAAACCTGTTAAAATTTTAAAGCATCAGTATAATAAAAGTAATAATAATAGGTATTATTATTAATGATAATAAGTATTATTATTATAGTTATCATCGCAGCTGTTGATGTAGTTTGCTAGGTATACTTGTTAAATATCAAGCCACTACCTGTAGTTTCAGATATTCAGCACAAAGCGAAGAGTTCTTGCAGTTTCTAATAGGCACGCTTTCTGTAATAACCCAAAGGTAATGTTTGGAGTGATGGTATTGTGACAGCCCTTGAAGCTCTTTGACAAAATTCTAAGGACTCCAATGATAATGGGGATGACTTCAGTGATTTTACTGCAATTCCATATTCTCATCAGCTCCCATTTCAAATCATTACATCTCTCGATTTTCTCTTTCTCTTTCTCTTGTATCCTAATATCAAACGGGCAAGCAACATCAGTAATCATACAAGTTCTTTTCTGTTTGTCAAGGGCTACAATGATAGGATTATTATGTTTCAGCTCTTTATCCGTCTGTATCTTGAAGTCTCACAATATTTTTACCTGCTCGCTTTCTGCCACAGACCCTGGCTTGTGCTCATACCACTTCTCGGCATGGAATAGATCGTTTATTTTACACAATTCCCAATGTATTACTTTGGCAAAAACATCATGTCTCCATTCTTTGTACTGTCTTTGAGCAAGTTGTTTATACTATGACACAATATACGCTACAATCTCCTCACACTCCCCACAAAGTCTGCAAAGAGGGTTGGCTTCCGTCTTATCAATGTGGTACTGGATTGATTTAGTTCTTAAAGCTTGCTCTTGAGCAGCTATCAACATCCCTCTGTTGCTTTTTTCAGGTTTCCGATCTTTAGCCAATCCCATTCCTGTTTATCTCTGAATTCAATTTTTTTGAAGAAAACGTCATGCAAATCTTTATTAATAAAGTTGTCTTTATCTATTGCTTAATTTCTTGGCTTTTTACCCTAATCAATGACTTCTTTTTCACTACTGCTTTCGGCATTGGCCCATCACTTTCGATTGTGTATTTGTACAGACTATTCTTCTCTATTAGGACACAATCCTCAACACTGATCATACCCCTACCTCCCTCAGACATTTCAATATAAAATCTATCTATGTCCCCTCTTTTATGTAAAATATTATGCTATAGCACGAAAAAGCGGAAACATTCTTTTAGCATACTGAAAGCTTTTTCTTCCGACACTCGTCAGAGTATGAAACATCGGATAACGACCGAAAGGTGAAACGAAATATATAGCCAGATGCGGGTGCACGTGATATGATTAATAATGCGTCTATTTGGCCCTATGATTGGCCAATTAGCACCTATTCACCATTGTTTACTTGAAGAGTCCAAGTGAAAAAACGAACTCTTTTTGTGTATACAAGAGAATTTTCCTACAATCATCCTAATCAAAACTTTAGTTCATAGGGCACTCATGATTTGCTCTAAAACTAAGTTAGATTCTGAGCTGGACACAATAAAGCAACTTTTAATTGACAATGGATATCCAGAAGATGTCCTTGCTTCTGGCATTAAGGAAAAACTAGCCAATATTTCATCAGAAAAACGGTTGGTTATGAAAAGTGCCCAGTTTACCTAAAATTGCCCCGGATTGGAAATGTTTCATCAAAATTTGAAAGCCAAATTAATAAAGCCATTACATCTTGTTTCTATACTGTGAAGCCCCGTGCGGTTGGTCATGCTACCATCTGCTAAAAAAGATAGTGTTCCTACCACTCAAAAAAGTTGTGTAGTTTACGAATTTTCGTGCCGATGTGAAGCTCGGTATGTAGGGCGCACTACGCAGAGGCTAGCAGACAGAATAAAACAACATGTACCCACGAGCATCAGGACGAAAAACACTATAACAAGAGAACAGCCACCTCGTATGCGTAAAAACTCTAATTCTAAAATAAAAAGTGATTCGGCCATAGGACAACATCTTATTACAAATCCAGAATGCGCAAAAAACATATACAGACGATAATTTTCGGATCATTGGGCAAGAAAGATCGTCCTTTCATTTAAGTGTTTTGGAATCAGTTTACATTAAGACTCAAAACCCAGTCTTGTGTAAACAAAAAGAGTTCTTTTTTTCATTTGGACTCTTCAAGTAAACAATGGTGAATAGGTGCCCATTGGCCAATCACAGGGCCGAATAGACGCATTATTAATCATATCACGTGCACCCGCATCTGGCTATATATTTCGTTTCACCTTTCGGTCGCTATCCGACGTTTCATACTCTGACGAGTGTCGGGCGAAAAAAGCTTTCAGTATGCTAAAGCAATGTTCCCGCTTTTTCGTGCTATAGTGAAGTTCGGTAGTACCAAAAGACTTTTCACACAATATTATGCATTGTCAATAGTTTTCGTATTTTCCTATCCTAATCTTTAACTTCACATTTCATTGATTATCCCTCCACTGTATCAGATAATTGAGATACCCCGAAAATTAATTGCATTTGCAATATTGTTGCTATTAAGTTGGGATTTCAAGGTGTTTCATTTTTTTATCCTTCATTTTTTGTCTTTTATGGTGTCAGCTTCCATTACACTCAGGTACTTGTATCGATCCTCCGTATGACTGTTTTTGATTAGCTCACCTGATAAAATGTCTATTCCATTGCATTTGCACATCTTTCCTCTTTTCATCACTAGAAGACCACATTTGCTCACACCAATTTGCATGCAGATGTCATTGCTAAAAACACGTACTGCATTTACTTACATGTCAAGCTCGTTTTCATTCTTTCCATATAGCTTCAGGTTATCCATGTATAGTAGGTGATTTATAGAAATCTCTTCATTTCCAAATTCAGAACCAGCCGTGACTCTTCGTAGAATAAATGACATTGGGATTAAGTTTATTACAAATAGGAGCGGTGACAGGCTAGCACCTTGGGAAATTTCTCGCTTTACTTTTACCTCTCCTAGAGATACTCCACTTGATGCAAGTTCAGGCTTCAATTTTTCGTACTATTCGAGAGTAAAATCTTGATGTTATCAGGGTATTATTATTATTATTCTTATTATTATTTTTAGTTCTTTTTCTGATACTTGTTTACTTATGCTTGGATACTTATGCTATATAGTTAGAGATGCAGATAGCCAATTGTACACTACCTTGCAGAGAGGTGTATGATTGTAACGTAGTAAAAAATATTGAATTAAATGAAGTTTGAAAAAAATTATTATCCTATAGGAAAAACGAAAAAAAATCATACCTATTAAATTGGAAAGAAGTTTTAAGCCTACTGGTGTGTTAGGGCTCATTGTAGCTGGAGCACGGTCTGTGGATTTCAGCGATCCTTCAAGATTCAAAGAGAGTATGTGCAGTTTGAAGAAGGAAATCGATTCAGTGTTGGAAAAGATGCAAAGCAGTCCCCTACCACCAACAGCCCAAAATAAAGCGGAACTTTAGTAGAAAAGAAATAAAGACTATTAGTGGAATCTAAATAGACCCCAAGAACAAGACAGAGCTACTTCATTTTGCTTTAAAACAAAGCCGATTAACTGCTCTGTCAATCAACTTGCACGCTAGTTGGTACCAGGAACAGCCGTATTTGCGTGAATTCATTCTGGCCCACGCATGTAAAATGAATAATATAAATTGCACAACTTCTATGAAATTCTGCTAGATAACTTACAATATCAAATATTAAATATGTAGTGCATAACTGAATGGATTTTAATGCTGTTTTTTGAAGCGTAGCTTGAAGTCACTCGAGCTACTCAACTGCTGACGTACAAACCAGACACTCGCTGCTTCGGGTTTGGGGTCGTTACATAGGGAAAAGTAAAGGAAAATAGTGAATGCAATAGCACCGATGGCTAAACTGACTAAGGGGTCAGTCATATATCGCTTATATCTGCGCTCAGCAGTATTTCGATGCTAACTTTCAGACCCCCAAACCCCTCCCTTAGCGTCGGTTTATGAAAGACTGAAATGGGCCTATAAGCACATGGAAGTATGAGTTAGGCCTAGCCTCCAGTAGGCTATTGGTCTCATGCTCGAGCCTTGCAGATCGCTAGAAATGTAGTTAGAGCATAAAATGTTATTTATCAGCTAAATATTAGGAATGGTAGTACCTATACTGATTATGATTAATTCAAAAGACTTCATAGAGAGAATTTACCCATAAATGAACCAGATCTTTTGATCGTTTTTAAGGGCACATGTACCAGAATTGTAATGTTTCTGGATCAGTAGTACTTGTCGATTTCGTTCGAGCTTTCTGGAAACTAACAACAAAAGTTGTGCTAGGAGAGTCTGATTATGTTCTAGTAAAGATTGTTCAATATTGATGGCAATTCTTGACATCCCAGGTAAAAGAATAACTTTAGTTGACAATTTCGGTAAAAGCTATAAAACAACATGTACCCATGAGCATCAGGACGAAAAACACTATAATAAGGGAACAGCCACCTCGTATGTGTAAAAACTCTGATTCTAAAGTGAAAAATGATTCGGCCATAGGACAACATCTCATTAAAGACCCTGCATGCGCCAAAACATATTCAGACGATAATTTTCGGATCATAGGACAAGCAAGATCGTCCTTTCATTTAAGTGTTGTGGAATCAGTTTACATAAAGACTCAAAACCCAGTCTTGTGTAAACAAAAAGAGTTCATTGTCTCACTTGGACTCTTCAAGTAAACAATGGTGAATAAGTGCTTATTGGCCAATCATAGGGCCAAATAGACGCATTATTCATCATATCAAGTGTACCCTCATCTGGCTATATATTTCGGTTCACCTTTCGGTCGCTATCCGACGTTTCATACTCTGACGAGTGTCGGACGAAAATTAGTTTTTCAATATGTCTAAAACATGGTACTGCTTTTTCGTGCTATAGTGAAGTTCTTTAGTACCAACAGACTTTTCACGTAAAAACTATCTGCTCAGAAAACTGTTCCTTCCGAAATCAATACCGATTTGATGACAACAACAATGAATTTCTTCAAAAAATCTTAAAATTTAGGTATTCGAAAGCTATGCTTGCGCTGGAAAAAATCTCCTGTGCGGCAATCTGTTCTCATGACATAACCCTTACTTTGAATCTGTGATATGAGCATCGATGTAAAATATTATTTTCAATGTCAGGACTATTGATCGCCCCACCCCACCCATTCATGTGGGAATGAACTAGGCGAGGGCGAACGCGATATATCACTGACCCCTAATTTAGAGTACAGTTAAATCCCGTTAAGTCGTACCCCGGATAAGTCAGACTTTCGCTTAGTCGGACTGATTTCTCATTCCCCTTGGATTCACTCAAACTTATTGAAAGACTCGGTTAACTCGGACATTCGTTAACTCGGACCAATTTCCAATCTCCCTTGAGAGTCTGACATAATTGGATTCTACTGTGTATTGACATGAAAAGCTGTTTCTTCCGAAAAGAGTGGAAACCTGAGTAGAAACCTTGCATCAAGCACAAAAGTATTAGTTCTGAAGGTTATGTTCTGGTAAAAACTAAATGTGTCCTTCTGTGGCGCTACTTTAATGTAAAACAAAAGTTAGGACTGCTGAGAGATAAAACTGAAGATGGTAAGGCCCCCCTGACTGAAAAGGAGATAGAAGATAATGCACACTTCTTTTAGAGTACGTAACTTTTAACTGGCACTTAAATGTTCTCAAAATTTTTTATTTTGAACCAAAGATTATTCTCAAATTATTTTTAATTTCAGTGATATTGGTATTCTTATAGACTATCAAAAGTATAACGGACACCCCCCAGAGAGTTGCTTAATTCCATCATGGCATAATTAGTCCCAGATCCCTTAATTGGGTTCGAAACATATGGCGTGAGACTGACACCTGTTTGTTTTCTAAAAAACCTCGAATTCAAAATATTGAAGTTTTGAGTTTTGATGTAGCTAGGGCCTTGCATTGCTTTTAAATAATTCTTAAATAGTTCTTACATATCTGCCATTTTAAACCAAAATTTTCTTATAGACTATTTTCTTAATAGGCCTAATTCTTATAAAAAGTCTTTACTGGAAATTGCAATAGATTAGTCGACATTTTTGGCTTGTAGCTAATCGGAGGACTCTAAGAACAGGTAGTCGGCAAAGCAATGAAATAGTTGGAAATTCTACCATTGGTGACCCCAAAGATCTAAAGACTACTATATTGACAATTTTCCAACACAATATATATACTGTACTTATTTTTAATTATAAAGTCTCCAATTGAATGCAAAAATACAACCTCTTAAGCTGAAATATATAATTGCAAATGAAGCAGGAAAATATAAATTCTGGAGAATGATAGGGTGCAAGAGCCGAGCGGATCTAGCCTAAAATCTGACTGTTGCATAGATATTGGGTCTGGTCAGTTGCTTGAAAGTCCAGCAACGCCCATTATATATATATATATATATATATATATATATATATATATATATATATATATATATATATATATATATATATATATATATATATATATATATATATATATATATATATAGAGAGAGAGAGAGAGAGAGAGAGAAATTCAAAAATATACTTTCTTCTGTTGTAAACGTTTCGATATATTATCTTCATCAGTATCATGAGTACTGATGAAGATATTATATCGAAACGCTTACAACAGAAGAAAGTATATTTTTGAATTTCTCTATATTTTATTTATATACTTAGTTAGTGCGGCTTTGACTTATAATATATATATATATATATATATATATATATATATATATATGTATGTATATAAATATATATACTTTCATAGTAAAAACAACTGTTTAACGTCTCGCGTATAGCTTCATTAGAAAATTCTTACCTTTACTTTAGAGAGAGCACATATATACATAACCAAAATTGAATAAATACCACGGAAACACATAAATAGACACAATACCTTAGAAAATAATTAATGAGCTTCACACAATACAGCTAGAGGCGTTAAAAGTGCACTTAGAAGAAAAGAACAATGGAGGAATAGAAGTAGCAAGAGTAATAGGAGGTCTGAGGATATATATATATATATATATATATATATATATATATATATATATATATATATATATATATATATATATATATATATATATATATATATATATATATATATATATACACACTCTGGGTAGAAGTGTTCGAAATTGATTTCGCACGAAGATCGACGCTGATGTGACAAAAACAGCAACCCCTGTACACAAACATGTCTTTTTCCAAAAAAACAAAGTTTATCAAATTTTCTCTAACATATTGAAGAAATTTAGTAAAATATAAGCATGGCTTTCATATGCAGAAATTGGAAGACAAATTGCATGAAGCAAGCCTGCTGCATTTAAAGTTTGCACAAAAATTTTTAAACAACAGGCTCTGTGGAGAAGAAAAAAGATGTGATCGTCGAAAACAATTTTTGTAAAAGAGGTGAACGAGCTATGTGTCGAATTGCTAGACAACTGAGATGCTTAAGATTGGGTGGGATAACAGCTACATCGTCATTCTGAACACTTCGTCAAATGAATTATGAGAGAATATGGCATCTGAAGCTACAGAAAGAAGGCTAAGCCTTTCGTTTCACACAAAAATTGGTCGTACCGGCAGAAGTGGGCGGGGATGCTTGTTCAATGGCCTGTTTCTCATTGGCAAGACGTGGTATTCTCTGATGAATGCAGATTCACATTAAAATCTGATTCCCGCCTTCAAAGAGTATGGAGAACAAAAAATGAAGCTCATCAACCAGCGTTTTGTACACCCACATTTTCAGCATACTTGTCTCTGATGGTATGGTGTTGCATTGGGCCTAATGGCGTTGGGCGCCTTGTCGTCTGTGATAGGTCAATTAACTCCAGTTACTACATCGAGATCCTAGAGAAAATCTGAAGCCTACTGTCGAAAAGATTTATGGTGATCAAGATTATTCGTTCATGTTCCAACAGGACAATGCTCCTTGTCATGGATCCAAAAAACCATGGACTATTTTACGCAAAACACGTAATGTTGTTGCCTTGGCCTGCTCAAAGTCCTTATATAAATATCATTGAAAACTTCTGGCAATTCATGAAAAATCTTATTAGACGTAATTAAAAAAATATTCCAGATCTGGGATACTATCCCAAGAGATTTTCTAAGAAAGTTATATGAATCGCTTCCAAGAAGGTTGTGCGCCATCAGAAGTTTTCGATGCTACCCGACAAAACATTGAACAGTAGCGAGCGTGGGTTAAAATAAGTTTTAAATATGCTAAATTATGTTACTTTATGAAATCATTGATGAATCTTTGCTTCTTTTGTTCTGTCTTCTGAACAGATTGGAGCCGTGTTTTCACGTTGCCTAGGCCTATCGTTTCCAAACTTTTGTACCCTGAGTACATATACAGTATATACTCTGCCAACTGTTCTCATTGCTAATGGAAGCAGAAATTATACGCATAAATACGACAATCGCTTGAAGTTTACAAAAACGTTTCGGATCTAGCTCAATCCATCTTTAGTTGCTAAATAGTAAGTTGTGGTAATAAAATATATCAACAAATGTTGTAAAATCAATCGAAGGTATAATGAAAAATAGTTCGAATAAAGATTGGAACGAAAACCAATATATAACGGCTAGAATGTTAGGGGGAAATTATAATGCTGGGCCTGTTTATTTAATGTTCATAGCTTCCTTAATTTTTAGTCGCTGATATGTTTTAGCTGAATCGGTAACTTTGAAAAAGCTGTCATTTTGTTGTGTTCCTTTTTTATTATTGAAGTACTGTACTTTGTACTTAGAGGCAGAATTTAAAAAATTATATGATGATGATGATGATGATGATGATGATGATGATGATGATGATGATGATGATGATGATGATGATGATGATGATTACAGGAAACTTTACAGACCTTGGAGCGCTGTAGATGTAAAATGATGCTCACTAATTCTCAGTCTGGAAACGAGTCAGCACTAGGACTAAGTGGGAAAATATTTTATGTGACTAAACTATGTTTGTACTCGTCATATCGTTCAAATGTGAACTTAACTTTTTACTTTCGTGCTGCTTAATGTATCTGAAAACATTTCCTAAAATTTCATATGAACGGGATTTAGTTTCAAAACTTCAAAAGTAAACAGAAAGGGATTTCATTTCAAAATAATTCAAAATGGTCGCTATATAGCTCATTTAATGAGTTTTCAAAAAAAAAGCTGTCATGTCAACAGTAAAGCGAATTCTTCCTAAATATAGGTTAAAAACTACTCCAGATGCAAGAAAGAAATCACTTGTCTATTTAATGAACAGAAATTATAGATAGGGATAGGCAAAGGTATTAAGAGGATGGCCACATCAATAGAGGGAAGATATAGCTTTCAGCAGTTAGTTCACATTTACTTTACATAACGTTTCAGGAACGTTGAGAGTATCAACAGAAACAAGTGAAGCCAATAAATCTGATTATTTTCCACCAGTATTTATAAATTCTATTTCAGCAATGTTTTGGGGGTGCATTGGCAGTAATGCAGTAGGTCGACGTGTCCTCTACATACGTTCGGTCAATGCACTTTATTATTGAGGAATTCTTCAAAATAATTCGATGCAATGTAATTTAAAGATTATTGTATTTGATTAATGTGTGTAATGGTGTTTTTGTGTTTGAACTTCCAAAAGGACTCCGAGTGAATTGAGACTGAATTGAGGTTGAACTCCCAAGAGGGCTTGACTCTGTACAAAAAGGATTCTTGTTTGAATAGTTTGAACGCTTCGCAAACGGGTGTTTTTCTTGCTGTTCTTTCTACGCTGTGTGTTTGGTCTAGGCCATTTCGAAAGTACATAACAATGTGCGAACATTACGATGGGCAAAATTGAAAAAAGTAAGATATGGCAGCTTAAAGTAGAGAGTATCATTATTATCAGATGGTGCAGAAATACTACTGTGATTAAGGTATGTTTTGACGACCCTGTTTATCATATATTCAGGAAATTGGTTCCTTTTAAATATATGCGTGAGCTTTTTAACACCATTATTGAATGAAAGAAGAGAATTATTAATTTTGCAAGCTCTACCCACTAGAGTACGGATGAGCTCAACCTTGTAAGAGAAAGAAGTAAAGCTAAAGAAATTAGTAAGCAATCCGGTGTATTCAATTTGCAATTGAAGATTGCTAGAGAGTGATAACATGCATAGAAATGAGAATTGAAAGTTTACTGCATTCAATTTTCACTTAGCAGTATCTCCTAGTTCTTTCTCTCCCTGCTTCACACATTCATAAGCAGTATCTGATAAATGCAACAAATGCATTGTCAATCATTTGTTATCATCAGCCCTGTGTTGCATTTCAATAACTGGATGTTTAGATTAAAAGATGAATTGCAATAGAATTTAATGCCAGTAAGATATCTTAAGCAAGTTGGCAATTTTCCTTTGCCAACCACTGCAATAGGAGCTGTATTATAATTAATTAAGCAATTAACATCTGTCATAGTCCTACATAAATAAAAAGTTAATAAGTACTGATGAATAGCAGCATATTACAAAGGTACCAGACGTATGATATATAGATTGTGCCATAATAATATAGTAGCCTGACTTACAGTACAGTGAGGCACTACTTCCAAATTCTTTGAAGATAAATAATCCCAGAATATGCAGTCATGGAATTTGAAAGTATATCACTACGTAAGTTAAAGACTAAGAAATCAAACATACTTTTTCATTGAGGGTATACTTGAAGTTGATACCAGCAATGGCACTTGCAGTTAAAATAAAAATGAGCTAATTCATCAAAATCAAATGATAAGAGCAAAAGAATCACCATTAGAGCATAATTATAGAATCAAGGAAACATCAGGTACTATACCCAAATGCAGACACCTAACAATAATTTTTGAGGATATGGCTACTCCCAGAAATTCATGATTCATTTTGTTAGATTCCTGCTCATTTGGATGAAGCTGTGCAAGATATTCCAGTTTGCCCAATATTCCAGCTCCTTTACACATAAGAACTTTAAACAAGAGGTGCTGTTTTTTAACTATCAGCATTCATGGTTGTCATCCAAGTCAACAGTTTGCAATGAAAATGCTCCACAAACAGCCAATTCACTATTCTCATCTTCTTTTTTTAGTATTTCAATTCGTTTTCTTTATACGCAAGGTCATGGGGTAGTCATAATCTTTTGCTCCCCGTGACATCGTCTTTGTAGCATTGTTAAGTAGTTTTAAGTATTGTAATGTGTAATGTGTAATATTCGTTTCTTTTTTATATACATATGTAAAGTCGACATCCGCTATCTCGAATGCGGTTTGTCTCGCATTTTGGCCATATCGAACAATTTTTAAAGTCCCCTGAGTTTTAAGTTAATATTTCCTTATAAATTATTTTGGATATCTCGAACTCCGCTATCTCGAACTTTTTGCTATTTCGAACAATTCTCTTCGTCCGTATGTCTGAAATTCCGGGTATATCGAACTTTCTGATCAAAATTTAAAAAGAGAAACGCAGACATACTTTTCTTTGACATTCGAACGTTCGCAGATGTAACTATCAAAGATTTCTTTAAAAACTAGACATGGTTATTTGTAGGAACTGTTTTGTTAGAGAAAGGATGCGCTTAATTTTTCTTGTTCTTAATATTGTACTCTTTCAATATCTTTTCAGTTTGCCCTTTACTTTTCAGATCTATAAGATCTCCCATTATTCACAACTGCTAGTTATCCATAAAATAAGGACTACGGTTGCTTGCACAACTATTTGCGGGGGTTGATGGGGGAAAGCGCGCATATACTGGCAAGGAACTGGAAATGCGACTAATTCTTATAATTTCAGAGGACTAATATTTTTTAATTTTGTCAATAATTTGGTTATCTTGAACATTCGCTATGTAGAACAGTTTATTCAATTATTGGGTCCCGTGAAGGTTCGAGATAGCGGATGGTGACTGTATATAAAAAAATTCACTTGTTAACTACTGATTCTATGTGCACACATTGGAGAGCGCAGGTGTTGCAATAGTTCCACAAGTTGCATGTCGTTTCTTTTTAAGAATAAGTTAGTCTGCGAACAGGGGCCTGCCGTATTGTAAGGGATTTGTGTATATGTGTGTGTGGGGGGGGGGAGGGGGTTGACGTCACACCTCAATTTTGTAGAAGGCGGCGTTAATTTATAGGCTCCTCGGTGAAAGTTGTTATAACGATCATGGCTCATCTGCAATTGTGATGTCTTGTCATGAATTATAGGGCGTTATTCAGGCCTCTCAATAAATTCTTGTACTACACTCCCATTAAAAAATCCTTTAACAAGCCACTGACTGCGAACTGTGCAAGTATATGTTGATCGTACGTTAAAATGACGGTCATATATTAGAAAATAATCCCAAAGTCAATCCAATCATTGTGAGGAACTATACGTTCAGCCTGTTTTAAATGTTAAAGTTTAATCTACATTAGTGGAAAAGCAACTTTATCTCAAGTAACAGCTGGTTCTGCAGCCACATTTACACACCCATGAGTTATCATGCATGTATGATATACCCCTTTTTGCCAATCTTTTCTTTGCCAACAATGTTTCCTATCTCTACTGTTCCATAAGCAAAGACAGGGGTATTTAGGGAAGGTGACTGTTAGTCTAACAAAACTATTTACTATTATTAGTTCCACACAAGTTACCCACTACATTTCATTATATTCTGAAAAATATATATACTTAAAACATGTGCAGTGTCTGTTTTTAAAAAGCTGCTTACACCTAAAGGCCCTAAGTGATATAGGTATTCCGATATATGTTCCAAATACCATAATTTCGACTTTATTTGGTGAAATAAGATTCTGATATTGCGAGAAAATAAAGAGCTTATATGAAAAACTGTTTCATATTTGGCTTCTCCGTACTAGAATTGTACACGATCAGCTGAAGTATCTTTTCACATATGATTATATTCATTCAGTAATTTGTGGCTGTTTAACATGCAACTCTGCGGGTCCTCAGAAAAGTGTTTTAAAATTCACTTCAAGTGGACTTATTCGACACGATAAACCATTCAACTATACTATAGCAAATTTACTAGTGATCCAGTATAATCCAATTTACGTATGTTAATAAATAAAAAATTATATAAAGCAAATGCTTAGCTACCAGGGGACTGTGGCTTAATTTGGTTTTGGTTCATCAAAAATATTTGAAATTGTTTCGCGAAGTGGCACAGTGTACGGAGTTTCCTTATGCTTAATGGGATTTGTATTGGATACTAACCGGACTAAAATCGTCAATTCTGAAATTGTTTTTTGCATATCTCAGAAACCTCTTCCACCTCAATTTAATTAGGGTAAATTCCACTTATTATTCATAGCTATGCTTATTTGCTATAAAGCCCATTTATTTCTTCTTAACTTCTTCATCCGTCTCAAGTTTTTTCGCCATTCTCAGCTTTTCACAAAACTCATTCAGCATCGACTTTGTTGAAACTTGTTCCACATATTTTCTGCATAGGGCACGTCAATAGTCTGATATATAGGCCTTAGGGGTACGATCACATGTAACAAGTTGCTCGATATGAAAGAAATTTGGCTACCAGTTCTCTTTTATCCTGGACCAGTCAACAATAGAAACAGCCCTTTAAAGAAGACGTTATATTAAGAGGTTCCTTTCCTGAGTTTGATCGGCTATCCCAAATAACGTTTGCATACCTCATGAACCTTTGGTGGCTAGGACTTCTCGATATACATTACTGAGATAGAATTGAGGGGAATACGCGTTGGTCTTTCCGAGATTAAAGATCTACAAGACATATATCAAAGCTATTCAACCTCAATGTTTCATGTACTTCAACTTATTGGCTGTAATATGGTCTCTACTTGCAATGTAATCTGTTTCCTGGGGATTGACACTAAATTCATCCAACTGCATCCATGCAGAAATATTGGCTGGCTCTTTTTGAGTCTTATTAATCGGTTTTCCAATAGTAGTAGATGTTATGGTAACGTATCATCAACGTACAGGCTTGCTTTGGAATTGGTCAAACATTTCTCACTTATTGGAAGATCTCTTCTATCTTGTTTGGTCAATTGAGTTCACTTTTCGTAGCCAGTCTCACCTTTCAATAGCATTTCTTCTAATTTGATAAGAATACTACAATAGAGTGAGACTAATTACAAAAATTAATTTAATGGATCAAACAAGATAGAAGCGATCAATACACTTGTTGTAACTGTATTTTCATACATTCAGGTTTAAAAAACACCTTCAAATCATAAATCTGTTGATTTATGTATTCTAAGTTATGATTCACGTAATTTGCCACAGAATACGAAGCATCATTTATTGTAAACAATCAGGGTATTGTAAACATAGCGCCTGATATTGTACTTTAAGTCTTCAATGGTGCCATATATACAAACAAAAACAAGGATGTTAGAATAGATCACTGGAATACTCCAACTGAGACTTGAACCCGGGTAGAGTACCTCCCATTTAACGCCGCGCTTTATTTCCGATCTTTCTGAAAGATTCTGCTAAGAATCAAGTTCTGAAATATCACGTTGCTCTAGATGATAAATATGACTATTATGCCATACTCTGCCAAATGATTCTGAAGTACCTCAGTAAAGGTCCGTGAGTAACACACAATAGGTGACAAAGAATTTGCTCTGTGGAGTTCAGGTTTGTCTATGCTTTAATATAGAGAGGGATATTTCATCACTAAATTGTGTTAAAGAAGAACCCCATTCATCAAATTTTTGGCTATCATCAGGTTGTATAATAGACATAAAGATGATCAGGCCAAGAAAATTCATGCATTTTACTACCGATCCTGTTGTTCCAGTGGGCGTGGCCGGTAAAAGAGCATGGCCCACATTTTGTCCCTCTTTACTATGGATTTAACTGGGCAGGCTTGTATAACAAGGGTCCCTTATCAATTCTCACTCAATAAAAGTATTCTCCAGTTCATATTCCGAGCTATGTATCTTCATATTCTAATCTTTAATAGAAGTTTAACTACATACAACAAAACATAGCATACAAAGCAAACAAGCTTGCAAAACATAACTATGGCACATATAAAGTATTTTGGGGAGCAATCACCCCTCACCCCCAAGTATTCGACACTATCCTTATAATAAAAATTGTTGGTTTAATTATGTACATTAAGAACAAAAATTTTCAGAGGATATACTTTCGGACAATAAACTTAGGCGAAAGTATCTTCGGACAAATTTAGGATATTTCGAACAAATAAATTTCCGGGCAAAGGCTAACAAAATTTTTCAATGATGACACCTAAATACGTCCAGTTGTTGATTCCAAGATTGTAATTGAACTCTTGCGAAACTCTTAAAGGAACTCTGACAACTAGAAATTTGACAATATTCAGAAGCCTTCAGTATTGAACCGACTAGAAATAAATAATTTGTTATAATTAAATACGTATTGATATTAGCCAACTTCTGGGCAGAAATTTATTTTCGAGATTAAAATTTCCATAATACAGCAAAAAAGAAACAATGTCCAATTTTCGCGTTTACGCCATATGTTTGTTCCTTACAATAAGTATAAAAGGGTCTTCTGGCTGAAGTTCAATTTCTGCGTCTTCATCATATCAATGAAATTGACGATGTAATTGTAGAACCCATAAGATTCCTAGTGCGTACTGACTTGATCACAGATTGTTCTTCTATGGCACTTCCTAAATACCCTTCCCTATTTTCATTTTGAAAGATGTTTCTTTTGTACGCTACTCTTAGAATATTTTCTTCAAAGCTGCTTTGCAGCCATTGACTGTAAAGCTAAGGGCTACAAGTTATCTGTACGGTTGCCGGAATGCAAACCAAAGCACATCAGTCATTTTCGATGTTTCGTGATCATTCAATATCCTTATTTTTTATTATTATTATTAAAAAAACTTTACTATTAAATCTTGTATTTACACGAAAACATATCAGCTGAAAATAAATCTAAAACAATGCATGAAAAATTTAAAATACATACAATTAAGTCTATTTTTGGATAACACGGACTTGCTGATCGTCCTAGGGATCGTGCTTAGAGAAGGGTACTAATTTTGTAAGAATTCCTTCAACCTTTTATTTGAATGCAATTATAGTGGAACACATTCTGATTTGCAAGGGGATTTCGTTCGATGCCTTTGCACCAGAATATAAGATATTTCTTTTAGAGAGCTCCAAGTTTTGTCTAGGGGTATCAAGGTCTAATTGATTTCTTGTTCGATAGCTGGAAATTTGAGATCTGGCGACAAGTCTCCCCTTTAAGTTTTCTGGGCATAGGCCATTTAATATCTTGTAGACCATTACTGCCCTGTCAAATTTTATTAGGTTAGAGACTGAAATCCAATTACACTTCCACCCATCCTTCAGTCTAGAGCTTTCTATTAGCATTTTTGCCCTAGTTTGCAAACGCTGAAGGTGATCCAGCTTTGTGCTTGATAAACTACCCCATAGTTCATTACTGTACCTCAGATGACTCTCAAACAATGCCCTATACACCTGATCAAGTTTGGATTGAGATAGTATGTTTTTAAGTTTCTGCAAGGATGAAAGGGCACTTTTAACTTTACCTTTGAGTTTTTTGTAGTGCCCGTTCCAAGTTAGGTTTTTATCTACGATTGTTCCAAGGTATTTAACTTCTTGGACCCTTTATTACCAGTGTGACCAGACCTAGCATTATATTATTCTTTTAGCTTAAATTTGACCGAAAATCACTATTTAGCATAAAACCTAGCATATTCTGAAATTTAGCATAATTCTAGCATAATTTTATCACTATTTCGTCAAGGGTAATGTTTCCATTTAAAAGTTCGAATAAGTGTATGTTGCGAAGAAACCTGGCTGTTTTAGTCAAAGTGAGTACGATGTAGAAAGCAGACTGACATCATCCATTGGTACCACTGTCATCTAAGTGATCAACTAATGTTTTCAAAATGAGATAAACTAGGGTCAGAGTCATGTTTCGGGTCCGAGTCTGGGTTTCTAAGGTTTTGTTATTGCACTGTCTTGATATTGCATTGTTATCCCGCGTGTGCGTGCCTGCCCGAACCTCTCTGCACATGCACGAACCTCTCTCCTAAGCAATATAGTCTTGATTTGAAATCTAGCATAATTTTGGTAAATCTGGAATAATTTTAGGACAATTTTGGCATAATTTCCAAATTGAGATCTGGGCACACTATAACAATTAACAAGCACCGCGCATGCGTAGTATGTGCAAAACTTTCGACGTGACAGATTTTCCGACAACTATAAAGTTCGTACAAATCAAGTTGGAATTAGTATATGTGCCAGAGGACTTCTGGATAGGGGTGTAGCAAAAGAAAGTCTGAACAAGGCACCACAATTACTGCCAAGTCATGATAGCTATCCCAGCCTTAACAAACAAGCCAAAAAATTACCAAGCCACCATACTAATGGTTTCTGGAAAATGAGGGGTGGCACACCACCATATCCCTTACTTTGGCAAGCCCTTGGCTGGGGTATAACAGCGGGCTAAGATGTGTCATGTCAAGTGCTATTGGCATCGGCAAGCAAATAGAAATGAAACTAGGTTTTCAATTGACTGAAAGGAGTGTTTTGGCAGTGTAAATTTTCTGATCTTAGATAACAAAAAACATAATGTTTCAAATAGTGTCTTACGTAAAAACATCACTGTTCCATTAACAGAGCTCTCAAGTTGCAAAACCGAATATGAGTGGGATTGTATTCCCATCTTGTCCTAAAATCTGTCGTAAAACTTTTCGGGCACTTTTAACATCTTTAGACTGGCTCAGAAACATTACCATTCTATTCCCTGAAAGTGGAGGATTCGAAGAAGCGTAGGGAGGTGGAATTCCCAAGACTCATGGAAACATCCTCAAAAGAATACAGTAGCTTGGAGAGAGTAAATGAAGCTGTGGGAATAAGAACCAAACAGGGTCATGGTGTGTAGCTCCGAGCAGTTTTTTAGAACCACACCCTTTACTTTGTCGTTGAGAGCATCTCCCAAATATCATGCTTGACACTAGCCATACGGAACTTTGGCACTTTTGTGACAACTACTTTATACAACGGAGCAATAAGAGCAGGACAGTTTTGAAGAGAAATCCTTCACTTTGATTTAATGGAAATTCCAAGGATCACCTTTCTACAAAAGTAGAGGCAATCACTTCTCCATACTCCCTGTGGCTACGCTTTTGAGTACATAACGACATATTAAAAACGTTTTCCGTATTGCGTGTGAGAGTCAGAAATGACGCAAATACATGATTCTCAGGCCCAATGCGTGAGAGCTATTCATTAAGAGCTTAAAAGTAAAATAATTAAAAATGCATTTCACTTTAAAAAATAAAATTACTAACTCTTGGAAGTAATCATCACATTACTACTAAGTTTCAACTTTGGCAAATCCTCCAAACATGATAAATTTTGTATCAACTAACGGTCAACTTACTTATACCAACTAAGATGTCTAGAAAATTAAAAAAGGTCTAAAATGGCAAATCTACTAAATCTAGACTTATTTTCAAAACAAAAACTGAGATGTGGAGCTGAGCTGCTTGGTAGCTCCATACCTCACAGCTGCCAATGTGTCAAACATATGAGAGGAAATCTGAGGTGGATGGTGACATGGTTGACCTATGTTTGCATGAAAAGATCCATTTAAATATGTAATAGACTAAGAAAACAATTAACAACAGGCTAAATGATCATAAAAACTAGAAGTATGCTTGTGTTAGCCATAACATTACATTGATTCAATACAACAATTTTATCAAATAGTACCTATCAAATGACCATATTTTGACTTTTTCAACATATCAATTTCACTACATCCAAAATGTTCTATAAATTATTTCTGCAAGCAATTAAGTCCCAAAATCCTTTTATCAGTTCTTTTGTCATCGACAATTTCAACAGTATCAGGATAAACCAACGATTTTCTTTCTTTCTTCAGAAATCTTGGGCCACTTACTGCCATTGCAATTGCCCCAACTGGTGCTGTGACCAATATAACAAGAACAGCAATTGTGAGAATCTGTATTCCAACTTCTTCCTGGAACTTACCTGAATAGCCTCGTGCACGTGCTGTATCAAGGGGTATTGAGCCAATAGCTGCCTACAAATAATGATAAACCTTCTCAAGATGCACAAATAATAGTGGCTCATGAGGAACATATATTTTAACAGGGGCTGCCAAAGCTGTAATTCTGACCTTGAAGTTATTTGGGCTTTAGAATCATCATAGTTTTACATTTTTAAAGAAGTATGAATATAAAACACAGGAAGAATAACAATAAGATCACTGGTATTGCAAATAGATAAAAGCAAATAATCTGAATGATTTTCAAAATCAAAGCAAACAGAAAACTAATAAGGAGTTGCTGCAAATAACTATGAAAAGTGAAGAGTAAACCTATATATATGCAGCACAATGCACATAGTTGGCAAGACACTAAGTACAATAAACACACCTGTACAGTTGCCTTTGGCAACCAAGAGAGTGCAATGAATATTTTCTCTTTAACATTTAATTTATTGCCAAACAAAACTGAATAAGTCATCAAAATCCTCAGAACAAGACCAATTGCCAGAGTTGCCAGGCCACGCCCTTAAAACATAAATGTGTAATCATGAAATAGTCAAAGTAGCTATAACAAATGTTAACAAAAGATCTTTGGCCTTATAAAAATATGTGTGGCCTTATAAAAATTCCTATGAAATAACCTATGTAAATGGGGATGTTATACTGCATTATGTAACTACTCTATCATAACAATCCTTTTTCAGCTGAAGATCAGTAATCAATTTTAACAGCTTGATTATTCAAATGAAACCTTTAAAAATGTAACTTACCAACTAGCTTCCCACTGAGATATTCTAAACTTACTTCTGCGCCAATTAGGCCAAACAGCAATGGTTGAAAAAATACCCAAAGTGCAGAAAGTGCTTTCTCAACTGGCATCTGTAAGAAAACAAGATATGTAAGAGTTCTGAAAAACAGATGTAAACCTACCCATTTATTTAGTTTGAAATTAACCAAATAATGGAGGGTTGTAAGAAATACCACTACAACAATGTGAATGGACAACAGAAAAGGCTCCCGGCATGAATAGTTGTATTGGGCATCAAAAAACCGGTGATATGGAACAGAAATGAGGTGCCATATCTCTATTGTCATATTACCTGAAGTGGTACATGATTTTAACAGAAGACTTTTGCAGATAGAACTCGATGCATCTGATATAAACTCAATTAATTAAAAATGAAACAGATACATAGGTCAACGAAAATATTGTGTCCTCTGTACTTCAATATCTTATTCTACTTCTTAACACAACATTATCATCTCGAAAAACAGCTCTATGCGCTTTGCAATTTGTTACGCATTGTCACCTCGCCCTTTAAAAGAACAATGCACTGTATGTTTTAATCAATGAGATAACCACAACATTACCAATGGATTACATGCTGATCTTCATTATTTTTGTTCTGTGGGCTATAATATGGTCGTGCAGGAAATCCGGTGAGAAAAACTTCCAAGCACATGCAGTATTGTGTTTCAGTTGTCTCATAATTTCCCAAAAATGTATCATTTGCAATTTTTCAAAAAGAGCCACAAACATAATACTCATTTATTGCTTACACTGGTGCAGGTTATCTAATGAGATAAGTTAGATGAATCAGAAGCTCCGTTTAGGGCTTCTGTGGGCTATTTGTTGTGCATGCTTACCCCCAGAAAATATGATATTGAAAAATCAGATGAATCATAGGCATGGGGCTACAATTAAAATCTTAGATCCCTCCACTTTTTCAAACACCCTCAGCAGCAATATGCCCCTTTGAACATAGCAATTGAAAATTAAAAGTATCCCTTCAGCAACTGTAATAAACCTGCTCATATGTGATAATGAGGTATGTTGCAGCCAAACACGAATATATAAAGCTACACTGATAAGTCTTGTTTCTTTCTATACATGTACAAAACAACTTTTCCCCTATTACTCTTTCTAATTCTGTTCTTTCATTGGTCTTTCTTCTATGGATGCTTTTCACACCTCCAGCTAGATCATATGAACTTCATTTTTTATTTTTCTAAGGCATTTTGTTATTCACGTGTTTCTTCTGTATTTATTCCTCGATATGTCGACTACTGCTTAAGTCAAACTCCCTTGATCTCAAACATTTTCTCACTTCCCTTTGTTCTGATATGTTCTATGTACAGACAATACCCTGGATAAGTCGAGCTCTGGATAAGTCAAACAGCTTGATAAGTTGAACAAATTGCTAACCCCTTTCAACAAATAACTCCAGTTAAGTCAAACAAAATCTGTAAATCCAAAGAAAATGTGATTAAAAGAAATAAGTGCCCTGTAAGCAATCTTGATCAACATTGAATCAATTTATACATATCCAGTCATTCTTTAAAAATCATCATGAAATACACACAACCTTCAACCTTCAAGTGGCACAGGACTTGCATTCTATCCCTGTCACTCAAATTTATTGCTTGTCCTTTCACTTTAACCATGCATTTGCTTCTTAAGGGGTCAGGGTTCAGGAAATAACTGTTTTACAGATTTTTCATAGCTACCCTTCTTCAAATGGCCAACAGGCTTTTCTCCATTAGACGCTGAAGTTGCTTTTGCTTTGTTTATTTGATCAGCTGCTATACCAATTGCAATGCAATAAATGTTGTCCTAACTGAATTTGAAAAATTTTTGGATGGATTTCAATTTATGTCAACTCTGTGCGTATTTGGAAGCAAAATTCAACTTCCAGAGGTGTAAACCTCGATAAGTCGAAGAAATTCTTGTTTCCCTTGGCAGTGCAACTTATCAAGCTTCAACTGTATATGTGCACTCTGCCAAAAAAGGTAAGATCTTTCTGATGAAGCTAAACATGAAATGTTAAACAGTTGTTTAATGCCTGAGGACCACAGATAATGCTTGGCATTTCATGCAAGAAAACAAAATAATTTTATACCTTTCCATCACCTTTCCATCCAAATCCTGCAACAACACCAAGTGAGAGAACTCCAAGAGCACCAGCTCCTGATAACTCTGCTTTGTTGCTTCCAAATAAGGATAGCAAGCCAAAACTAACAAGCAGCACTGTTCGATACCTTGCAAGTTGCCTCTATCATGAAAATCATGAAATGAAATGTCAGGTAATTGGCGCTGTTCAACAACTAGGCATTAAAAGTATCTCATAAGTCAATGCATACCTGTAAGGACTCTAGCAGATGCACAGCTGATAGTACACCTTGTGGCAAAATTTCACATGAGGTGCACAAATGATGTTCACCATTTATTGTCAAGGCATGTAGTCTGGCTAATTTTCAAGAATGAGGCACATGATGAAAGTGAGTGGCGAGGCAGGTGGGTGTGATTGTGTGTCTAAACAGAGAGGCTTGAAGTCCATTAGAATTATTTCCCTGAGGTTATAATACAGGTCTGTTGATGGTAAAAAGGAGGATGTAAGTGCCAAATGAATGCATAAATGATAACATTGATGAGTTTTGTCAAAAGACATTTGGAGCACCAAACAAAGACAAGTAACTCAAAAAGCCATAGGATATATATTTAGTTGGTTATATTTAAAATAAAAGAGGGACAGCATTCACACCCACCCCTTCAGATTTCCTATGATTTACATCAATTGACAAAATTTCAGGCTTAAAATCTTATTATTCCAAAGTTGTTGCATTGTATGGTATAGGCATCTGCAATAGGATGAACAAGGATGATAAATGCCTAAATCACATGGGACTCATAATACAGCTTTCTAGTTTAAGTTTAGAGGCCACAGTTATTCCCTGCAGGATAATAATATTTTATGTAAAATTGAATAATAATGAAAAATTTAACAACTTACTGAATCAACTGATGGTATGTACCAGAGAGCTATGCCAATAATTAAGCCAATAACAATTCCAAGGCATAATTCAAGTGGGCCTCTGAAAATATTGAATATCAAATTCCCTAAAAATGATTAAAGCTACTTTAAGAAAACCAAAGACCTACAAGCAATGTATAATATAACATAAAATATAAGCAGATAATGCGTATAATACAATATAACATGAAATAATATAAAATATATTATAATATCACATAATATAAAATAAAATATAATATGCATAATATAATATAATACAATATAATATAATATAGTATACATAATTTGAAAAGTCTGTTGGTACTACAGAACTTCACTACAGCATGAAAAAGCGGTGCCATGTTTTAACCATACTGAAAAGCTTATTTTCGTCTGACACTTGTCAGAGTATACTGATTCACTCGTCAGAGTATACAATTTATGTACTCTGATTAGTGTCGGATGAAAATAAGCTTTTCAGTATCGTTAAAACATGGTACCACTTTTTCGTGCTGTAGTGAAGTATACATAATATAATATAATGTAATGTAATATAATATAATATAATACAATACAATATAATATAATATACATAATATAATATAATATAATATAATATAATATAATATAATATAATATAATATAATATAATACAATACAATACAATACAGTACAGTATATACATAACATACATGATATAATATAATAATATAATATAACATAATATATAATATAATATGACATGATATGATCTAATATAATTTATATTCCCAACTGCATACAAATGCTTTTAATTTGTGCCACTTTCTTTCTTGGAAAATACAAAATGTATGGGGGTATGAGTACTGCTACATACTTTGAAGAAGAAGATCTGCAGGTACAAATTGCAAAATTACCCTCTTAATTTGTAGGCCTATCATATTATGCTTGCAGACCCTATACACTCTTGTAATATCTTTCACTAAATATGACTTTATATGTAGGGAAAAAAGCAGTGTAGGAAACTTATTTGTCTATTTGGGAAATGTAAGAGTAAACCAAGAAAGTAGAGGAGCAATGCTCCACTGGACATTCTTTGTGACTACACTTCTAACTACCAGAAAAACTTTTTTGATGTACTTGCTACATACCATAAAATGCTGAGATCAAGTGCACCCAGTTATAAGTGCACCACAGTTAAATGCACCAAATCCTTACTAAAATTTATTCCTGTTTATAAGCACACCCTTAGGGAAGTGCTTTTAGAGAAAGGAGATATTGACATTTAGAAGACATTATGCCAAAACCAGAAAGTGAATTCCACTTAATGAGTGATGAGGATTCAGAATGCTCTGATATGGATAGTGTTGAGTATGAACTGAGTGATGTTCATTCTGATATTTCTGATGATTCAACAACTGATGAAGATTAAGGTGGAGAGACAATTTAGAGCAATTTTACTTTATGAACTTTATATGAACTTTATAGGGCAATACACATCATTGACAAAAAGTATTGAGTTATTCTTGATTTACATAAAGAGTCTGTTTTACATGAAGACTCAAAACCCAGCCTTGTGTAAACAAAAAGATTTCATTTTCTCACTTGGACTCTTCAAGCAAACAATGGTGAATAGGTGCCAAGTGGCCAATCATATGGCTAACTGGAAACATTATTCATCATATCACGTGTACCCACAACTGGCTATATATTTCAGTTCACCTTTCGGTCGCTATCTGACGTTTCATACTCTGACGAGTGTTGGACGATGAAAAGCTTTTCAGTATGTCTAAAACATGGTACCGCTTTTTCGTGCAGTAGTGAAATGAGATATTAATACTTATACTAGATACAGTGGCATAGTGGCTGGGGATAAATGAGCAATAGTCCCTAATACAAAGTCAGTCAGATATTTCAGACTTCTGTATCTTTGTCAGAATGTATTGCACCATAACTACGAATGCTACATTGTCAGAAAAGTGTTGGGATTTTGGTATTTGGCCAGAAATTTTTTTACATATTGTGCCCCAGAGTTATTTTTAATGTGTCCTTGACTAGAGAACTGGATGGAGTAATGCAAAAAATTACCTTGCGAAAAAGCAATTCCAAGAAAGACACTGAAAAGACTGATTGCTAAAACATCATCACATGAAGATGCAGCCATCACTAATGTTGGAATGCCTTCTCTTGTACCATACCCAGCAATCTGTAGATTAAGCATTGAAGGGACAACAACTGCTGGAGAAACTGCACCAAGTATGAATCTGCAAATAATAAAACAAGTTTTTTATCTATTATACATAACTAATTACTGTTGTAGAAATTTGAAAGATAACCATATACCAGATTCCATAATACCCCTATCTTATAATGAATAAATAATACTCAAAGAAGGTCTAGACATTTACAAATTGTAACTTTCGCCTTGTCTAAGGGAACAGATAAGCCATGAGTAGGTGTGGTCTGACCTGGGTGACAGAGTGGCAAATGATCAAATCTGAATGTTCCATGTATATGTTTAATAAGATTGATAAGGAAATTGATTCTGGTGAAGATGTTTAAGTTATTATAAATGTTGCAAGGGGAAAATATAAAAAACATGTGCTGCTACTGTACATAGCACCATGAAATCCTGTGTAAATTACATGTAACCTACATCAGAGAAATCCAGTGCAGGCTATGCCTTCTGCTTGATGAACAGTTGTGAGAATTATTTTGCATTTAGCACTGGAATATGAGAATATGAAGGCAGTGACTAATGAATCTCTAATGTGACCTTTACTTAGAATGCACCTTGACAGTACGAGCTATATACCATATTTACATTTTATTTAAATTCTGTTGGAGCTCTGTTTAAATTTGTTAAAAAAACATTTGCAGCACCAAACAAATATATGTAACCCAAAAAAGCTATAGGATATATATTTAGTTGGCCGTATTTTAAGTGTGATATTGTGACACTCCAAAAAAATTACATACCCCAACATGAATGCCCAAAGCCAAGGCATGCCAAGTAAGAAATGGGAAATAATTCCAACTGTTATAGCTTCCACCAAGCAAGGACAGAACGCAAGCCTCAACACAGTGCATTTCAATCTCTTTAGTGCGTTGATATCTAATCCTAGTCCAGAACGTAACAAAATTATAACCAGAGCTACATTACGTAAAGTTGTTGACCACTGTTTCTCAATGTTCTTTGTGAGTGAAATTCCTGGGAGATTTCTGAACAAAAATCCAGTTATTAACATTCCAAGTAAGGGAGGAAGTGTAACAAATGGAATTTTGCTGACAACGAAGCCTCCTAATGAGGCTACGATCAATAAAATAATCAAAGAAAACACATTTCCACCAGGCAATGCATCGTCTCCCAGAATTGACCATGATGCAGCCCATACGACAATACACAACACCCCTCTTGTCATAATGAAGCCAAAACGGCCCCTGGGTGGAAAACATGGTCTCATCCAGTTGGGAACATTACAGCATCTTCTTCGATGGGTATTTTCTGTCTGGTGGCTTTCTGCGTCTTCTAATACCTCCTCTGATGTTTTACTTTCCTCGGTAATCTTATCAATATCCTGTTGGGACAGCTTCTTACTTTTGAAGACCATTTCAATGTGGTTATCTTCGTCAGCATTTTCGTGTTTGTTTGATGTGAGCGGACTCTGTTCATTTGCCGAACTATCAATTGCCACTTCCTGCCCCTGTAACATAGTGGAACAACTTGCAAGAGTATACCGTACTATCAATGGTTTGTAAATAAGGTTCCTATAGACAATAGCAGCAAAACCCTTGTAAATGGTAAACGCGACGAATTACTTGCTTGTCTGATGTTTGTGACGAGGTGAATCTGGAGTGCAGAGTTTGTATGCCATCTTAAGACTTCAACGTCAAGTAGGTTGGCAAAAAAGCTAAAATTCCATAGGAGGCAACAGTACTAGAAAGATACAAGAAAGAAACAACCAATATGTGTACTGAAAAGGAGGCTGAAAGTCTCTTGACTTTTGTAAGGAACCATGGAACCACACTTTTATATGACATTTATGACGTCTAAACAAAATTTGTAATCTCCAACCCCCTCACTCCTTGTCGGGCATAGTCTTAACCTATGCACCTCTTCTTTTACGAAGCCTAAACTTCATTAACCACCCCCCCCCCCCAGCACCCAAACACAAACAAGATGACCAAGACCAAGTCAGTCACAAAGAAGACAATATAGTAGCAGGTAATGACAATTGCAGGGTATGTCTTAATAATTAAAATATAGCAGTGTCTAGTAGCTGATATAACTAAAATACAAAGGTGTTATAACATATTGGACTGTTCTCGCAATGTTGTTTAGTTTTGCTAAGAGGAAATTATAGAAAAAGTGCAAGGAATGGGTGGATGGATGGATGGATGGATGGATGGATGGATGGATGGATGGAAAATAAAATAAGTAATGGGTTGCTGAGGGGGTTTTAAGAGAACAGAGTCCCATAACAATAAACTCTTAACGTTTTCATTATTTCCACAATGTAGCTCTCCCTATAAGCTCACATAGTCTGGTGTATTGCAAAAGTTTTTAGGTGAACTGATTAGAAAATAGTCTCTCTTATAAAAGCTCTTGTGATGAACATGCAGCTGGTGTGTTCTGCACAATCGCAACGTCTAAATTTTTAAATACCCACTCCCTTCCCTGTCTACAACATCAAGAAGTCCTAAACTCATAGTACCCCCTCTCCTCTCTTTGCCGATGCCATATATGTATGGTTCCTAAGTTTTTATTGCAAGCATATTCTAATTAATTATTGCAGATCTTCCTTGTGGGTTACTTCATTACAGGCCCGTAGTCAGCGCGAATTTTTTAGGGGGCACAGTTAATCTGAGCTATCGATCAGCTGGATGGCCTGATAGCCTTCAATAATGTTCAAAATGCATTGAATTATTGAACTTGGGTTAATTTTCGACAAAAAGCGCAAAAGAATGCAAAATAAAGGGTGCTTTCTCTTTTTTTTACAAGAGCAACCACAAACAGAGCAATAACATTTTAACTTTATTCTCTTATCATTGATGAGCATGCCCTAATTGTTGAAAAGCGTGTATCAAACAAGTACGGTCCTTGGATTAACAAAGAACTTAAAGACTTAATGAGGACAAGAGATAAACTGAAAAATTCGGCAGTTGAAAGTAAGTTTGCAATTATATTGGAATCATACAGGCAAGTTCGCAACAGAGTCAATTTCGTGAATAAGCAACTTGAGAAGGAATATTATACAAGCAAGATTTCATCTTGTAAGGGCAATATAAAAGATTTGTGGAAGACTATCAATGAGCTTCTCAGTAAAAGATCCATGTCAAGCAATTTCAACATTCTTAAGGGCTCTGATTCTAAAATTATTCGTAAGAAAGACATTCCTGAGGAAATGAACAGTTATTTCAGCTCAATAGGCAAAAAACTTGCTGATAAAATCAGCACGGTATCTAATCCCCTTCCGTCAGGTAGCTTCATTATTAATAAAAGTAACGCCAAATTTCAATTCAAGGCAATTCAAGTGCAAGAAATCAGGGATGCTCTGGCTAGAGTCAAAACTGCAAAAGGCTTCAGGGTTGATAACATCTCCAGCTTCTTTTTGAAGCTCGCCTTACTATATGTTGAAAATTCTCTGGCTCTTTTTTTTAATACGTCGATAGAAACAAGTACGTTTCCAGAGTCATGGGAAATAGCAAGGGTTACTCCTACTTTCAAAGATGGAGACCGAGCTGATAAGTTAAATTACCGGCCCATATCAGTATTACCAGTTATTGCAAGACTCTTTGAAAAACTTGCAGCAAATCAGTTGTACCAACATATGGCAGATAACGGAATACTGTCACCTGCACAACCTGGCTACAGGTGTCTTCAGTCTACTGTCACCCATTTATTAAAAATATAAATGATTGGTACAGCGGTTTGGGCAAGGGCAAGCTTGTGGATCTTACTTTCATAGATCAGAAAAAAGCATTTGATACCGCTGACCATGCGATTCTTTGCAGAAAATTAGAAGAGCACTATGGTATTCAACAGCGGAGCCTTGAGTGGTTTGAATCTTACTTGTTTAACCGAAAACAGTTCTGTAGGGTAAACGGGATCAATTCTAAAATAGAGAAGTTATAAGTAGGTGTGCCCCAAGGCACATGTTTAGGCCCCCTCCTTTTTCTTGTTTATATAAATGATCTACCACATGCTGTCCAAAATTCGGCTGTATCCATCCATGTATGCTGATGACACGAGTCTATGTTACCAAACTTCGGATATAAATGAGCTTAATGAAGCTATAAATAACGATCTCATGCAATTGGATACTTGGCTGAAAGGCAATATACTCTTCCTAAATGTTGCGAAAGCGAATTGTATGCTTATAGCAACTAAGCAGAAGCATTCCTACCTTAAAAATCAAAATGAAGATTTTCACTGAGCTAGAGGTGATCAAAATTAATAAATACTTTGGTGTAGTAATAGATAGCTCTCTTAACTGGAAAGAGAACATGTTCAGACTGTTTCTGCTAAGGTATCTGAAGCTAATGGCTTTATAAAGCATAGCAAAGCTTTCCTACCACAGGAATTGCTTAAGACCTTATACACAGGTATTGTGGAGCCACACAATTGTACATATTGAACAACTTATTACTGATTAATCTAAAATAATAGTTTTTAAGTCCCAAGCATGACCTGGCTCCAAAATACCTTTGTGATCTCTTCATCTGAAACGCAAATAGCTCTTTGTATGTCCAGCGCAACACGGTGACTGATTTGACATTGCCCAAGAAGAAGTCATGTAACGGGCAAGGATGTTTCTCTTATCGTGGAGCAAAAAAGGTGGAACGACCTTACTGAAATGACTAGGCAGGCATTGTCCTTGTATTGCTTCAAGAAAAAAAATTAGGTTATTTAGTTTATTTCTTCTTATTGTCATTGATTTTTATAATTGTTTTATAATTAAGCTTTTGTACTGGGTTCTGTTATTTTAAGTGGAGGGACCCTTGGAAATCAGCTCCGGCTGAAGGGCCACCCTCCGTAATTGAAAAAATGAAAATGAAATGAAGCACTAAGTCATCTGTTGGAACTCCAAGGACATCTTGCTCCCTCAGGTTACCACCTTGATACAGGCCTGTTTTATTATCAGTCGATATTTATCGTCATTCTATTCCTTTCTAATCTTTCAGATTATTCTTTTTTGAAGCTTCATAATTTCATGACAATACTACTATATTTACAATCATAAACGCCTCTGTTGTAAGGTAGCGCATATAACTGGCTTGTCTGCATATACAAAAATAATATTGAATACTGACACATGTAATCGTCTAATTTACTCAAATTTACAATATAGGGAAGATAGCAGAAAAATAACGCGAAAGTAAGAAGTAGTAAACACACAACAAGGACAGCTAAAGTTCATGTAGCCTCGGACCTGACCAAGATTTGTTTCGTCGACAGAAAATGCAATAAGTGAATCGTATGGCAATACTTGATGCTTTCATACTGATTTGCTGTTGATGAGTATTATCAAAGTGCAAATCACAATATACCTAAGGTTGTGGGTAACAACTTGATGTTCAGCATAAGAATGTCAGCTATGTTACATCATGGAAGCTGAAAAGATTAGGCAATCCCTTTCATCGTTGAAACTTCTCATGTGTATATTCAAATTACTAATGCAAATGCAAATCTCTCTAATAATAGGTAATTTGTATCTGGCAGAAAAGGTTATACATATAGTCAATAAAACCACAAAGTTAAAACAAAAACAAAACAAAATAATTCCGCAGTACAAGTCTATATATTGAGGTCACATGTATCTATATATTTGGAGTGAATCCAAGGGGAATGAGAAATCAGTCCGACTAAGCGAAAGTCCGATTTATCCAGGGTACGACTTAACTGGATTTAACTGAATAGTGTATGAACGTACTAAAGCACAAGCTGAAGTTACTCATCTCTTATATTATGGAGACTATCATTAACAAACAACTGCTTGCTTTTCTTGAAACAAACAACCTTCTTTCTGATCACCAGTATGGCTTTCGACAAATCAGATCTACTGGTGACCTTCTAGCTTATTCTGTTCATGTTTGTTCCACTGCTCTACAACTCTATGATGAGAGCAGAGTGATTTCCCTTGATATCTCCAAAGCCTTTGATTGTGTCTGGCACAAAGGTCTCCTTGTTAAACTACCAATGTTTGGTCTGCACCACACTCTCATTAAATGGATGGCTTCCTCTCTGAACCTCATTCTATCAACTCTGGTGTACCTCAGGGCTCTGTTGTCTCGCTTGTTTTATTTATACTCTTCCAAAATGATCTATTCTCCAGTCCGGAATAGAACAAGTGCCAATAAATGGAGGGGGGGGTTGTAAAAAAGTCTAAACGTTAAGAAGTTAATAAATGGAAGCTTGCAATAAGTGGGGGGTTGTAAAATGCCTACGATGAATGTCTATGGGGTGGACTGTTTTAGATGTGGTTGAAGAGAAGACCAGCATGTACATCGGATAACAAATCTCTGCGCTTTGAAAAATGCCTTATTGCCTTTCTTACATATTATAACATATTAAAAATGGTGTCCAACGTCTTCGTTCACTATTTCTTCATCATCTGCGAAACTTTCAGCTACGTCATTAGTGCATATGACTGCAATTAATCATTTCATGCAAACCTTATGTCACTACAACAAACAGTGACCATGAGTTTCTTTCATCGGACTATTCTGGTTCTGGTTAGGAAAATATGCTCTTGGGTCAAAATTAGTGAGCGGGGGTTACAATAAGAATGTCCTGGTATGCATTTTTTGAAAAAATAAATAGTCAAAGGGGAATGTCTATTCCGAACATGGATAGTCCTTTCCTCTAAATCTTCCAACATTTACTCTATCGCTAATGAAACTTATCTATGTTCACCTTTTGCATCTAGTCCACGACACCTTTCCTACTCTAATGTTTCACCATATCGTAATACCTCAGCTTCACTTCTTACAAACGACTTGTCAACTATAGAAAGTGGGGGTAATGATAGCCTTGTTAAGTTCAGTCAAGAAAAGATGATACAGGTTGCAATTTCACTTAAACGTCACCAAGATCCCCCCCCCTGTATTCATGAGCGGTCATGAACTGGACATTTCATCTTCTCTCACTCAGCTCGGTCTTTCAGTATCATCTAATATCACTTGGAAACCCCAAGTCCACTCCACTGCTAAACATGCATCTCAGAAACTTGGCTTCCTTTTCAGAGCCTGTTGGTGTTCTCTCCTTCTCAGCTGTAGACTATATGCAAATCTCAGATTCGTCCTTCTCTGAAGTACTGCTCCCATGTTTGGGATGGTGCTCCTAAATCTTCTCTGCATGTTCTTGACAAAGTCCAGTCCAGAGATATCCGTCTCATCAACAATCCAAACCTCTCCAAATCTCTCCAATCATTGTTGTCTGGTTCCAGATCTTTCCATCGATATTAACATTGCTCACTGGAAATCGAGAATATTATTCCAGATGCACTGAGTAATGTTCAACCTACCAGAAGCTCTACTCAAGCACACCTTTCCAAGCCATGCTGTATGCCAAAATACTTCTGGAAACAAAGGCAAGGTATGCGATGAAGTGCTAAATTTTTACAATCATTGAGGTATATACAGTAACAACCTACATGTACAATTAAGACAATGAACAGACTATTATTTTCATCGGATATGCCTTGTAATGTTTTCCAAGTCATACAAATTTACCATGCAAGCGATGCAAATTATGAAGCATTAATATTATGAGAATTTCGGAACTTTCATTTATTCACGAACACTATATTATGCATCAAAGCAGCCGCTAGCTTTTTGCAACAATGTACTGGCTGAGATTTATGATTCTTGTTTTAAAATCATGACACTATTGCAGTTTAAAGATTATGTCATCAGTCAACGAATTAACTGATGGAAAGTGAAGAAAAATGCGACTCACCTGAAGCAAAAAGTTGTTTTGTAGCAAAATGTAAGGGCTGGTTGTGAATGAATGATGGTAGAAGGTTCTATTCACGAATTTGAAGGTTCTATTCACGAAGTTTAGGGCCACTATAGTTGACAATATCTTAAGTGCAGAGAGCAAAGATGGGAGGGCACAAATCTTCTTTGCTTCTCTAATGAAATGCTGAGAACAAATAAGCCCCGAGTCTTGTAGGAAAGCTATTCAGCAGATGCTTGATGAAGTTATAGCAAAACTGCAGGGGATAGTTAACCTACACTCAAATCTGTTTCATAAAAGTTAACTGTCAAGCAATTGCGAGCGTTGGAGCTAAATTTCATTGGCTCAAAAAATCTTCATTGGAAGAACTAACTAATGCATTGCAGAAAAACACGATGAGCTACTATCACAAACACCAGCCTTTTAAAGAAAAGGACTAGTTCAATAGCAGAGCAAGGTTTCGAGACAAAGAGACAGAAAAATTCCTCAACCAAAAATGCAATAAAGTCAATAAAAGAATGGCAAGCGAGATTTCAAAACAAAGTAACATAGGTTGTGCGTTTACTCACAAGTGGTATTCTCACATTGGATGAAGTCAACAAAAGAGAAGGCAGCTTCATTAGGCAGATATTAAGCTACCAGCTGGTTGTAAGATTCCATTCTTAGGCAATGATATGGCTTACAGAGAATGGCTACCTTTCCTCAGATGCTTGCAAATCAAATTACACAGTAGCACTCAGCTCCACAAAGCAAAGGAAATGCCAAATGCAAGAAAAAGAAAATTTGCAGCCAAAAGATGTCAAAAAGCTTAGTTGATTGCTTTCATACTGGAGAAAAACTTGCTACAGGTGTTAGCACTGTAGTAGAATCATCAGGCGATGACTGACGCTTAAACTATTTGACTAGTTGAATTACTCATAAAGGTTTTATAATATATAAATAATATCTTTTCATACCCCCTCCATTCTTTTGCGAATTGTTTGAAACCCTCCTCAAAATCGTATGTTTGCTACATATCTCTCTCAAAAAACCCTCACCCCCCATGACAGATACTTTTAAATGACCACTCCCTTATCTCCCTATCTACAAAAATTTCCTTGAAGTAATGCCGTCGGACAACAATAACAACAGCAATAACAACAACAACAACAACTCCAGAAAAGTTAGGCCTTTCCAGAAGCAGGCAGATTTCTGTTCTGAACTTTGATTTTCTATTGGTTCAATACGAGAGAGAGCATATTTTATAAATGGATTGTATAAGTAAGTGCAACAGCTACTAAGCATGGGGCAGGAACAAAGCCTTGCTGACCAAAGAACTGTTAGAGCTGACGGTAAACATCCTGGCACTGGAGGAACTTTGGAGGGCGCAACAGCTTCTAGTAGCGTAAACAAACAGAAAGCAAAACTAGAAGACATTATTGTTGTTAGAGATATGCCAGACGCCTCAAAGGAAGTGGTTGATCTAACTCTTGCGAAACTTAGAAAATTGCGAATTACCTATCCGGTAATCAAGAATGTTAGTGGTGTCCCAATTGAAGGCATTGATTTGATACCGGGCCTTAGTGGGGATCCGGTGACAGAAATGCTTCTGCGGTACCAATACCATTTGACAGAGTGTGCCGAAGCAGTAGCTTTTGATCAGAATGCATTATCAAAGAGACTTAAAGAAGTGGAAGTATTTAGTACATCAATATTAAAAACTGCAATCGACAGGCAAAAACATATGGATCAGTCGCTAGGAAGCATTCAGAAATTTTTTGAAATCGACTCATTGCTTGAGAGAATAGGCAAAAATATGGATAAAACGATAGACTTAATGCAGAGCTTGAATGCATTACTTCCTGAAGATGAAAGACTTCCTCCAGAGGAACTTGATGTGAGAAACCAGGGTAAAAGTCTTCTTTTGAATTGATCATAAACCTTTTGCATAGCAGTAAATACGTCTGTTTGTAGATGGTTTAAAATAAGTTTTGGATGACGTTAGTGGGTATCAGTTTTCCTGTACTGTGTTAAGTGCCCATTTTGCAATAATTCTTTACTTATAGATGGCCAAGTAAGTTGCAGAGCTTTTGCTGACAATATTGCCTGAAGCATGATAGCTGCACACATGAGATTGTCATATTTCAAAATCACTTGTACACTCAGAGGTATGTGTGTACACTCATTGCATCCATATATGCTTGTGTACATGCACAGTACGGTGCCTATGCACTACTCTTAAGTCCCAAAAAAAGAAGGATGGCTGGAATAGTAGGGGTAGTTGGAAATTTGCTAAAAACCCAATAATTGGGGGGGGGGGTGGAATAAATGGGGTCAAGTGAAAAGTGTCTCTAAGTATAATAGCTATGGATGTTTTTCACAAGCTGTTTTAACTGTAAACAAAGCAGAAAACACATTTTTCTCATGTCTTCCCCAGATTTTTCACCTCATATATCAAATGTGTGGCTAAATTTTGCTGGATTTTCTACATAATGTGAATCCTGTAATCAGGTCAAACCACTGTACTTTGTTCATTGAAAATAAGTTGCAGCAATATGATGCCCCTTACTGCATGTATCTTAGAAGCCATTCCTCACAAAAGATGTAATCAATTGTAACAAATTTGATTTCACTTATTATTCTTACACAAAGAAACCCTCCAGCAACAGAATATTTAAACAAATTTACAAATAGAAGTGTACTAATAAGAAGCCTTATACAAGCCAATTACCTGTTCTTCCAAATGGTGTGTGTTTTTGCTCTGTAGATGTGTGTGTTTTAAGTAGTATTAGCCACAGCCTAGTGTTTGTAACTCATGAATTTCAGAAGCAGTATCATTCCATACTTTGTGTTCTTAATATTGCAAGCACTTGAGAGGGATGTGTGCCCCTTCTTATGGTGGAGATAACACCATACAGCATTCCAACATAGGGGTGTATCCATACTTTAGAGATTGGGAGATTTGGGGGGTGTCAACAAATTTTTGCCTGGATTTTCTTAACCTGTTATATTTGCAACTTCAATTCAAATCAATGAAAATTTAAATGTAGGAGATTTATTCACATGTTTTAACTCAAAATAGCTAATTCCAGTTATTTGATTTTTATTGATACCATCATTCAATGTTTTTCTGGAGAGGCTCTTTTTTTAAACTTAAACTATTTTTGAAGAAGAGAGATCAAGACTCCTTCCAGAAAAGATGAAAAACTACTACTTTTACACCGCAACAATGGGAAAATTTGAAGGCTTTTTTGTTTGTTTAAAATAGTAAATTGTTTTGAATGTTGTTTCTCCTACTTCTGTTTAGTATGTTTTCAAAAATCCAGTGAAATCCAGCAAATATCTTTTGAAAGACAGAATGCCACAATTTTGGGAAAATTGAGAAATCCAACTAGATTTTGTGGCAAATCAGACTTTGGTACACCCCTACATATGCCTTAGATCTTTCATAACAGCTTGAGACAAAGATGGTGTATGCCATGCCACACCAAAGTATGCCTTACATTTTGAATGATATCTAAGACTGAAGAGTATTTGGAGGAAGGGAAGTGAGCTAGCAATGTTGAAAAATACAAATAATATGATAAACACCAAAGCAAATTTTGGTTTATGTTTTCTTTCTGAAAGATTATCAAGTTATGAACTCATCCCAGCTGAACATTATATTTCTCAAATAAGAAGTGTGAAGAAATTGCTGAGGTCAGTTTGCTAGAACTCTCGTGACATTTTAGGTGATACTATTGCGTCTATGAAGTTGGTTGACTTACAAAATTTTGCTACATTTTATTGCTTTTTATTGAGTTTGAAAGGGCTTCACCAAAGGTTATTGGTACAAACAAAAGGAGCAGCAGACTTCAGTCAGGTACTCAGTGATGTTTAACGATTTATGATAGCCTTTCCTGTTATCATAATAAAACGTGATTTTTAGCTCCTATTTGTAAGATAGCTCTTTCATTTCAATCGCTACCACCTTGATATAGAACTCTTTATAGTGTTTGGTTACATGTTGTTAAAGTCAAAATTTTTCACTAAAAAGTATGTTGAATGGCTGAAGAAGCTTTGCAGTGTATTTTAGCAGCTCTGCACGCAGATTGATCAAAAAGCCGTTGAGTTGCATGACACATCTCTGGTTGCCTATTCAGTGGTTATATACTAAAAGAAGTACATATATTCAAAACAACTGATTGTACAACTTTGAGGAAGCACCCCTTCTCTTCAACATCCCCAAAATTCATTGCCTTAAATAAATCTCACCTCTATTATGATAAAATGTATCTATGTATCCCTGTCTTTGAGTGTTTCCATTACAAAACACTAATTCTTTGAACTGGGGATTGTCACATGTGAAAATGTGGAGAATAAAAATAACACATTGGAATGTCTCAGTGCCAATGATTTACTATTGGTGGCTGAAACGACATTCTGTAAAAAGACAAAATGCTAAAGGGGTGGGCTTCACATTTGCAAGAAAACATTTCAAGAGAGGAAATTGAAAAGGAACCATTTCAGATATCTAAAGAAGGCATTTGAGAAGCAGCCTCTTGCTTCAATGTTACTGAGGAATATAATGTTCAGCTGGGATGAGTTCATAACTTGATAATCTTTCAGAAAGAAAACATAAACCAAAATTTGCTTTGGTGTTTATCATATTATTTGTATTTTTCAACATTGCTAGCTAACTTCCCTTCCTCCAAATACTCTTCAGTCTTAGATATCATTCAAAATGTAAGGCATACTTTGGTGTGGCATGGCATACACCATCTTTGTCTCAAGCTGTTATGAAAGATCTAAGGCATATGTAGGGGTGTGCCAAAGTCTGGTTTGCCGAAAGTGTCCACATACATTTTGAACGACAGTGTAGACATATAAATTACAACGGCAAATATGTTTTGTTGAGGGACAATCTCACATTGAGTTCTTATAGCAATGAATACGTGTGAACTATTGTGTAGTAACTTGATTCTTATGTATACGCCAAATGCATCATATTTGCAATGATTCTCTACTTTCTTGATTCCCTGTGATTATTAAAAATGGCATCCAGGAGCACGTTTACTATTTCTGTCTGCTAAACTCACACTCTACATATTGTTATAATTTGTTTTGTTACTTTTATTTTGTTCCTTGTACCCCTGTGGGAGAATTCCCGCCACAGGAATATATTGCGTTTAGTTTTGTCTGAAGATTGATTTTTTTCTAAATTAACACATGGATATGTTGTGATTATATCTTGGTGTTTATCTCCAAACACACACATATAGAAGATATTATAACATGGTGTCAGGTGTGTTTTTGGATACGGAGCTACGATTGTTGAGGCACTAACCACGACAACAAGATGGCGGAAAAGGAGTCATTTAGCAAACCGGGGCCGCTGATTTTTGATGCCCATGCAGCTGATAACTGGCGAAAATTTCGTATGAGGTTTGAGATTTACCTAGTAGCATCAGAGAAAGATGAAAAGCCTGATAAATTGAAAGTAAACCTTCTACTAAACTGCGCTGGAAGTGAAGCTATAGAGGAATTTAGCCATTTTGAGTATTCGGAGGACGAGAGCCCGGAAAATTATGAAGATGTGTGCCATAAATTTGAGCAATTATGTCAAGGTGCAAGAAATGTAATATATGAGCGGTTTGTATTCAATAGACGTAGCCAACAAGAAGGTGAAAGAATTGATAATTTTGTTAGTGATTTGAAGCGTCTCTCGTTAACATGCGAGTTTGGAGCCATCAAAGATTCTTTGATTCGAGACCGGATTGTGGGAGGTGTATTATCAAATGAATTGAGAGGGGAACTGCTCAAGAAGCCTGACCTTACACTTCAATGTGCACATGATTATTGCCGCACCTATGAGGCTGCTGAATTACAGAAGTTCAAATTTTCACAAGCAAATGAGCCAGGGATCCATGGGACTATCCACAATATTGAAAGACAACGAAAAGGGCCAACGAAACGATGCAAATTCTGTGGTTATCAACATATGTTCACAAAGCCAAGTATATGCCCTGCCTTTAAGAAGAAATGTCTAACCTGTAACAAGGAGGGGCATTTTGCGAAAATGTGTCCAAATAAAGGAAAAAGAGAATCTAACATCAATGCAGTTGAGCAGGAACTGACCAGCAGTGATCTAGACCAAGAAGAGAAGGTTACCTCACATCTGTACTTTGGTTCTGTTGAGGTGGCAAGCATTATCAACCAACCTTCTGGTGTTAAAAAGAACTTGATATCTCTGAAGGTAGCTCAAAAAACGGTTAAGTTTAAAGCAGACACTGGAGCAGAAGCCACTGTCATCCCTTATGATATTTACAAGAGTATCACTACCAAACCACTTCAAAAGATTTATCAACCCCTCAAAGGCTGGCTTGCCAGGAAACCAGTGCACCCAGTTGGTTGTGTAAAGCTCCCTGTACAATACAGACAACGCAAAATGGATTTGCTGTTTCTCGTAGTCCACGGAGATTTCACCCCTCTTCTTAGCTGTAACGCATGTCTTGATTTGGAAGTCCTGCAGTTTATGAATCTCGGAATACTTGAAGTACCACAACCCATCCCCAGTGAGAAGCACAAGGACAAGATACTTAAAAATGGATTGTTTGATAACGATAATGTACTTTCACAATACCGTGACTGTTTCAGCTTAAAACCAGGGACGTTGCCAATAAAAGTTCACTTGGAAATAGACCAGTCTATTCCTGCGGTTGTCCACCCACCAAGGAAAATTCCTGTTGCACTTCTAGAACCTACAAAACAGAAACTGAGTGAAATGGAGACTGATGGGATAATTGTCAAAGAAGATGAACACACACCGTGGGTTTCTTCCATGGTTGTTGTTGACAAACGGAAAGAGACAACTCGTGATAACCCACCCACTAAAGACAGTATAAGGATCTGCATTGATCCAAGGGATTTGAACAGAGCCCTCAAAAGACCACATTACCCCATGGTTACCGTTGAACAGGTGGCTGACCGACTGGCTGGGGATTCAGTATTTACTACACTGGACGCTAGTAGTGGCTACTGGCAATTACCTGTAGATGAAGAAAGCTCTAAGCTGCTGACTTTCAATACTCCTTGGGGCCGATATAGATTTACCAGACTCCCATTTGGTATCTCATCAGCCCCAGAGTTGTACCAGCGTGAAATGGACAAGTTGTTTGCTAATCTACCAGTTGAAATTATTGTGGACGATTTTCTCATTCATGGAAAGGATGAAAATGATATCAATGAGAAAATGATTGCAGTGCTTGAAAGGAGCAGAGAAGTGGGACTGAAATTTAATCCACAAAAAGTGAAACTACGTGTTCAACAAGTGACGTATGTTGGTCATGTTTTCACATCAGAGGGACTCAAACCAGACCCAGAGAAAGTGCGAGCAATTCAAGACATGCCACCACCATCAGACAAGAATGGTGTGCTCCGATTTCTTGGAACAATTAACTACCTTGATAAATTTATTGAACATAAAGCTGACTTACAAGGACCCATCTCGCAACTGACTCAAAAATCTGCTGAATTTACATGGGAGGCACCACAGCAAGAAGCTTTTGACAAACTAAAAGCTGTCATTACTAAGGCACCAGTGTTGGCGTATTTTGATAATGACAAACCCACTGTGTTGAATGTTGATGCAAGTGGCACAGGACTTGGTGCTGTGATACTCCAAGATGGCAAGCCAATTGCATTCAGCTCTAAAACTCTGTCATCATGTGAACAGAGATATGCTAACATAGAAAGAGAACTATTAGCTATCCTTTGGGGTGCACAGAAATTTCACACATATGTATATGGACGAAAGGTACTTGTAGAGACTGATCATAAGCCATTGGAAGCTATATTCAAAAAACCACTCAATGAGTGTCCACCAAGGCTGCAGAGAATGCTTCTAAAATTGACCAAGTATGATCTCCAAGTTAAGTATGTTCCAGGAAAGCAGCAACTAATCTCTGATTGTTTGAGTCGAGCACCACTCAGTGATACTGTGCCCATGAGTGATCCTGAAGATGTAATTGGGATCAATTTAGTTGACAATTTAGAGATAGAAAGCAACACCTTGAAGAGATTTAAAGATGCAACCAGCACAGATATCACATCACAAGTTGTAATGGATTATGTACTTCAGGGATGGCCTTCAGATAAAGATCATGTGGACGAGTGTGCCAGAGAGTATTGGAACTATAAGGAGGAGTTAAGTGTTGAGGATGGACTATTGTTCAAATCTGACAGGCTTGTAGTTCCAAAGTCCTTGAGGCAGGATGTTCTAATGGATTTACATGGAGCCCACTTGGGGGAAAATAAAAGTCTTAGTCTAGCAAGAGATTATGTGTTCTGGCCTTCAATGACTGCTCATATCAAGGATAAGGTACGTTCATGTCAAATTTGTAATGCTTTTCGAAACCAACAACAGAGGGAACCACTACTTCCCCATGAACCCGCCGGCCTACCGTGGGAAGTGGTTGGAACTGATATTTTCCAGTTTGCTGGACATTCTTATTTGATCATAGTTGATTTTTATTCCAAGTATTTTGAAGTGGAACTATTACGTCAACCAACAACCATGTGTGTTATCAACTCAATGAAACAAGTTTTTGCTAGATTTGGGATTCCAATGAAAGTTGTCAGTGACAATGGCCCACAATATAATAATACGCGAGCTGTATTTAGTACAACTCATGAATTTAAGCATTTTGCAGAACAGTGGGGTTTTCAACACATAACAAGCTCACCAGGATATCCCCAATCAAATGGCTGTGCAGAAAGGGCAGTTCAGACTGCAAAACAAATCTTCAGGAAAGCTACAGCAGAAGGTAAAGATCCATTTCAAGGTCTCTTGAAATACAGAAATACACCCTTTGAAGATATAGGGGCATCACCAATCCAACTTTTGATGGGTAGGCGAACTCGTACAACATTGCCCACACATCGCCGCCTGCTCATACCCCAGGCTATGGAACCAAAGACTGTTGTCAAAGCATTGAGAAATCAACAGAAAACTGCATCAGCAATTTACAACAAAAGCAGCAGGGATTTACCCCCATTAGAGGCTGGAGATCATGTCAGAATATACAAAGATAGGCAATGGAGGAAAGCAGAAATACTTCCAAGGTCATACATTGTAAGAGATGAGAGCGGTCAGGTGTTCAGAAGGAACCGGAGACATATACTTGCTACTCCCAATGACCCACCTATAGTAGTAAGTACCCCAGCCATCCCAATAGTATCTGAACACCAAAATACCACTGTACCTGGACAACCAGCAGTAAATGTAGAACACAAGAGTCCCAACCATGTACCAATCAGAACACCAACAGTACCTGGACAACCAGCAGTACATGAAGAGCACAAAAGCACAAACCATCTATCAATCAGAACACGATCAGGACGTGAAATAAAGAAACCTGACAGACTGATTGAACATTAATTGGACAGAGGATGTTATAATTTGTTTTGTTACTTTTATTTTGTTCCTTGTACCCCTGTGGGAGAATTCCCGCCACAGGAATATATTGCGTTTAGTTTTGTCTGAAGATTGATTTTTTTCTAAATTAACACATGGATATGTTGTGATTATATCTTGGTGTTTATCTCCAAACACACACATATAGAAGATATTATAACACATATAGCTTTTTGTTTATGCTTAGTTAAGTTCTCTTTATAATCTTACCGTTGTTTTACGTAAAATTTTGTTCTGTTCTTATGTATTGGAGTTGTACAGGATCTTATGACAGTTTCATCCTTATTCCTATCAAATATCAGATATATTGGTCTAAAAGACCTAAATCTTTTATAAAAACTTTGCACATAAGCAGTTGCATGAATCACCATCCCTTTGCTTTATTCTGCTTTTTAGGTTGTTCTATTCTGTTACTTTCATTCAAAATGCTTTGAAGTGCAGACTATAAAATGCAGACACTATACTGATTAATTATTTTCTGTACCATATATTGTCATCCTAACTTTTGACAGCCGCAAATTATTCGGATTACACATAGTATACTAGCTACTTTGTCTGCAAAGTATCTTTCATAACTGTGCTGAAAGTGTCCTCACTTGGATTTAGTGGGGGAGTGGTGGGAAATGGTATAGGCCATCAGCAGTAAATTATTGGCCTTAAGCTATAATCCTACTGATATTACATGTCACAATTTTAAGGCTCTGGCTTCTTTGTTGGAATTTTTTGTATCAAAAAGGCAATTTTGAAAGGCTCAACAACCCCTAAACGACCCTCTAAACGACCCTCAGCATTCGTCTTTGAATCGGCTTCAAAATTTCAAAAATTTCAAGAACACATTCTTTGCAACTTCTATTCACTGGGGAAATGTGGCTGTATATAAAACCCTTCAATGACGACAATGATTACGAGAATAATATGGAATATGTAGAGGAACATAGTGGTGCTACAGAATTTATGAAAAACAGGTAGTTGCTTGAGAAGAAGTTGTGCATCTTGTGGTTTTCACTATTACAAAGAATTTGGAGAGTGGAACTTGACGAAGAACAAGAAGTCTTTCCCGACCCGAGGGAGGCAATGTTTTTTCCGATCTTCATACAATATTTTTCCTCGAAAAGGCAAGAAAGGGATTGAAGGGCATCACCTAGTCACACATTTGCTAAATGAAGTAAGCCGATTTTCTACGCTTTATTACTTCTGTTCTTGGAAGTGTTACATTGACAGGAAGTGTTATGTGTGTGTTGTGTTCGAAAGCCCTGCGTTTTACTGTATTAATTTGAAGGATTCTGCACATTTAAAGATACAGGAGGATAGTGTATGCCCCAAAGCGACCATGAACGCAGTAAATGAAATTCGTCAGGCAAAAAGGCGTCCAGGTTCAGCAGAAATAAAAGCTGTTGTAACTAGGAAAACTGGCCTAAGTAAATTGGAAGTACAAAGGCACCTAGATTTTCTACTTGAAAGTGGAGCTATAATAACAAACCAAGAGCGCATGGAAAAGAGTCGCTGTTTGTATTTGACATGGAATCAATAGTAAACGAAACAGAGGAGACTTCTGATATAGATGAAGCCTTGGATGATTTCCTTCCTACTGACATAAACTATGCTGAGCAGTGAGCACACACACAAGCCCCCCAGCCAACAGATTTTATGGTATTTCTCGAGCTTATTGAAGAATTGACCAACGACCTCAGAAATACTAATGCAGTGATATCGGAAGAGCGTAGCAAAAGGGATTTATTAACAGCAGAAAATAATTACCTAAAAATTGAGAATATCACCCTTAAAAACAAACTCCAAATGCTGCCTCAAGGGACATCTCAAAAAGTCAAGGCACGAAGAGCATGCCAGTGATAGAAACTCAAACAGAAGAAATGAAGGCATGCCTGGGGTAGTTTACGAAGATATCTTGGAATCCCAAACAGTTGTGGAAATTAAAAGACTTAGAGCCAAAGCTCGTTCAAAATCAAGCACATGAAATTTAGCCAAAAGCATCAAATCACCAAACGATGATAAGCATATAAATATTATAGAAATAAAGAAAACTGCTTCAAGAGGAGGATAGCTCTGAAGGAGAAAGAGAAGCTACTACAAGTACAAGCGAAAAAAAAACAAGAAATGCAAACTAAAGAAGAGCAATCATCACAAGTTCATGAAGATAATAACGCCAAATCCAAAAACAGGTTGAAAATAAGAAAGAAACTCACGAAGAACGTTCTTATACTTGGTGATTCAATGGTTAAAAACTTAGATGGAAGAAAGTTGAATGGATCCCTTCGAAATGGGTAAAATGTCTACGTCAAACCTTTTAGCGGAGCAACTGTAGAAGACAAGGTAGATTACTCAAAACCGCCAATGAAAAGGAACCATGAAATTGTCATCCTTCATGTTGGGACAACTAGCAAGCCTGCTGAAGAAATTGCAATTGAAATCACTAATTTGGCGATAGGTCTAAAAAGCGGAGAAAAAATAACGTTAGTGTATCAATCATTATATCCTGGGATGATGACCCAACATTAAATAAAAAAGCGACAGCTGTAAATGAGTACTTGAAGAGCATGTGCAAAACAAAAGATCTGGATCTTATCGAGCACCAAAACATTGATGTAGCAAAGCATTTAAATGGAAGTGCTTTGCATTTAAACAGAAAGGGTACAGTCCTACTTGCTAGTGACATCACAAAGTATCCCAAAATGCAATGACAGAATCATGGGACTCGATATAATAAGCACACGGATAAGTATATCACGTCTAATCTAGAAATTCCAAATACCAATGAAATTCCTAATTCTGAAACTGACGAACTGGATCCCCTTACCAAATTATCAACCATTAGAGTTAGGAATAAAAGAGCCCTTATTGTGGCACATCTAAACATAAATTCCACCCGAAACAAAATTGAAGATCTCAGATTTCTAATTTCAAATAATGTTGATATACTGGTAATATCCGAAACCAAATTAGATGAATCGTTTCCAATAAGTCAGTTTCAAATAGATGCCCCTTCGTTATGACAGAAATGCAAACGGAGGAGGGATTCTTGTATTTATCAGAGACAGAATTCCAGCAAATAGCATAAACATAGAAATGTCACCGGTTCAATAGAGTGTATATTAACTGATATTAATGTTGGCAAGAAAAAATGGGTGATGATCAGTATCTACAGGTTTCCATCTCAATGTTAAAAATACTTTTTCATTGAGATGAGCAGAGTGCAGGACCATCTTACTCCACGATATGATAGTTTTCTCATTGTTGGAGATTTAAATTCAGAAGAATCGGATTATGACATTAGCAATTGCATGGACATTTATAGATTAACAAATTTGATAAAATGCCTCACCTGTTATGAATCGGTGGACAACCCCTCTTCGATAGATATGCTCCTAATGATCAAAACCTCTAGTTTTCAAAATTTTGACAGTACTAAAAAGTTGTTTTGTAAAGAGGTCCAAGGATCGTTGTGTACCGTGACTACAGTAAATTTGATCCTTTAGGTTTCCAATCTGATGTTACAAATAATATATCTGGGGATAGCAAAGCATTCTTGGTATTTGAAAACTTTAACTGTATTGTTGAAGAACTACTGAATAAACATTCACCTATAAAACAAAAATACTTACACGCAATTGATACTCCGTTCATGACGAAAACTCTGAGAAAGGCCATTATGCTGCGCAGCTACGTAACAGTTTAAACAAGCAGAATAGCTTAGAAAATGAGAAAGCGTATAAAAAACAACGAAATAAGTGTTTAAAAATTCTACGTTAAGTAAAAGCATCATATTATGGAAACCTTGATATTAATTCTGTCACTGACAACAAGAGGTTCTGGAGAACTATAAAACCACTCTTTACTGACGAGGCTCAGACCACACCAAGTATCACACTTCTCGAAAATGAAAAGTTAATTACTGATGAAATTGTAATAGCTAAGATCTTTAATGAATTCTTTGCCAACATCATAGATGCAATTGATTGAATTGATACCTAGCACAATAGGCCATCTGCTGAATCGTATTGAAATTGCTATCGAAAAAAACAGACATCACCCCAGCATTCTAAAGCCCTGGCCAAACGACTCAACAAAGTTCAGTGACATGTTGAGTGAAAAGTTTAGTCGTTTAGCCACCTTGCTCAGCGTTGTTGAGCGATGTTGAGAGATGTTCAGAGAAGTTTGATCTTGGTCAAAAATGTTTAGCCAACAAGATTAAACTTCTATTGTTATGAGGTGTTGTTGAGCGATGTTTAGCCGTTTGGCCGGGCAGCTGAACAAAGTTCAGTGCACGCATGCGCATTAGTGTAGTCTTAAGCTTTGCCGCCAAAACATATATCGACATTGAAGAAAAAGATCTTGTTACCGCTGCTTGTTACAAATAACTGCTTGTTACAAATAGAGTGGAATCAGCCAGGAAAGGAAAAAGAAAGCCTGTTGTGTCCCCTATGCTAAATTCCTTCACTAAGTTGCTGCAGAGCCCATTTTCTTCCCGCTTGCAAATCCAGCCCATCGTCTTTCTTTCCTTCGAAGTGGCTGTATTTTCATGATTAAGCTCCACAATTGCCAGGATGGCAACTATTTCCGTTTCGCAACACCACAATCGTCTTGAACCGCCATATTCCCTATAAAAATATTGAGATTGCCAAACAGCAGAGTGAGGCACGGCTTGGTTCCAAGCCCCGTCGCGCTCACAAGTCGAAATGTTTAGTGGAATGTTGAGTTCAAAGTTTAGTCGTTTGGCCACCGCCTACTCAACAAAGTTGAACAGCACTGAAAGTGACTCAACATTGTTTAGTGAAATGTTGAGTGAAAAGTTCAGTCGTTTGGCCAGGCCTTAAGAATGGTGGGCAATACTTCGTCTTTTGAGTTTAGACCATTTACTGTGACAACTGTAAACGAAGAATTATCGACACTAAATCCAAAGAAAGCATCCATGATTCATAGTATTCCTCCAAGGGTACTAAAAGAAAATTTGGACATTTTTTCACCGTTGTTAACAAAAATTTTCAGTAACGCCATATCTCAGAATGAGTTTCCTGATGACCTAAAACTAGGTAACATAACCTCCCTGTTTAAAAAGGATGAAGCTACAAATAAGCACAATTATAGACCCATTACAGTACTACCCGTTCTCTCTAAAGTATTTGAACGTCTTCTATACTCTCAGATGACTGGATTTGCGAATAAATTTCTAGTTCCATACTTATGTGGCTTTAGGAAAGGCTTCAATACACAACATGCACTATTAAGACTAATGCATACTTGCAAGGATTCCCTAGATAAAAAAACAAGTTGCTGGTGCTTTACTGATGGATCTTTCTAAGGCGTTTGATTCCATAAAAGATTAGGTATTAATTGCAAAATTAAATGCCTACGGGTTTAGTAAGAAAGCTCAATTAATGATCTATAAGTACATATCAGGAAGAAAACAAAGAGTAAAATTAAATAGTTCATTCAGCAACTGGCATGAATCTTTTGTAGGAGTACCACAGGGTTCAGTCTTTGGACCTCTTCTTTTGAATGTATATATTAATGATCTTTTCTCTATGGTAACGGACACTGCAGTATGCAATTTTGCCGATGATACCACCATATTCACAGCCGACAGTTGCTTAGATGAAGTATTAGAACGGCGAGAAACTGATGCTCTTATCTTATCAAAGTGGTTCCTGAAAACTTTATGAAATTGAATAAAGGAAAGTGTCATCTACTAACTTTCGGGACAATCCAAAGTAATATTACGATCAAAGTTGGTGAGGCTATTTTTGGAGAAAGCTCCGAAGAAAAACTACTAGGAGTGATATTAGACAAAAACTTAATCTCAGAAGTCATATTTCAAACTTATGTAAGAGAGCTAGTCAGAAACTGCACGCCCTTGCTAGAGTATCAACATTCATGAATTCTGGAAAGCTACGTCTCCTAATGAACAGCTTCATAAATGCACAATTCAGCTATTGCCCCCTAATTTGGATTTTTCATGACAGATATGTAAATAAAAAATTGAATATAATTAATGAAAGAGCACTCAGAATTGCCTACAGGGCTACCCATGCTGACAATGAAGTTTATTGAAACTAGATAATGCAGTGTCTCTTTACCAGCGCAATCTACAATACTTGATGACTGAAATTTACAAAACCAAAAACAGCCTAAATCCCAGCTTCATGAAAGAGCTTTTAAGCCAAGAGCATTGCAATATGATCTAAGAAATAAAAATACTCTTCATATACCAAAAGCAAGGACAACGTCATATTGCATAGATACAGTGCAATACATTGGTCAAAAACTGTGGCAAATGCTAACTCCTAATGTTAGAGAGTAACCATTCTTAATAGCATTCAAACAAGAAATAAGATCCTGGATCCTGCACAATCAAGTGTGATTGTAGATTGTGCAAAACGTTTATACCTAGGATTGGTTTTATTTAACTTTATACCGTTCAGTGTATTTTATCTACTTTGCCTAATTATCTAATTATCTTCATACTGACAGTTGGCCTTAATTAGCTTTATATAGCTATATACATTGTGAGCCAGCTTAAAATAAATTATTTTTTATTATTATTACTTGGAATGTTATTTATTATCAGACTAACTACATAATTACTAAATTAACTAATATAATAATTCGCACAAGTTATTACATATTCTGCATGCACAACAGACCCTGGAATAACCCGGAACTTCTTTCTTATTACCAACTGTCTTTCCTCCGTTAGCTTGTTCATATATATAGTATGTCTCTATTTTTTTAAATAAAATTATCTGTAATTAGGCCAGCCAAGTACAAATTACCTGTCATTAGAGAGATTTATATTTGTATGCTTAGTTATATATGTCAAAATTTAAAATTATATATATATATATATATATATATATATATATATATATATATATATATATATATATATATATATATATATATACAAGGAGAGCGTTGTTAGGGCACAGGTAGCTCGTGCTAATAGTTTAGATAGAGCGACTCTACTAAGTCAGGAAAGTAGATGTAATGAGGAGAGGAAAGATCGTATTCCGTTTGTAGTATCATACCATCCAGCACTTAGTGAGCTAAGGGGTTTAGCCAGTAGACTTCAGAACATGTTGGAGGCGTCTGAGGAACACAAGAGCGTGTTTCGACATGAGCCTCTTGTGGTATTCAGACATGCCCCCAACCTTAAGGATAGTTTAGTTAGGGCCAAGCTTCCAAAGTTGCAGATAGAATCAGATAAGGGTTGTTTTAGATGCGGTAAATCGAGATGTCAGCTTTGTAGGTTCATGTCTGAGGGTAACAGTTTTAGATCAAATGTCTCTGGAAGTGAGTTTAAAATTAGCAGTAGATATACATGTGATTCGTCAGGGGTAGTATATTTATTAGGTTGTAAAGTTTGTGGGAAGCAGTATGTAGGTAGTACTTTTACGTCATTTAGGGTTAGATTTAATAATTACAAGTCAGCTAGCAGGAGGTATTCTAAGAGAGAAGTAGTCACACAGGCAGATTTTTTTAGACATTTTACTGAAGCTAATCATCATGGTTTTATGGAGGACGTTAGTTTTCAGATCATAGACAGAGTTTTTGGGGAGTCTAGACATAGAGAAGGGTTTTGGCAGTTTAAGCTAGGTAGTTTTGCACCAGAAGGACTTAACGTCAGATTTGTAGACTCTTAACTTCTCTTTTAGAATGCCTCGTTTCTTAATAGTGTCTGCCTGTTGTTTTCAACTCTCCAGTATTTCCCACCTATGTCTTTGTCTAGCATTCAATTTACACTTCTTATATGGCATTTGTCTACACCTTGTCACTCTATTGTTTCTTTCTTCACAGCTTTGGCCCTCCCCTGAATTACGCTCTACCACTGGAACAATTGTTAATAAGCAGGATCCCCTTGGGTAACACCTATTGTCACCCCATTGTTATGTAGGAAATTTAAGTAGGCCCCGTATCATTGTAATGTTAGTACTGATGAAGATAATATATCGAAACGTTTACAACAGAAGAAAGTATATTTTTGAATTCTCTCTCTCTCTCTCTCTCTCTCTCTCTCTCTCTATATATATATATATATATATATATATATATATATATATATATATATATATATATATATATATATATATATATATATATATATATATATATATATATATATATATATATATATATATATATATATATATATATATATATATATATATATATATATATATATATATATATATATATATATATATATATATATATATATATATATATATATATATATATATATATAGAGAGAGAGAGAGAGAGAGAGAGAATTCAAAAATATACTTTCTTCTGTTGTAAACGTTTCGATATATTATCTTCATCAGTACTAACATTACAATGATACGGGGCCTACTTAAATTTCCTACATAACATATATATATATATATATATATATATATATATATATATATATACTGTAGAAGGAGAAACGGAAGCTTTGGTACCAATGGTAGCTTTTGAAAGTACAATTATATCTCAAAGAGGAAGATTGGTCAATCTGAGGCATCCGACGACTTTTTTCTATATCAGTCCAAAAATTTACAATGACAACACATAATTACAAGACAATACCCCGAGGAGTATGAGAATACATTGTAACCTCGAGGCTTAACAGTTGATAAAACACATTGTACAAGAATAGGCTACAAAGTACTCTAGCACATTTATCCACTATCACTGCCAAAAGTCATGGAACACTTACATTACTATCCGTGATTTTTTCTCCTCGCGAAGCTTTCTGTCCGCGAAAGTTTCTGCTCCTAAAGTATTGCAACCTTGTTAGAGAAGTGAGACTGCATGACCCTGTACTTTCATAAAATGTTTCCTATGAGTTTTCTCCAACTGGAAGAACTAACAAAGTTTGTTGCGCCATTGATATTGAAAGATGATGTATGGAGAGAAACAATTCCGCCCCAGGAACGCTTATGCGTGACTCTTAGGTATCTTGCTAGCAGCAATTCTCATGTTACTTTAGCAGCGTCTTTCGAAATCAGCCAAACATCTATTACCAGAATTATACCCGAAACGTGCGAGGCATTATGGCAAGTATTGCAAAAGAGGGTTTTCTGAAAATACCACAAAATCCAGAAGATTGGGATTCACAAGTATTAAGCATAAAAACTAAATGGGCCTACATACGTTCTTTGAAGAGACTCTCTCTCCTAGTACTTTTGGAGGGTGTAGCATCTCGGTTTGAAAAGAAATGGAATTTTACTATTTGTCTGGGCGCAATAGAAGGAAACATATAAATATTTTTGCTCCAACAAATTCTTGGTCCATGTTCTTCAATTATAAGAAAAATATAGCATAGTGCTACTTGCGACTGCAATGCTAACTACGGGTTTCTTATGGTGCACATTGGAGAAGCTGATAGGCATAGTGACGCTGGAGTATTTGCTAATAGCAAGTTAGGCCATGCCATAATGAATCATCATCTACCCTGTCGGAAACCTCGTAATCTGTTTGGATCAGGGGAAAAATTCCCATATGTTCTTGTTGCTGATGACACGTTCCCATTAAGAATGAATATTGTCAAGCCATACTCTCAGTGCCAAATGGACATAAAGAGGTTCATCGCAATTTACAGAATCGGTAGGGCGGGGAGAAGTATTGAACATTCCTTTGGCATTTGGCGAGCAATATTGTGTATATTTCATCAGCTAATAAATGCCAAAGTTGAACATGTTGAATCTCACACAAAGGAGGCTGTTGTCCTGCAAAATTACTGGTTTTTGATCATAAATTTTGGCCTAAATATTTTGAAATTAACTGAAGTATATTTCAATCCAAGCCTCCAACTATAATTGGGCTTAATGTTCAAGAATTAAACTTAGTCCTCTTCATATTCTAAATCAAACAAGTTGATGAATTTTTAATTTAGCTGATTGGTTCTCCTTCTGGGAGAATCTTTTTAATGTGGCAACAAGACCTCTGCAAAACAGTCCGTCAGGATCATGTCTTTTCGTCAGCATTCCCTCTGTCTCTGGTGGATTGAATCAATCTCAAGAGGGTCTTCTCCCGCCAACTTTTTTCTTTTTGCAGCACTTAGTAACTTCTTTTGGATTCCAGCGTGTTGTTCGATAGGGTCGGAGGATCTTCTAGGTCAACACTAAGGAGTAATGGCAAAGATGGAGATTGAGAGCAATTTTCCGTTAAAGATAACGGTGATGATGATGGTTATCCAGATGCTGGTTGAAAAGCAGATGCCCCCTGCATTGTGACATTTGTACTAGTTCTTCTAACTGTTAGAAATGTTCGAAGGAAGGACAATTCATTATAAAATTTGCACCTTGGTGGCCTACTACATCCGGGTCCAGATTTACTTGCTTCTCTTTCTGGAGCCAGTTTTTTGCACAAAATAGGGGTTAATTGAACTTTGTTTCCCAACTGTTGTAGGAAGAGAATGTTATTTATCTCTCTCACCAATATTGGCTTTTGTTGCTGTAGGCGTGTCGAAGTAAAGACGCTCACTTGTATCTTTTTATCATCACGAAATAATCAACTGACTATTCAAATTTTACACCAATATTTTTATATGTATTTAAGTTTCTCTTACAAAAAAACTACGTAGGATGTGTAAGGTGAAAACAGGAGGTATAAATTGAACAGAAACGCCCAAAAACCGAACCTTGAGGTACACCAGAAGTGGCTTTGTCGGTCCTCATGCTGAATGAACAATTCACTTTCACTCTCTTCTCCCTATTGTTAATATAGCTATGGATAAACAGTAATTTAGATCTACTGAAACCGTATACATCCAATTTTGTAGTCAAGCGTTCATGATTTATGCAATTGAGGGCTTTCGAGATGTCCATGAAAGGACGTTGTCATTTCTGAGTGTTTCTTCGAGGACCCTTTGGAGTTAAACATTTGTGTCAGCCTTTCGTAAATTGTTAATGCAAAATCAAAAGTTACCCTTTGTCCAGTGCTCCTTCCCTCCCTTTTGTGTTTTTCGAGAAGACTATGGTACACAGCATGCACTTCTTAACTTTGTGGTTCAAGCGAACCTGCAATAAATCATTCGACAGGGGAAGAACATGCGATTACCATACACCGGGGATGGCTTCTTTGAAGGAGCGCTGCTGGTCTTGTTGTTTGTTGTTAATTCCAATTCTTATATGATAGATAGGACTGGTCAAAGGCAATAAGTAACATGCGTAGAATAACGGTTTCTACTGAAGTATGTGACATGGCTACTCGGTTGGTTGGAAACATTCACAAAGCAATATAGATGTAATTTACATGACGATTGACTTGAGATTGTTGATTTTGTTAGTTGTCTTTTCAACTGTCACTTTCTGTGACGGAAACGAGGACGATGTTTTCTGCTTTTAACGTTGAAGGAATGCATGAATTGTTAGGTGTCTGCATACTTTGAAGGTATATGAAAGAACCTATATTATTCAAGGAAAGAAGTATATTCGGCCTGTAGGAACGTAATGTGACAGAGAGTTTCCGCATCCAGCTGACAAAATCATTTGAAAAACTGAGGTACGCGATTTGACAAGAGGGCATCTGCTGTTAGATAGAGAAAGCAGTTGATAGAATATTGGGAAATCACTGCGAGTGGATCATGTGGAGATTTGCTTTTACGTCTCTGACGTAAAATCAAAGATAAAAAAATCCAGGAAAGATTACTGATTTCATAGGACCGCTATTTGCGACAATTGCTAACTAAGTTGGATGATTCATTTCATGCGGAAATAGATTGTTTCTTTCCTCCATACTAGGTCGTAGCAATCCTCTTAGGCTTTTTGTCCTTTGTTTATATCATAGAGGTTTCCTGCCGTAAAAGCCTCTTTGGGATGGAAAGACGTGTAATTCAATGCCTTGGTGTTTTCATTTGATTTCTTCGCTGTTGAGAAGAGGACTGAACAAAGAGACGAATGGAGTAATTTCGTGTCATTTGTTACCAACTTGCTTGGCTGCTACATTATTTAGGTTAGCATGGAACTAGACAGAGTTGGAAGCCCTCCGGTGGAAGATGATGAAATCTTGATCAGGGATGAAATAACAAGTGAAGATCTCTTCAATGAATTTGTTACTGAAAGTGCTGATCTTATGGATGTTATCTCGGTTTTTGAACAATTGTGTGAATCACTAAACATAAACGTGCGTAATTATAAGACATTGTATCAAAGCCTGACAACAAAACTTGGTTTCTGGAAGGCAAAAAACTTATGGAACAAAATCGAAAAGAAAGCAAAACATGTTGATTATAAAAGCAAGCCATGTGCCAAGCTGAAAGCGGTGGTTATTGGTGCTGGTCCTTGTGGTCTGAGGACAGCCATAGAACTAGCACTGTTAGGAGCTGAGGTAATCGTAATAGAGAAGAGAGACAGCTTTTCACGAAACAACGTACTCCACTTATGGCCGTTTTTGATTGTAGATCTGAAAACTCTTGGTGCAAAAATTTTCTATGGTAAATTTTGTGCTGGATCTTTAGACCATATAAGTAGGTACCTTTCTTGTTTTTTGTTATCGCATATAGTAAACATTAAATTGAAAACGTGGAAGCCTTCATTGGTATTCATACACTTTTTCTATGTGGATTATCTGCTTTCATGAATACGACAATTTGAATCTTGAAGAGATACTATATACCAGTTCATGTGCTATAGCAGAATCTGCTCTCTTGTTGAGAAAGTGCCTATAAAATCTGTTCTTTTTTATATTTCCTAATATTTCATCTCATATTCATTATAAATAGTGCATTTGTGCTTTATGTTATTTGGTTCATCTGCTGTGTTTTTTGTAGGTATTAGAAAACTTCAGTGCATCTTGTTAAAGGTTTGCCTCATCTTGGGGGTGCAGGTGTTTCCAAAGACATCATTTGAGGAACTTGTGGAACCATCTGAAGGTGAAGTTAGTTGAAAGAATCTACATCTTATTCTTGCTCTCTAGCTCTTTGGTTATGTCATTTATTTAATGAAAATAGATATGATACTTTTAATGAAAACAGATGTGAAAATAGAATGGATTTTGTAGGAGCTACCTTATGCTTACTAATACTTATACTTGTAACTATACTATAGGCTAAAAGCCTGTCACAAATCTTTTGAGTGACCCTACCTGGGACAGACCATTTCACTGATTTATGATAATGAATTTAATATAGAACTGGTTTATATGTAAGAATATTAAAATTGCAATATTGTGCTAGAGCAATTTTCTAAAATGCTAGCAATAAATATAAGCTTTCAACTCCTTTTTCATGAATTTTATAGTTTTATGACTATAGTCACTTAGAAGTGGATATTTTGTTTGGTTGCTAATTTGTAGTATGGGATCAGCGAGGGCCATTTCTTGGTATTCAGCACGTTCTTTTTGATTTCTACTCCATACAACTGCTTCCTGATTTATGTTATCTGTAGATAGCCAACTTTATAGTAGTGATGGAATTTGCTTTCATCTTACTATCTTGTTTTACAAGGAATATTTATGAATTTATTTGACAAAGCATGGACATAAGTTGGCTTTTTTCATTTCTGTATTACAAGCTGCACACTTTAATGTCAGTTTGTCTCTCACAATCTTGCTTTTTTTCCTTTTGAAAGGGAGAGGATGGAGAGTGAAAGCAATACCCAGTCATCCTTTCATTGATAGCAAGGATATTAGTATCATAATTGGTGCAGATGGAAGGCGTAACCTTCTGAAAGGTTTCAAGCGTAAGGAGTTTAGAGGAAAGTTGGCAATTGGAATAACTGTTAATTTTATCAACAAGAAAACCCAAGAAGAAGCTGCAATAGAAGAAATAAGTGGGGTTGCTTTTATCTACAACCAGCAATTTTTTCAAGAGCTGAAAGATAAAACTGGAATAGATCTTGAAAATATTGTTTATTATAAAGATGATACACATTACTTTGTAATGACAGCAAAAAAAGGAAGTTTAATTAAAAAAGGTGTAATTAAACAAGATAATGCTGATGCACAACAACTTCTTGCATCATCAAACATCAGTCATCCTGCCCTGTGTGAATATGCAAAGCAGGCAGTTGATTTTTCAACTAACTATAAACTACCTCATCATGAATTTGCTATGAATCATTATGGAAAAGAGGATGTTGCTATGTTTGATTTTACATCCATGCATGCAGCTGAGAATGCATCAAGGATTGTTGAAAGAAAATCAAAGGCTATTTTCATGGGGATAGTTGGTGATACACTAATTGAGGTATTTATTATTTATCAACTTTACTTCAAATTTTTGGTAAAATCTACATTCCTTGTGATATACAAATCCTTCTGAAGATTGGATGTGATTTTGAACCTAGGCATTGTGCCTAGGCTTTGGAACTCCCAACAGAAGTGAATTTCCAAATATACAGCATTCTGAAAGGATCCATGTATATGATTATGTGCTTAAGTATAAATAGCATGGACACTCATAATTATTGTTTAGTGTACTAAAAGTATTTCATTTGCTGGCCATCAGTATGCTAATTAATAGTTTTGTTTTCATTTCATCTTTAAACAGTTAAGTCTGAAGTAGTCTATTAAGTTAGTAATATAACCTGATGATTTACATAGCACACATCCTGGTTGTCAAGAAATTGGCATAATATTCAAAATGGAATTGAAAACTAGTGAACTTATGTGAGACTTTCCAAACTGTGACCTTCCAACCTCAAAACCTTGAGAGTTCTTAAAATAATTTGAAAAGCCTTGAGATGTAGGTCCCAAGCCATGTGGTTTACAGAGAGTTTATGATGCTTGCAGAATAAATGAGTATTTTTGCAGAGCACTGAAACCAGGTGTCTGCATCAATGTTATTCAAATTTGTGCTGCTATGGGCACTATGGGCAACACCACTCTAATTACTTTTGTAGCTTGATATTTTTTTATCAATTTTGTAATACTTGTGTCTCTATGTTAAGCACAAGTCTTAGGGTTGTTATGTATTTCCATGCTCCTTTAGCTTTGGTATTGTAAGTGTTTGTTATTGTAAATTTTATGAGAATAGAAAAAAGGAGCCTGTAATTAAGTAAGACCCATTTTTTATGAAAGCTTTGAGATTTCAAGGCTTGTCAGAGAGGTGATGAGAATGGCTCTGAAACTTTGAGTCTCATTGCCAGACCATGAGAGTTGGAAGGTTTGCATATGCCATACAGAGATCAAGACAACATGTTCCTTTCCTTGTGCTGAAGTTGTTCTGTGTGGATTCCCATTGAGCTTTATCTACATTTCTCTTTGTCTTATGTTTTGTATTAAATTTCTTGCAACTTTAGTCTACACTTTAATGTTTTATAAAGCGATAATAACTATGTTGCTTAGTACTGACAAGCCTTCCATCTATGTCTACCATGGTTACTGCATACTTTGCTAAAAGCAAACTGTTAGGCATATGCATTGCTACTTACACACTATCATAATGCTACCCCATGAAGGCTGTCTAGAAGGATGAAGGATTGTAGTGATGACAGAGAATAACATGTTTCTGAACCCTTTTGAACTGAAAATCTGCAAGCATATGGTTGTATTGTCTAGAGATGCCCCTTCGATTATATGCTTCTAGATTTAAACAACTGTCTTCATTTCATAATGCAATCTTTGCTAGATTTTTATGTTTCCATCTCTATCATTATTATAGCCATTTTGGCCTACTGGTTCAGGATGTGCCCGTGGTTTTTTGAGTGCATTTGATGCTGCATGGGCTGTAAGAGGGTTTGGTCTTGGGAAAGAGCCACTAGATATAATACAGGAGAGAGAATGCATACTTAAGCTATTGGCACAGACAAAACCTGGTAACATGCTGACAAGTTATCAGCAATACTCTATAGACCCATCTACAAGGTATGTTATCATTGTAGAAAATAAGTTCCTGGCATCTATATTGTTTTTATTTTAGGCATTTTTAGACATAAACAGACATATAATGAAATGTCCTTAAAGAAGCCAACATTTGAGCTCATAAATGCCCGCTATTTTGAGTTACTAACCATGAAAAGGTTGAGAAATTTAGCATTAATTTGCAGCTGCTATGAGAGAATTGTAATGATTGATGTAAAGAGATAAAGGCTGAGTTTGCACTCTTTATTCATCATCTCTGAGTCATAACTGATGGTCAAATCTAAGCCATGAATAGTCTGTTGGTACTACAAAACTTCACTATTGCTCAAAAAAAGCTTTTTTTGAGCCACAGTGAAATCTAAATTAACACATTTTTTAATACTAGACACACAGTGTGCTAGTAGTCGTATCTGACAATGAATAGATAACAACAGTGTACAAGTAAAACAGTGCTGTCAACAATGTGTGCACAATGACAGTTTGATTACTTTGACATATTTTGCAATTATTCTGGGGAAATAGACTTTTGTACTTTGTACTGAACTATATGATTGATAGGCTATTGCTCATCAATTCTTACTTTCTTATGGTGGCAAGTCATGCAGAAGTTTTGCCTATGGTAAAGGAAATGAATGTCATTTGATTGCATTTTACATTCAAAAATTAAAGCTTTATCATCTAGGCTCAGAAGAGCTGCATATGATGTCATCCTGTTCATTATAAAAAATTGTAGAGATTTAATATTTCTGTCCGCTATACTGAGGTTTCCATAATGGGCTGTGCACTACAAGAGGTTTGTTAAGAGTCTTATAGGCATTCTATCCCACCTTAAAATACTGTTCCCTAGAACCTTGGTATGTGCAGTATCAAGGTATGTGCTATAATAGGAGCTGCTTTTGAGGTTGTTCATTGTGTTGAGATTCCACAGTAAATCACATGATGTGCATTGTTTGATTTGAATTTTTCTTATAAATTTATCTTTGTGTTTATTTATATATTCATTTTAGTGGCAATGTAGGAATCTATTGTCACTAATGTTTAATTGTATTATTCCAGATATTCCAACTGGAACACAAAATCAACAAGGAAAGAGGCAGTTCGGCATTTATATGACAAGTCAGATATACCATTTAAGACAATTGATTATGATAGAATGAAAGGAGGACCTTTGCCAGTCACCAAAATAAATAAACCAGGTTTGAAGCAGATGATTTAATGTTCCTTGCCTATCTTGTTTCTTTTCTGAAACTCAAATGTTGACATCTGAAGTTGTACAGTGTAATGAAAATCCTGTTATTATTTGATTGTTACATCATATCTGAATAAGCCAAGAGCTTACTGTCATCATCATCATCATGATCATCATCATCATCATCATCTTCTTCTTCTTCTTCTTTTTTATCGCCTTGCGGCATAAGATTAACTTAGGTAAGCAATAACATTACAACAAGCACACATTTGATTGTTGGTGCCTGGTCATATTTGCAACTGTGATCAGTTTGCCACATTTACTACACTGTTTCCTCTCTGCTTTATATACCCTTGCTGGCAAAGATTGCATCTCAGTCAAGTCATGTCCTCTGGTTTGACAGGATAATCTATGTCTTGCAATGTTTGCTTTAGAGATCAATTTTGTACATTTCTTGCATTCTTTCTTCCCATGCACTGTTCTTTCCCCAACACATCTTTTGTAGTGGTTTTTCATACAGCCCTCCTGCTTAAATTCATCACCACATTTCTGACATACAAATAAAGGTGCATTGGTACTATCTCTGTGCAATCGTTTTTGGTGGATGGTGAGTGCAGCTCTTGTTCTAAATACCCTATTGCAATCTTTATACAAACACTTTGCATCTTCACATCTGACTCCTTGGCTTCTTTGATAAATCTTGTCTGTACCTTGTGGTATAATATCTGTTTTCCCTTGCTGTCGCTCATACTCTTGCATGTGCAATTGTCTCTTCTTTACTCTTTCTTTCCAATCTAAACGATTTGATGTTAATTCTTCAATCATATTTGCTTCCATGCCAGCCTCCTTTATCAACCTTCTCCAGTATGGTATTATCATTAATGTCTTCTTTGCTTTGACTTTGTCTTCCAATGTTGTTAGCCACCCTAGTAATGCTTGCTTAACCAGACTCTCATCAGGAAGTCTGAGGATTTGTCCCAATCTAATCAGATGTGCAACTTCTACTTTTTTCTTACTGAAGACACTTGTAGTTGGTTCCTGATATCAGCCATATTAATCCCATATTCTTGCATTTGTCTCAATGGTTCACTTTTCCTATCACTCCAAATATATCTGTATTTTTTATCACAAAACCTTTGAAGACTCTTGATTTCCCTTGCTGAGAATGGATGTACAGCAACATTAAACAACATTGTGCTTTCAACACATGCCTCAAATACCTTTGCTTGTGTTGTCTTTGATAACTTGCATTTTATAAATCTCTTCCTTATTGTTGACCAAACTTTACCTGCCCTTTGCAATCTCATTTTTGTATCTTTTTCCCTGTCTAACCAGGTTCCTAACATTCTTGTATTGCCAATTTCTGAGTCCCCAAAGATAACATGCTCTTCCTTTGATTTGTTAGTTTGCTCTTCAAAGTTTCCCATCACTTCTTCAATTAATTCTTTCCCAATGTCTATTTCTTGTCCATTTCCAATAATTGTGGTATCATCTGCAAAAAGTGATAAATCAAAATCTGTTCTCTTTGCTTCAGAGTTACAGGTATGTTTCTTGTGTACAGGTGGGAGGGAGTTTCCAGGCATATATGACCATTTTATTCCTACATCCCATCCTATATCATTAGCTTTCTCTTTTCTCACCTCTGTAGCAACTCTCATTACTGCTTGATGGTATATATTGAAAATCACTGGAGAAGTTGGGCAGCCTTCACGCAGTCCTCTTTGTGGAAAGAAACTTGAGCTATCTCTTTCATGGCCTCTTACTTTATACTCTGTGAACTCATACAGGTCCTGTAGCTTGCTTATGGTTGATCTTGGCATTTTCAATTTCTCTAAAATTTTCCATAGTATAGGTTTGCTCACTCTAGGGTATTCTTTTTTTAGGTCTAACAGAAAAGCTTAAGGTTGTTCCCTACTGAGTATTGGTTGACTTTGTCCATCTAGTGCATTCTTTAACGTAATGGAATCTTCTTGGATGCGTATAAATATCTGTGTGGCATCTGCAGTTGAACGGCCTTTCCTAAAACCAGCTTGATTTTCATCTAACAACTTCATTTCTTCTGCCCATATTCTAATCCTTATAGCTAGTATTCTGCCAAGAATTCTGCTTAATATAGGTAACAAACAGATTCCCCTGTAATTATTTGGGTCACTCTTATCTCCTTTTTTAAAAAGTGGAATTATTACCCCTACTTTCAAAGGCTCTTCCCATAATGTAGCTGAAGTATTCCACATATCCTTGACCTTTTGGATAACTACATCTTGTATCTCTTTTGAAGCCTTTTTAATGAATCCTAACCTAATTCCATCTTCTCCAGGAGCAGAATCTTTCATCTTTGTCATCTCTTTCATTATCTCTTCACTTGTTGGTAAGATTTCTAAGCCTGCTTGTAATTCTTTAATTTTCATCTCATCTATATCGGGGGCTTTAACTTTATTCATTACTGTTTCAATCTTGATGACATCACTTTCATACCTGTTTTCTGTAATTTTCTCTAGATGTTCTTTGAATATTTCCTCAGAGAAGAGCAGAATATTCCTTGAGTTATTGTACTCTCCATGTTTCTGGAGCTTTTTCAGTAAGTCATACATTTCTCCCAATCTTCCTAATTTCCAAGCCTGTTCACATTTGTCTGCTAACTCATTCCACCAGTCTTCCTCCCATTTCTTAGAGCAATCTTTGTATTTTCTCCTTTCATTAGATAGTTCTTTTTTAATTCTTAGCAGTTCCTCCTTCCTTCTTCTGTGTTACCCCTTCTCACAAGGTTCCTCCTGCTTAGTACTTGTGCTATCTTATCCTTCATTTCTTTTTTCTCTTTTTCCTCTTTTTCATGTGCATTCATCCATGGGTTTATATTTGAGCTATTTGTACCACACACCTGTTCAGCTGATGTTAACATTATTTGTTGTACTTTCTCCCAACTTAATTCCTGATTATCTCCTTTTATTAATGCCTTTGTTAGATCTCTGTACCTGTTCTCATTTTCTTGGATCCACAATTTCTGCCAGTTTATATTCTTTCTTGATTTTGTTTTTGCTTTATGTTCCTTCTTGTTCATTCTCATAAGCTTCCTGGCTACATTCTTTTGCAAAGTCATACATACTGCATTATGATCTGATTCAGGTGCTCTTATTACTTTAACCTTTTGTACCAGATATTTTCTATCTTGCAGATGAGTGACAAATCCATCTAACTCATACCATTTCTTAACACTTCTATTGTACCAAGTACCTCTCTTTTTTATAAAATGAAAAGAATTTACCCATGAAAAATCATTTTCCCTGAGCCATTGCACCAGTTCTTCTCCTTGGCCATTTGTGTAGTTATATCCAAACTTTCATACTACATCTTTATTTTCTATCCAATTTCTCCCTATCTGTGCGTTAAAGTCTCCTCCTATAATCAAAGGTATACCTTTCTTTGTTGTTCTAAACACCCTCTCAGCCTCTTTTCTTAGCACTTCCATTTCTGCATGATAATTTTCACTGCCATATACTAGTTGATAAATTGCTGAAATTGTCCATTCTTTAAGATGTAATGTAGTTATTCTATTAGCTGGACTCCATGTTCTATTATTGTCTTGCCATAAACAGTAAACATCCTTGGTTATTAGTACCCCTGTTCTATTCGAATATATGAGGTATCTACCTTGCCCCTTGTGCCTGAAAAACCTAATCCCATCTGTGTTGGTATTCATCTCTGATAATAAAACAATATCCCACTTTAGGTCTATACACCACTTCACCATTTCACCAGATCTACTACTTAATATATTTGCTCTATTTACATTCCAAGTGGCTATTTTCATTGGGACCCTGTTGAAACGTTGGCGTATGTTTTTAGCTTTACTTTCAATCCTCCGTTGTATTCTTTCCTTCCTCTTCTTAATCCTACCAAGTTTCTGAGCCTCTGACCTTGGTCCTGGGTTCTTCTCTACATCATACTGTTGTTTCCATTTTATTTCCATTTCCTGTTGTTGTTTGTTATTGGTCTTGCAACCCAAGTTACTCGCCATACAGTATTCTATAGGGTCTGGGTGGTCGGCTACTCCACTTAGGCCCATTGGACAAAACGGTGTCTGGAAAAGCATTGTGTAGCAACAAAATAACCTTTCTTCTGTTTCCGTCTGTTTTGGTCTTCTTTTTGTCTAGATGAACCCTAGAAATGAATCATCTTGTCCACTTGTCTTCAAATATCTTCAAATTACAGACCAATATCCCTCTTACCAATCTTTAGCAAAATTTATGAAAAGCTGATGCATAAAAGAATATATGCTTTTCTGAAAGACTGTAACATTTTGTATCCTTTACAGTTCGGATTTCAAGAAAATAACTCAATTGACCATGCATTGATTAGTTTAACTGAAGAAATTAGGTCTTCCCTTGACAATAGGCGATACGGGTGTGGGATCTTTTTGGACCTCCAGAAGGCTTTTGACACTGTTGATCATGGTATTTTACTAAACAAATTAGAGCACTATGGTATTAGAGGAAATGTACTTGATTGGTTTAAGTCCTATCTGTCGGAAAGAAGACAATTTGTTTCAATAAATGGCTGTAGCTCTAGTTTAATGACAACCACATGTGGAGTCCCACAGGGATCTGTACTTGGTCCACTTTTATTTCTTATTTATGTTAATGATTTGCCCAATGTTTCAAAAAAAATTAAAGTTTTATCTATTTGCAGATGATACAAACATCTACTGTGAAGGTGATACTTTGACTAACCTTGCAAAAATAGTGAACAAAGAATTGAAATCTGTAAAAAGATGGTTAGATGTAAATAGGCTTTCCCTTAATATAAGCAAAACTAATTATATTATTTTCCATTCTACAACAATGAAAATCCCAGAAGACATTTCAATAAAGATTGGAAGAAAACATTTGACAAAAGCTAAATGTGTAAAATTTTTGGGACTTCTCTTAGATGAAAACCTTAGTTGGAAATTTCATTTATCTGAACTTTCAAAGAAGTTGGCTAGAACATGTGGGATCTTTTTTAAAATCAGAAGCCTTCTCCCTATCAACACATTGATTCTAGTTTATAATTCATTATTCTTACCATTCCTTCAATATGGTGTTATTGTCTGGGGTCAAACATTTACTTCATATCTGGAACCACTAGTCCTAATACAAAAAAAGATAGTTAGAGCTATTGCACATCAGCGTCCTCTTTCCCATACTTTGCCTATCTTCAAGAGCCTCAAACTTTTACAGCTTTATGATATTTTTCGAATCAAACTACTATGCTTCGTATATGAATCAATTAATAAGCTAAATCCGTATTGCTTTCATGAATTTTTTCTGTTAAACTCAGATGTTCATGGATACTTTACTAGACAGTCTAATCGTGGTGACGTATTCCGCAATCACAAAAATAGTTTTCAATATGGTTTGAGATCCATTCGGTATATGGGGGCAAAAACATGGAACGAACTCCCAGAAATACTGAAAAACTCTACTTCTAAATTGTCTTTCAAAAAAAATCTCAAAAAATTCATTCAAAACTCTATGTAAAATTGAATTATTTAGGACTAGGTACTCTTAAAATTTAGGTCCATTATTGAAGTATAAATTATAGTGCAGGGGGTACTCTCCTCAAGTTAGTTTACGAACTAGTAGGAGAGTTCCTCCTTAAGAATTCCCTATAATACAAAGTGCTTTTTTGATCGTTGAGTTTTTTTTTAATCTTTATGTAGTTGTTGTTGTACATTGTATATAGTGGGATTTAAAATGAATTGAATTGAATTGAACTTGGCACTAAACGTGGAAGTCGAAGACCATAGCCAAGCCATCATCATCATCATCATCATCATCATCATCATCATTATCATCATTGTCATTGTCATCACCATCAATATCATCATCATCCTAGTTCTCTTATTTCTTCATTTTTTGTTCTTCTTTTGCACATGTCACTCCCTCTTTGTTCATCTACACATAACAAATCCTTGGTTTACCATGTTTAGCTATTCTTTATCTCTTTCTTTGCCATGACATGGTCTCAAAGTGTCAGTCAAGCGCAATTTTGTTGTTGATTCCAATATTATTCCACTATTTTAATTTTACAATCTTTTTGATGTTCATAAGAGCACATTTCCCTCTTGTTCGTTTGATTTAAATCTTGCTTCCTTGACATCCATGTTGGAAACATTCGAGTTTCTTCACCTGGTGTACCTAGCACTGGATCCCTTTCCTGGCCATCGTAACACATTTCTGTAAAACTTCTCGTGTGCCAGCTACCAATTTCCTTGCCACGCAGCATTTCACCTTTTTCACCACAATGCCACATCATCTGCAAATAAGACCTCTGTGAGCCTAAAAGTTTCTTGTTCTGTGCGCTTTTCTGCCTTTTTCGTTGATTGTGTTGATGGTAAATTTACTGGGCTTGAATTCAAATATCTAGCGACGTACAACCCTCTTTCTTTTGGTTCCTTTTTTTTGCCTACTGCTAGCTTCATTGCTGCCAGATTACACAATATAAAGTACAGAAGATGTAGGATCACAATCACCCTTATCATCACCTTCATCATCACCTTTGTTATTATAGCGCTTCATGTCTTTTTGCAGATCACCTTCACACTTCTGCTTACTTGCTTCTATCTAATACACGCTCCTTCCATTTATTGATGTTCTTTTCTGTCTCGTCTTTCTTTCGTTTTCTTTCCTGTGCTCTCGTTTCTCCTTTGGCTTTTTGATGAGGTATATTATTTCCTCCTGTGGTCCTATTCGTTCTGGCCAAGTGTCCTGTCATATCCTTCGGCTTGGTTTTGTTCCTTATTTCTGATGTTATACTATATTGCAATGCACAATAAGAGATAACTGTGAAGTTCGTTAATAGATGCAAAATTCCAGAAAGGCTTATTTGCCATAGTTAACTTAAGATCTTCATAACTAGATTATAAGTCAAATATGACTTTCTGCATTTCGTTAGTTGAAAAAGAAGCTGGCATAGATGCTTACAGATTGTTGCAATGGTGTCAAGAGCAAACAAAGGAATACCCTGGTGTTAAAATAATTGATATGGCTTTATCGTGGAAGAATGGGCTTGGATTTTGTGCCATTATTCATCGATATAGACCGGATATCTTGTGAGTATTAGTTTTGTCAGTGCAACTTCCTTGTGAAATCTCAAAATATGCGAATAACTTTCTCTGGAAATTTTCTTTCTATTTCTATCAGGAAGATAGGTGCAATCAGTTTGTAGTCAAATTCACAATACTTTACATGATTAGCTGCATATTTCAAATGCTGGCAGTGTTTTGTTGTTCTTGGAAGAAATATCGATTTCCTTTTAGGAATTTCTTTGACCTTGATGAGATTGACGCAGAAAAGAATTGTCAGTTGGTATGAAATGAACATTTTGAAAATTTCTCTAGCTCACTTGATAAAATATACTGTAGTTTTACATAAAGGCTGTGAATGCTGAACAAACTTGTGTGCCAGGCATGCACACACACACACACACACACACACACACACACACACACACACACACACACACACACACACACACACACACACACACACACACACACACACACACACACACACACACACACACACACACACACACAGGTGAATCATTAGTTAATTTTCATTAAGTTTATCGTTTCCTTTATTCATTTTAGGCCTTTGATACCGCAGAAGAGCACCTTGGAATTCCCCCCAAAATGTCTGGCAGGGACTTCACAAGCTGCAAAATTCCAGATCGTTTGACAGTGATTAGTTATCTATCACTGTATTACGATACATTTAAAGGAGAAATTCCAGGTATTTTTGCATTATTTCCGCAAGAAGGTTATAAAGAAATCTTTATGCTTTTATATGTATTTCCATCTCTGATCAACTCAGAAGTCTAGTTAAGATCAAGCTTTTTTCAAGTTTACCAAGTTGCACTCTTATTGTAAAATACATTAGCGATTACTAAATATAATTTTTAGCTATCATTACTTAGTAGCTCTAGAAAAATATAAGAATGTAGCGTCAAGAAATTATCGCAAAATACCATATGTATGCAAGGAAGGATTACACTCGATTTTTGTGTTTTGTGTTTCTCCTTAAGGCCCATTTCCACTGTCGCAAATCGCATGAGAACGATTGCAATGCGATTTTCGCCAGTTCGCAAGGTTCCAGTTTGTTGCGAACGTTCGTTTGCAAATGGAAGTTCTTGTTCGATACTGGATCACTCAGGAAATAAAATTATCGCAAGAGCAATCAAACTGGACATATTTAAGGCAGAATGGGATGCAGATTTAGTTGAGGTGTTGATAAAAAAAATTAAATCCAGTAAAATTTGCACTGGGATGTTTACAATAGGTCTCCAACATAAAAATCTTGCATTTGACTAGCATCTACCTCCTTAGAAGGATGAGATGAACCCAAATCAATTTTTATATCTCATCTCCTTCCTGTGCTGTCTTTTTCCCGGTAGCAACATTGCAAAACGCTACCATTCTATTGCTCAAGCTTGTACAGACATTGGTGCTGGAGCTTCAACACATTTGCCACACGCCACAATGAACAAGCTATTTTATTGGCTGGCTAGACAAAAGAGATTCGCGCCAACAGATTTTAAGTGGAAATGGGCCTTTTGAAGCAATAAACCGTACATGTTACTTACCTTTGAATCTTGAAAATATATTGATATATTTTCTATTTAAAATACAGTTGATTTTGAAAGTGGTACTGGAAAACGTTCACGATATAAACCATGGAACCTACTACGTACTTTTGGTAATAACTGAATCATAATAGTTTAACGACATAAATTGTATCTTTAATGTATTTTTTTATAGTCTTAAAAATATTCCTATATAAAAGCTAGGCGATATGAATTACTTTTCCTGAATAACAGATCATAATTTCGCTTGTAAGAAACATCATTATAAAAGAAATTTCAAATTATTTCTTTGGAATGTATCGTAACACCTTTATTGTTAATTCAATTAAGATTTTCGATATTTGACAGTAATTTTAACTTATTTAGAAAACTAAGTAGTAAAAGAGATTGTAGAAAAGCACATGTTTTAGTTATTAAATTTCAAGTAAGAGAAGTATCTTAACTCGTTCCTTCATATAAAAGCAATAGTTATTATGGCTATTTAATATATTCCCTAGCTAATTTAGTACAATGAGTTTCCAAAACGAGTAACATCTGTAAACATTTTACCGTATTTTAACCAAGAAATTGAATTACTTTCACAAACTCACTGTTATAATGATTACATCTTCCTAACTACAAGTTCTTTAAATAAAGAGGCTTTGAATGCTGTCTCTTTAGCAATTGTAGGGACAAATAGCAATGGAAAGCAGCAGTCACCTGGCCTCGAGTCTCCAAGCAGATCGCCTATTAAAGCAAACAAAATGTCAATCATTGCTAGGTTATCAAGGAAGTCCAAAAAGGTATAACTCTATTCGGTTGTTTTTATCATCTTATACATTGCTGTCTATTTGATTGGAGACAGAGGTCTTTAGGGAGTAAACCCGAAATGAGATTAATTTGTTAATTTCCTGAAATCTGTTTGAATCTGAAGAAATTAATAGTAGCTATGATACTTACAGTACTATGTATACCATGGCTATTCGATTGTGTGTCCACTCGGGCCAAATTTGAAAATCAAGAACTTAAGCAGGGCGGTGCATTTGCAGCGATCAGTAATTTCATATCAACACAAACTCTGATTCATAAAGAATACTTATTGTTTTTTCTTCGACTTAACAATATTGAATAGTCAAAACGTGCAAAATGGAAGCAAAGAGGTGACACTCATTTGAGCCACTTGGAAATGGCGTCCGAGCTGCCATTTGAGTGGGCCTGGTGTGCATAAATGATAGTCAGTCAAGTATAGTAGCCAAAACAATGTTTTGTTATTTGAATTTTTAAGCCACTATTCTATATCGTAATTTATTTCTGATGTATTACAATATCATTTTAGGACTTTCTTTCCATATTCATTTTTCAATTCCAATTTTCTTTGATTTTCAGAAAAAAAGAACCTTGGAAGCAAGGAGAGCAAATCAGGCTAATAAAGAAAATATTGTACTGAATTTTATTTTTCCTTATTTAATGCATTGATACATAAAATATTAACATTTTGCATGATGTCTTTTGTGGTTGGCCCCTTGTTAGTTAATTTGAATTTCTATGGTATGTGACTGCTGCACGGTTGCCTTTATTCAGCTTCTTCCATTTGGTTGTAAGGGCCTGATTATATGAGATATTTCAGCCCGTTTGTAACTTTCCCAGGCTGAAATTTCAGCTCGGTGTTATGGTCAGAGTTTTGTCTTAACGAAGTTACGATTATATGGGTAAAGTTTCAGCCCGGTTTGCCGGACTGAAATTCCGGCCCGCTTGTTTCAAACGGGTTGGGATTTTCAGCTCAAACAAACTGTTCATATACCTAGTCGCAAATCTCAATGTTAAACCGGGCTGAAATTCATCGGGCTTGCTTGTAGTGAAGAATTTGCAAGACAACAAGGCAGTGATTTCATGGTAGAACCATCGCAGCATATATTGGATTGGATACAGAAGAAGAGGTTCATAAACTGATAAAATGTTTGGTTTCTGCTTTTCACTGCTGTGAAAAATGAAGAGGATTTGTACTCTTGTTGCTGCGTGGCGCTATTCTGAAATGATTTCAGCTGTCATTCAAATCTCAGCCCGGTTAAACTTTCATTACATATAATCGATTTAATTTTCAGCCCGGGTAAAGTTACAAACGGGCTGAAATCTCTCATATAATCAGGCCCTAAGTTTAATTTTTGCTCTACTTAGGCACGCAGTGGAAATGCTTTGCGTTCCAAAACTGGAGGAAAGAAAAGTCAATTCGAGGATAAAGAATCGCTCTTGAAAATTGAAAGTGATTGCAGTTTGTCACCAGAGCACAGATCTCCGTTGCATGATGGGAAGGAAACTCCTTTGAAAGTCTTGCAGCCAAGTAGACAGGAAACACAGCTATGGAATAAAAAAGAAAATGTTGTACCAGCTAGTGAAATCGTGTTAGAGTCGGATAAAATTTCCAGTGGAGCCATGTTTGCAATAATTGGAGCTCATACTGGAGAGAGTGAGACAGATGTAATTGAGAGTAATCAGTCGAAAAGGACGAGCAAAATTAATATGATTGCAGAAAGTGTTTTTGGTGTACCAACAAAGCAAGCCGTTGCTGAAGCACAAGCCAATGTCAGTTGTTGATAATTATATGGCTACTCAGTAAACTATTTTTGGTAACTAGAGATCTCTATTTCAGATAAGGAGGACGCTTTCGAAAGATATATTTCGATCATTACAAAGATCATCTTGAGTTTAAGCAATTATAACAGAATAGAACTGGACATATAAGTATAGATCACAGAAGCAATAAAAACAATGAAAAAGAATTAAGTATTAGTTGAAAATAAGATGTTTGAAATAAGAAGTAATAAGAACAAAAATAAGAATTAATTGAAAAAGATGTTTGAAATATGAAAATAAGCATAATGTCTTATCAATATTTGCTAACCAAGAGAAACTCCTCATAGTCCTTACTACAGCATCAGTATTTTGCTGTATATTCTAGCCCAGTGCTATTGTATCTATCTGTGACATAATTCTGTTGCTCTTTGCATGCTGTGTATATGTCAAACAGCCACGACCTTTTGGCATCTTCAGCATTTTTCCCAAAGGAAAGTTATCTTCTTTCGTTTGTTATGGTTAAATATGCAGATTCATGCTTCCTTTATATGTGCATGGTGTTTACCTTGAATTCTGATTTCTAGCTTTCAGAAAGTGAACTTTGCTGGTTCTGTAAACGTCAAGTTTATGTCATGGAGAGAATGTCAGCCGAAGGGAGGTTTTTCCATCGTCAGTGCTTTAGGTGCTCGGTATGCAAATGCAACCTGTTGCTTGGCAACTACGTATTCGATGATGTTGAAGACAACAATGGCAGGTTCTATTGTAAACTACATTACAATAGAATAATTTATAGCACACCCAAAAAAAGTCCAGCTCAAACGAAGCAAGGTAACTGATGCTTTTCCTGTTCCTAGTTTGACAGCATCCACTCTTCATGTATGTAAGATATCTGAGTGTTACGATCCTAAACTTGGCATTAGATTGTTATCTATTCTTTACTTGTTTTCATGTAAACTAGCTTAGATGGGATGACAAATTTTAATCTTATAGAGCTGATTTATTAGTGTTGTATTTCTTCGATCACATGATCTGGCTTCATATCGTCTTTGCTATAGCGTATCCTCATTTCCTTCCTTTCTACAGTTGATAGTCCAATAAGGAATAAGAGAGCGAGGCCAGTAACGCAAATTGTACAACCTTCGGCTTTGGATCTAGCTTTCCAAGAACTGCGTGATCCAGAACCAGAAGAAGCCGATACACCTTCATTATACATACCATCTAATTCTCAGAGAAGTAGATCAAGAAGTGACATTGCTCCTAGTCTAATATCGAGTAGCAATAGTGATTCAAATGAGCAGAAAGCCAGCCCATACGAAAAATTTGAAGCTAAGGCATTGGCGAGGCACCCAAGCTTGACCAGACAACAGTCAAAACAACTATCACCCGTCAAGGATGCCTCGCTCAAGGGAAATCTGCAGCATGCAGCATCATCACCAGCTTTACAGAAAATTTTAAGTGAAGATAATGAATTTGGAGAAGAGTTGAGACGAAGATCTGAGCTGAAAGATGATGGAAGTCAACGGAAGCGGCATTTAAGAATACTCCAGCCAAGCATAGAATTACGAACATCTATTGAGAAGGACCTTTCCTCAAAAGAAATAATAATCCCAGGTTTGCCTTCTAGCCCCAAAAATACTCGCAAAAGATTGGAATTAAGAACAGACCTAGATTTGGCCAAGGGAAAGTTACCGCCAGAGGGCCTCGTCCCAGTTTCAGTTGAAATCGATATAGAGAATGAATCGCGCGATCATGGTAGTGGAGGCGTAGACAAATTGGAAAATCGTGACTCTGCTGTTAAAGTTAAACCAAAGAAGAAAAAGTATGTTTTAAAGAAAAAGAAGGTGAAAAAAATTACAGAACCTACCATTTTGGAGGAAGGGAAGGAGCATACTTCGCTGGAAGGAAGGAAAGTAGAGAATGGTACAGATGGGGAATTTATATGTGTTACAGGAATACCAGATGAATATCATTCAGGTGAAGCTGGTTATGTTTATGAGCAAGAAGCTTCTCAAATGAACAATGAGAAGGAGAATAAAGAAAGAAAGACGCCCATTGATGCCTTCATTGAAGAAGAAAAGGAGGCTATGGCTTCAGAAAGTAAAGATGAAATGTCTGCTGTTGAAAAGATTTCAATCAAAGCAACTGATGATAAGGTTGCTCGTGCTATAGTTAATGAAGAGAAAAAGAAAGAGAAAGATGGAAAGAAGTCGAAACTAAAAAGGAAAGCTAAAGAAAAGAAAGACAAAAAGTCTGAGAAGGAGAAAAAGTCTGCGAAGAAAAAAGGAAAAGCAAATAAACAAGATGAGGAATCAGACTGGGTGGTTATTGATCTCAAAGGTAATTTCACGAAAAATAGTTTTGTATAAGTGATAGAGAAGTGTGTCAGCGAATTGATTCCTCTTTTTTCGTGCAATAATGAATTCTTGATGTAGCCATCAGGCCTCAATGGTCCATCTACTCTGACTTGCAGATGATCAGAAGGAATTTTAGACGTACGTAGGTTCCTTGCGCAGTGCTATTAACCATTGATGATGTGAAAAGATTTTTTAGGTTGAACGTATTTATTTTTCTTCATAGCTTTCTGATTATTGTATGTGATACAAATTCAGGTTTTGATTATACCATGTAGATTTTTGGATGTTTTGGTCTTAGCTATATTATTCTTTTGTAAATTCTATAAACCCAGTGAATTTGTTTCAGATTAACCTCTAAAATGAGCGTGATTTAGGACTTTTTGTTATCTGTACCAACAGTAGCGTGACCACAGGAAGGTATAAAGAACAACCCCCCCCCCAATTCTGCAACAGATAGTCACCAAGATTCTTTTGAAATTGGATTGAAAGATATCTTTTCAAAATATCTTCGTCCTTGTTCTCTGTTCTATTGGAAAACTGCTGCAAAACTCCTTTTCACTAGCGGAAAACATAATATTTGGGAGATGCACTGTAAGTCAAAGTGAAGGGCATTACCCAAACATTTTCCTAAGGGCTAAGCCCCCAGATCCCCTCAGGCTCTTGTCTCCCTGCATTTACCCTAGCCACTTTACTGTTTACTAGTGTCGTAGTAGTTTATTTTCTTGTTTACAGAGCAGAGTGAATTAGATGGGAAACCAGCTGATGAATTAGCAACCGATGAAAGTGAGCCAAGCGATTCAGAAGAGTCTGCGGGTAGAAAGAAGGAGGGATTTTTGTCAAGTGTTTTTGGACCAAAGCGAAAAGTATATTTGTTATTTTTTCTGATTGTGTTCTAGTTTGAACATACTTAACTAGCAAATATAATTGATGTAGATAGTCTCTTTCACTTATCATTAGCACTTGAGATGATATAAAACATTGACATCGGCAGCCATTTTATTCATTCATTTCTCCACTGTCTTTTGTCTCCTTATTTGAAGTGACTGAATAATCTCATAACTAACTGAGATTCCAATTTTTATAGTCAATACATTGGTGGCTGGTATTGGAAATGAAGGAGAGTCTCCAAGCCCTCTAATTTGTTCTTCCATCCATTCCAGCGAGAGCTGAAAACTGCAGAAGAGCTAGAAGAAGAAGAACTGAAGCGAAAAAGGAAAGAGATGAAAAAGATCCAACAAGCTCAGAACGAAAGGCGATTAAAAAGACTATGGGAAGCTCAGTCAATTCAAAGAAAGCTGAATGAAGTTGAAGTGAGGCAGACAGAAATAGATGAAAGAGCAAAAATACTTGAAAGGAAACTTAGGATGCCATACTGTAAGTATTGCTTCATGATAGATCAAACGAAAATAGCTGTCAATTGTTTTCAAGAAGTTCATTTAGTTGTACTGGAACATATGAAATAACAATAGAGCTCATGTGTATAGTCTGAATTAAATTTATGACGTTTGATTTTCATATTTTTCCCCATGTAAACGACCTTTTCTTGATTTAACCTTTTTTCTAAAGTAAAGCCAGAGGATGAAGGATCACTAATGCTAGAATGGTTTCAAGTGATTAATGATAAGAATGTTTTGCTGAGATTTGAATCAGAATTAGTGATCCAAGCCAACGATATTCAATTGGAGGATAGACAAGCAAGATTGGAGAGTGACATAAGATCTTTGTTGACATCTGATCGTATGTTTTTGCATAATTTTTACTATTGTCTTTGTTGAAGTTAGTTTGATATTATTCGATGAAGTTACTGATACTGTTGACGGTAGTGATGATGATGATGATGATGATGATGATGATGATGATGATGATGATGATGACGATGATGATGATGATGATGATGATGATGATGATGATGATGATGATGATAATGATGTATGTGATTGCTATGGAGAGTTGGAGTTTAACGGAGATGCTGCAGAATCTTATTTGCGTTTTTAGGAACTTGCAGATTTAATTGTGAATAATGAGATAGTTAAGATGTAAATATTTTTGACGATTTGAAATTATCTTTGTTTTGTTGTATCATTACTCTGCTTTCATATTTCATCCTTATTTCTTGTGCATCTGTTGCACATGTGGATTGAGTTGAGATTTTGAAGTGAACAAATTTTGAAATCCCTTCAGATCCAAAAGAAGATGATCAAGAATGGATCGACGTTTTAACAAAGGAACTTGTTGACACTGTTGGGGAAAGAAATAGTTTAGTAGAAATGCTGGAAGAAGATCGATTGCGGTAAGAAAGTAACTTTCAACTGTTATGCTGATTCCCTACTTATTTGATTGTTATTCCATTGCTGATTCTGTTTTGAAGAAGAAAAGGAAATTTACTTATATTAATCCTTTAAAATGTTTTGGAACACATAGAGCAGGGGTGTCCAAAGTATACATTGCAGTGCTAGTTTTTTTGGCCCGCAATGCATGTTTTTCGACCCGCAGCAAGTTTTGAAAATATGATCAAATAGGAACTCGTTGTAAAAGAAATCAAACTTTTGTCAGCACCCTTCCTGGTAGATGCAAGAGAAGTGGAGAAGATTCTGCAGTTAGAGCTTATTCAATGCAATAACCACTTATTCAATGCAGTGAGATGATTTTCTGATGTATTCTCATCAGTTTCTCTCCTTTCTTATATTCTATCAGAATTTGAATGATACGTTTTCTCGAAAAAAAACAAAGTTCGATAATTAGTAAACCTTATTGGCTCAGCATACATTTGTGAACACCTTATTTTCTCTCTTATACCGTAACAAAAGCAAGCTGAAAACCAGACTGATGGATAACCATTTCTGTGAAGTCCTTCATGTATGAAATACAAACCTTTCTCCTACCACCATTTAGTGTAAATCACAGCATCATTTCTCTTACTGGACCGATTTTCTTCAGATCATAAACATACTTACATTTCATATTATTTATTTCAAATTTTGCAATGTTCATTCCCTTCTCATTTCAGTATATTACATGTATTTTGTGGCCAGGTCCTTGTTGATTTTCCTGCGTTTGACCATCACCAGGACAGAATCCAGAAAAAATTCCAACCTTCTTCCGGCTGTCAAATCTTCATAATAAACTTCCTCTTCTAGTCCTTTATTTCGGACGCTGTTGCAGATTTGCAACAAATTATTTCTGTGGCCCTGTTGATCAAGCCTCGCTGCTATTTTAATATCTACCTCCTTTGCATTGTACCGTAGGGCCTTTTCTTTGAATTGCGTTACAAACCGTTAGCTACACCATTTTAGTTTTCTCGTTTAATATTCTTAGAAATGTGTATGAATTAGATATGATTATGTTATTTGAATGAAAACATTTCAATGTAAGAGGCCATAGCTTGTCTACTTGATACTACCTACTGTTCTTGTGAGTTTTGCTTCGTGAATAATTTGTTGCAAATCTGCAACATTGCCAAATAAGGGGTAAATACTATAGTGTGTCTCTGGAATTGCTCTGCTCCACATGCAGTTTTACATTCTAGTTGTTAATTTTACTCCTAGTTTTATGTTCATGTTCTTAGTTGTTACAGATTAGTGAAAAGTGCAATGATATGCAATTTTTGAAAAACTCGCCAAAGTTCTTGAACTCTGCATTGGGTATGTCTCGAAAACATGTTACCGTAAAGGGCTATGCCTGTCATATCCGATTTCGCATTAAGGAAAATTTTGCTTAAACTGGATTGTTCATACAAATTACTAAACCTTCCTCAAATACGACATAGACAGCAAAATCTTCCTGCGGCTCAGAGCCGTGGAGCCGTGACATTTGGACACGACACCCCTGATGCAGACTTTGTTTCGGCTCCTTGTTGAATGAGTATTTGTTTAAGTCTATGTAAACAATCTTAAAGATGATTACTACCATATAAGGAACAGATAACTTCGTTTGTATTTTTATAGAGAGCTAGAGGAGGACAAGAACCTGCATGAATTAATGGCAAAAAAGGGTAAATATTTGCGTCATTTTCCAACTACTCTTCAAGGGAAGTTAGACAACTTTAGATGCACTAATTGATAGGCTTCCATTCGAAATATTTTCACTCTTATAAACGGGACAATTTTCATTTCAGATCTGAGGGTGGCTCACATATACCACATACACATATAAGTCTTTAATGTAATTTTAGCTTGTCTAATTTAGTATGAAACCGGGCTTGGCTTTTTCATTGCAAATTTCGCTTATGCATGCTGCAGTTGTGCTGGGAACCGTTGGTACATGTTTTGATGCGATTCATTAAGGCTTTGGTGTTTATAATTTTTATTCAGCATACTATGGAACAATTTGTATACCCATGAATCTTTTGTTAATCTGAGAATAGATAATTGTAAACTGCCTTCTTAATGAAAGGTGTAGTATGTTTTATAAATGATGCAATAATGAGAAGACTTTTAAACACACATTGTATTCTTTTTACTAGGAATTATCATGTGTAACCTGCATGACCTGATCTCTCCCCTCTATCAAAAGCTGGCAGTGTCAGATGATCCTCCTTCTTACCTGGCCTCAATTAAGTACCATTAAGAACATGCTTCATGTTAACAACACCTATCTCTGATAGCACTCGTAAATACGTTATAACTACTTTGAACATCATTGTTTTGATTTTCTATAGCATTTCTTTATTTCTCTGATTTTTGTGATATCAACTATATCAATTATTTGATTTTAGCGGAGGAGCTTGGCATGGATAGACTAATTTAGGTGATAGCACATCACTTCATCATGAGTCAAGAACGTATTTGTATTCGGATTAGTTTTCAATTGTAATTTTCCTTTGTATAGTATTTTGATATTTTAACAATTTTAACTATTATAGTAGGATTTTAGATTGAAGTCTTGTAGAACAATTCTGATAATTAAAGCTTTTAGGTTAGTTTTGCTGTTGTCATATTAGGAACGAAAGATATTTACAAAATTAGATGTCTATTAGTTTTAGCATTGAATTATATATTTAAATTGTTGATATTTTTGACATAGTGATGTCTCATGCTCCCATTTTGTTTTTGAACTAATTTGATAGTGTGTTGCCCAATTTCGGTATATCTTCTACCTTTTAATGCTTAAATTCAACTATAGTATGTCCCTATCATTGCTTTTTCTGCCTTGACACTGAGTGGTTTTATATCTGAAATTTTGCCTGGATTGTCGATCTGTGATTAATTAGTAAAATTAACTCCACATAACTTCATATAAATCTAGTGAGATACGCCCAATCTCACTATCCCAATCCCAATCTCTTAGTAAATATTTTTCTAGAACTGTATTGGTGTTCTCTATTCCAAGCAATACCTTCAAGCGAAATCAAATTTCACTGAATGGCTTTAGCAAGCTATCGTGGCAAGAGTAACAGGCTTGAGTGTTACAAACTCTCAGGAACTTAATGGGGAGCTGTATTGGATGGGTTTGGATGTTTAAGGTATACGCTGATTGGAGCTGGAATAGAAAACTAGCTACTGTGATAGTTCACTGCAAGCCCATTTTACTTTGAGGGAAGCGCAACTTGGTAATGAATCGCAGGATAAGGACGACGACAAAAAGAGTCATGGTTCCATTAATGACCTTTCCAATTAAGACATTCCAAATTATTAAGACATTTCCATAAGACAAGTCCAGACGTTTCGGACCCAAATTTCATGTATCCATCATCAGTGTAATTAACTACCACGATATTGACATTTATACGAAAAGTTCGTATAAATTTCAATATCGTGTTAGTTAATTACACTCATGATGGATACATGAAATTTGGGTCCGAAACGTCTGGACTTGTCTTATGGAAATGTCTTAATAATTTGGAATGTCTTAATTGGAAAGGTCATTAATGGAACCATGACTCTTTTTGTCGTCGTCCTTATCCTGCGAAGTCCATTTTAAAAAAACTCCCTCTTTTTGCATTAGTATGCAAGATTGATCTCGCACTATCAAAGTACAGGAAGTGGATAGAGATTCATAACATTTAATGGAATTAAATTAAGGGATAGCAGCATTCCAACAGAAATGTGCACAAGTGAAAGCCGTGCACCCTTCCTTCGAGAATATAAAGTTAATCTATTATCTGTCTAGTATGTTTAGTTGAGTTGATTAACAAATTAGTTTCATTTTGTTACACCGAGAGTTGTTCATAAAATTTGTTAGATTTGTTTCCTTTTTTATTTGTCTTTTCACTTTAATACATTGGCACATTGCTGACCATCAATTTCTGAATATTTGTACGATATATAAAGATTAAATTTCTAAATAAACACTTACTGAAATGATCCCCTATAATCAATTGTATATAAGTTAATTTATATAGCATTTTCTATGTGCGTATTTTCATAAGAAACTGAGAATATGGTCCGCAAAAGGGGGTTCTACTGCTATATTCTTTTGATCACTGTAATATGTAAATTGGAGTGAATTGCAAGCATGAAACATCTACTGTTTACGATTATATTTGCGTTACTTATATAATTCTTTTACCAAAATATCTTCCGAGGGCGGGAGGCAGAGCCCTCTCAAATTAGCATCTAGGGGGTGAGCCCTCTGGGCCCTCTTCTTCACCTATGGCGTAGTTGAAATGCTTGGCGTATTTGGAGAAGTGACCTGTCCTTGTCACTGTTTCAAGCACCGATTGCTTTCGTTCTTTCGCCATGAAAATTGAAAAAGCATCCCGCCTGTATAGTCCTTTGCAAATTTTTTCTAACTTACCTCTCCATTTGCATTGAAAATGTATTCATGTATTCATATTGTGATATGTATTTATCACATCATAGTTTTTCCTTTTGTAATTAGTGAGGAAGTTTTATGATTCACTTTTCATAATGAATTAAATAGTACACATTTTTATTAATAAAGAGCTAAGCTTAAGACAGTTCCTTATTTGTGGAATTTTCTTGATCATAGTGTAATACTACCAGCAGTTCCCTAATTTTAACTGAACATATTAAGCCCCTGAAAATAGTATAGAAGAAAGATAGGATTGTAGACTTTACATGTTAAGACAGGACACTAAAGTCTCAATGGAAGCCCCTCTATAAACCGCTTGCATAAACAGGACTGAACACAATTCACGCAGATTTGACTTCAACGAATGGAATTGGGCTCCTAATTCTCGAATATTCTAATGATGGGAAACAACCATGAACCTGACAGGTTCTGTAGTAATACCAGTTCCTTAATTGTTCTACCTTCTTCGGGCACACTGGAGCCAGGGACTGGGAGGCTACAATGTAAGAATGAATGAACACAGAAATTTATAAAGTTTCTTAACTCTTTCCTTGCAGTTTTAAAAGTTTCTTAAATTTTCGGGTGTTTAGTACTAGGGATCTCATAAGCCAGTTTCTTATAAAAAATTTCGTATGAATTTGATTGCTCTCCACTGACAGTCTCTTATAAAACAACTGAAAGCAAAGCTGAGAGAGAAATCGCAACAAATATTTCTGTAGTTTCTCTTCTCGTCAATCAAGTTTAACGAATTGAGTTTGATGTTTAGTCGTGTTACGTTGTATTTCATGTTACTTGAATTATCATGTTACGTGTTTCAGTGTTACGTTCATGTGAAGTCCTGTTGTGCGTAGTAAACACCCTTTCCGGGCAATATGTTCCCTTGTCAACGTGTATTGTGATCGTGACATATCGTGTATTGTGATCTTGACGTACCATGTATTGATTGGCGTTCAGTTGATGTCATATGTAATGAGTGTTTAATTCAGACTGATCAGTCTTTCAGTTACAACTACAGTCAAACTTGCATAATTCGGATCGGTTTTATCCGGATTTTTGCATATTCCGGACAGAATTGCTAAGTCCAATTAGTTTCCTATTAAAGTGCAACACTGAAAAAGTTTCTACGTAGTCCGGATTTTCTGTAATCCGGACAAAATCAGCCAGTCCCGTGTGATCCGAATTATGCGAGGTTGACTGTATATAATACACATCAAAGCGCAGTTTTACTTTTGTTACTTCTACTTAGGCCTAGGCCTAGGCCTAGGCATAAGACTTTAGTAAATACTGGCCACCAGCAAAGAACCCAAGAACGCTGCACAAGCCTTTGTGCTTTGTGGACTGATTTATTTAGTCATACCGTGTATCCTCGAATTAGCTCTCCGGGGCTTATTTTGATTCTCTTTGGGTGGGAGCTTATTTAAAGGGAGGGCTTATTTGAGGGGGCTTATAAATTACTTGACACATGCTGCATAAGCAGTTCATCATCAACATTCGTTTTCTCCAAAACACATGTGGTTCTTTATGAGAAAATGGTTTATAAGAAAGTAGTAGCCAGATGCTCCAAAAGTTTTGAAAGTTCAATAATGGACTTTTGCCGACCTACGAAAGTCGATAGGTTTATATACATTTAGAATTCAAATTTGCCGTAAAAGTTCCTAATCTCCTGTTTTAAGTTGCATTGTCGGTTATCATGTCCCACAACCCTTGCCAGCTCTTGCTTCATCTGATGCTGTTTCTAGCGAAATCCCAGTGCCTACAGCATTGCTTGGTGATGGTATAGCCCATTTTACAGCGGATTTTACTGAAGCAAATGTGGAACATGAACAAATTCAGTATGAACAGGATCATACTGAAACGCACCACCTGTTTTTGGAAAGCAATTCGGATCCCATGTAAATATGGTTGGTGTAAGGATGTAGTAGCTTGGTACAATGCAAATATGGGGAAAATTCGCCTGCTATTTGATGATGGCTCTGAGGACTACCTTGCACCAGAAGAAATAGACGGTGTTGAAATTATTTGTGTATAAAATGACTGTTTCAACATGCTACCAGGTTGTGTAATTCATACTCTGTTCGGTTTTCTAGTACATCTTTTCTTGTATCAAAGAGCTATCATTATTCAGGTGTACCAGCAGATTTTAAATGTCCTGCATTGCGCATGCGTAGCAATGAATCGCAGCATTGAAACTTTTTGCTAAGAATGTCTTAAGAAAGTTTTTGTACTGAAATAATAAACAAGCTAAGACAGTTTCACTACTGGACGAAAAAAACTTTCTTATTAAAAAGACCTATATTAAAAGAACAGTCTACATTTAAGCATTGATTTTTGTCAAGGTCTTTTCATCGTTTGAGATGGGGACTTATTCGAGGGGGCTTATCAACAGTTCGAAACTCTAGCATGGTGGCATATTCAAGGGGGCATCTTCGAGGGGGGGGACGAAGTTGAGGATTTACAGTAAGTGTCTGCTTTCGTTATTATACGACCTTGTGGTCTGCATTCGGTATGCGACCTAATTCTCGGAAAGTGGAACGAAAATCTCAACATCTCAACTGTAAACTGGATAAAAATGGAAGCATGTCTGTTTGGACGACGACGAGAAACAGTAAAAGATGAAGAAGAATGTCTTGTGATGCAAGGCGAACCAAATGTGAATACATTTGAGATGTGCGAGCGAGCGGTCTTTGTTCCAAATAGATGTCCAAGAGAAAGAGTCTTCATAATAGTGTAGGTGTGATCATAAACTACAAATTGTCTCAATAACTATATATACATGGTTCGGCGAGGTGACTTGCGTCCCTGCCATTGAACCTTCTCTCTCTCCACTCATTACAATGCATTACAATAAATGGTGTGACGACATTAGGAAACAATCTTAACCCGGAACCTAAATAATGGAAGAAAAAACGGTGACTACTCAGCAACATAATGGCTACTACAATGGTGATTCACTAATACAAATCATATATACCTCTTAACACTTAGGTCTTAAATAATATTTCATGCGTCATAACTCTACGATAAACAATAAGAAATGCTATCTTTAACCTGAGAACTAACGTGATTCTGTTGGCTTATATCCTACGGAGCCTCTGACGTTACACATAAACAAACAAGAAATTGCACTCCTCAGCCTTTTTCAAGCACTGAGAGTCCAACTACAAACAACAACAATACTACAACTGTAATGTACTAAAATAGATACAAGTGCTTTTACAAGTCGATTGATATCTGACCTACTCGTCCTACGATGGTTCTAACAAATGTGGAAGTTTAAATCGAAAATTTATCTATCAAAATTTATTTACACAACGAACTTTGAGCACCCTCGATATATATCAAAATAGCAAATCCCCCTGGATTGGAGGGCAATGCTACTGTTTACAACAACAACGCATCGCACATGTGAAAGAAAATGGCGGAGGATCTACCATTTAAAACCGAGTATGCAAAATCTGGAAGGTCATTGTGTAAAGGGTGCAGGTCAACAATTTCAAAGGATGCGCTAAGACTGGCAAAAATGGTTCAGGTATGATTATGTTTCAAGTGATTCTCACAGAATACATTTATGGTGCTTTGGGTGCTGTAGCAACCGCTTGCACGAGGTGGTTGCTTTGGAAACTATCTGAAAGTAGAGAAGTAATTAGGAATGCACGCTCACTGCTGTGATATGTGTAGGCGTGTATGCGTAGTCCGTGCCTATTTAAGAACTGCACGCGTGTGTGCCTGGCCCTGTCAAATACCTATTTGCACGCGCGAGATCTCGTCGAAAACTGCCATATTACTCAATGTGATTTAGGTCTGTACACATCATGGGCGTTAAGAATATGCAATAAAATTTGCAACGCTCCGTACGGGAGTGAAGTTGTAGGGAAAGAACAACTCAACAAAGCTGCCTTGTCTACGTCCTGTTTACGCCATACCACTGTAAACAAAAATCCGTAACATTCATATAGTGCAAACATGGAGCAATTAATTATTGGGTAATTATTCAATATTGAGACAGGTTTTTCTGAGTGGAATATGATCCTTTTTAGCTGACATGTAACCTTGTTATGCCTATCGGTGTAACCAAGTCACCAAATAGATGACCAAGTTAAGAAGTGTCATTTTCAAGCTGGGTAGCGATACAAAGGCCTAGCCGTTATTACTGTTACTTCCTTTTGAACTGACACTAGTGAAATGGGGGGTTAACACATGAGCCGAATAATGCCTTATAATTTTGCAGTGACTTTTGGAAATCGTGGTGCCAAATTTAGGCATCAAAAGATTACATGCCAGTGGAAAGGGTCATAGTTTACTGCTCAGAATAAAGCTAATTCTCACTATTGAATGAATACTCTAACAAATCCGATAAATCTCAACAGGGGACTTCTGGGCCCCCAGGCCACGACGCCTCTGTAGTTTATCCCCGAAGCCAACAGGATAACAAGCGAATGTACACTTTACAAACATGTAAAGATGCATAAAAGGGAAAGTAAAAACAGAATAAAATTTTGGGAGTTTAAATATAGGCAAGTTTAGATCATAAAAAAACCAATTTGATAAATATACTGCTTGCAAAGTATGCATTCACAGTTACCATTCCAAACTCTAATTCTTTTTGTGAATTAATGGACTGAAGGTTTGTTCCCATGTTGGAATCTTTGACAGATGCGCGGGGGGCTGTCTCACGTCCTTGAAATTGTGCAGATACAGACAGCTTTGATGTGGATAATGTAGGCTCAGACTATTGTCCATATAAAAATCTAGTATGTAAACGCTTAGGTATCAGCCATATCAGCACCCTTCAGAGAAAACCATTAGTAGTTTTATTTGCTATAGTAATATCAGAAGCGGCAACGACGTATTTACTAAAAGACAGAACTAGGGACAATTACCCAGAGTGACGCAAAAAGACCCAGAAACAAGCCAGAACGACCCAAAACTACCCAGAACGACCCAATAACAAGCCAATGCGACCCAATAACAGGCCTAAACGACCCGTAATGACCCAAAAATACGCCAAAACGACCCAAAATGATCCACAACAACCTAAAAACAAACCAAAACGAGACAAAGCGACTCAAACACGAGACCAAAACGACCCAAAACGACCCAAAACGATCCAAAAACAGGAACATACGACTCAAAAGCAGGCCAGAATGACCCAAAGCGATCCATGAAAAGGACTAATTGACCCCAAAACAAGTAAAACGACCTGAAACAAGCCGAAACGACGGAAAACGTGTTTGGAAGGAGAATAGCCCTAAAAAATAATCATAGCCCATAGACGGCTGATCTTATCTTGATGTTATGAGAGAAGGGGGGGGGAGGGGGTGCCTGAATCGGACTAATGGTGTGGATATTTTGTTTCCATATGAAATAGGAGATTTCCCTGCGTACACGTGTAACGTAGTGGTGTTCTACGTGCTAGTATATTTTGTTTTGTATTATGTTTCTTTGGCGGTCATGTTGCGTGTGCCAATCTTGCGTTCATGTAAAGCTCTGTTGTGCCTAGTGAACACCCTTTCCGGACTTATAATGCCAAGGGCAAATACAACAGCTCATGGGATATAAGCGTTAAGATACCTTGTAAATACGCTTTGGCAATAATTACCATGTGAAATAGAAGAGTCTCGACTCTTGCAAGTGTTTAAGAAACACATAAAAAATTGGAAAGCAGACAAATGCAACTGCAGGCTTTGCAGAACATCTACTTCACTGATACCACTTTTCGTAGGAGGTATTCTCAGGAGGGCTATATTTCTGTATTTTGCTTATTTGCTTTTCAATGCCTTTCTTGATTACTCCTAGTGCTTCGATGACCGCTGGCACCATTTGTGTCTTGATTTCCCATATTTTGATATTTCGATTTCTAGGTGTTTATACTTGGAGGGTTTTCAGCCAATTTAACTGATGTATTTCGATCAGATGGGACTGCATCGTGGGCAGCATACACGTTTTGTTTTTATAAGAAACCAGTTTATAAGCAACCTAGTACTAGACACGCAAAAATTAAGAAAATTTTAGAACTATTACGAAAGCTTTAGAAATTTCTGTGCTATTTCAAAGTTTGGGGTTTGTGAAATATATTTCCTCCACGGATATAGCAAGTTTCAACTAAAATAGATTGTTTGAGAAAGATGTGAGAAAGATCCTTTGGTTGAGAGAAGGATGTGCGCATTTTTGTGACAAATGGCAGATTGGAACCATTACCTCATCATCATCGAGAACGGTAGGCTCATGATTGAGCGGCCGTGCACCTCTCCACCATCCTCCGCCATTCAACTCGATCTTGCGCTTTTCTTTCCACTTGCACCATCGTCAGCCCGCAAATATCTTTTATGTTGTCGCTCAGTCTTGTCTTCGGTCTGCCTCTTCTTCTGTTTCCTATGACCATCCCTGTCAGCAAGTTCTTCTCAAGACTTTCACTTCTCATCACATGACCAACAAACTTTAGCTTCCTTCTGTTCAAGATGTCTAACAGCCGGTCTTTACAAGTTATTCTTCTCAGCACTTCATCATTCGTTTTCTTTTCTGTCCAGCTAATACGAAGTACTCGTCTGTAGCACCACAGTTCAAAACTATTGACCCTTTTCTTGTCTTTCTTCTTCAGCACCCAACACTCAGACCCATATGACGCAATTGGAAAAACTAACGAGTTCAGCAACCTCAGCTTTGTCTTTAAGGTAATGCTTCTGTCTTTCCAGATCTTATTGAGAGCAACTGTGGCGTTTTTGGCAATAGCAATTCTTCTTTTTATTTCCAGAGAATCATCGTATGTGTTAGTAAAAACAGCTCCAAGATAAGTGAACTCTTTCACATTTTCCACAGCCACTCCATTGATTGTAACATGTTCATCATCATTCATTGCCCGTTGTCTTTGAATCATCATGGTCTTAGTTTTCTTGGCATTAAGAAATAAACCAGCTTTTTCGCTTGCTTCTCTAACTTTATCTAACAGCTGTTGTAGTTCATTCATATTGCTGGCAATCAAAACTATATCATCGGCGTATCTTAGATTGGATATTTTGTATCCTCCAACATCTACAGTTCTTTCAAAGTTCTCCAGAGCATTTCTCATAATTGTTTCAGAATAAATGTTAAAAAGGTGTGGGGACAGAATGCAGCCTTGTCGCACTCCTTGTTTGATTTCGAACCAATCTGTTAACCCATAAGTGGTTCTTACAGTTGCTTGCTGTTGGTCATACATGGCTTTTATTAGTTGAATGATGTGTTTTGGAAATTTCATATTGTTCATGTTACTCCAGAGGATGTCGTGATCAACAGTATCGAAAGCTTTTGAGTAATCAATGAAACATAGGTATAGATCTCTCTGATGTTCTCTGTTTTTCTCTATGACCAATTTCAGATTTAGGATCTGGTTTCTGGTACCTTTTCCAGGGCGAAAACCTGCTTGTTCGTCTGCAATTTCCTCTCTTAGCTTTAACTTCATTCTTTCAGCAATAATTTTCAACAAAATTTTGCTGCTGTGACTTATTAATGCAATTGTCCTGTTGTTGCTGCATTGGAGTGTGTCACCTTTTTTAGGGATGGGAATAAAGACTGATTTTACCCAGTCTTCTGGCCATCTTCTTTCATTCCAAATTTTCGTACAAAGTTTGTAGAAAAAGTATTCAACACTTTCGCCAGCATTCTTGATTAGTTCTGCTGCTACTTCATCTATTCCCGGGCTCTTGTCATTCTTTAATTCTTTTATTGCTTTTCTAACTTCGTCAAGCAGCGGCGGTGGTTCATCTTCGCTGTCATTGAGACTAATTGATGCTGTTGTTAGATCTTCATTCTTTTTATATAGTTTGGAGCAATATTGATTCCATCTATCTTTGACGTCTTTTCCATCACATAAAACCAAACCATCTTCAGTTTTGATAGTGTCCATTGTAGGTTTAAATTTTCGTGTAATTTTTCGCACTCCTTGGTAAAGTTCTTTGGTTGTCTGGTTGATAGAACAGTTTTCGATTCTCTGGCATTGCTCATTCAAATACTTTTCCTTATCTCGTCGCAATAATTTTTGAATTTTTGCATTTTGATTTTTGTAGATCACTTCTTCAACTGGATTATGGATACCCTTCGATTTGAGGTATCTTCTTGCTTCGATTTCACTTAGTGTCTCTTCAGATATCCAAGGGGAATTTGTCTTTTTCTTTTTGGCGATAGTTTCTTTAGCAGCACTCAGCAGGAGTTCTTTTCCCTTTTCCCATAACTCATTTGGAGTTTTATCATCTTCACATTGATTGAGCAATTCAAATTTGTTTGACACTGCGATTCTGTAACTGCTGTCAAGGGTTTTGTAGTCAAGCCTTAGAGGTGGTGTTGGACGCTCCATCTTCTTGAGTCTTATTTTGATGTCGATAGTTAGTAGTTGGTGATCACTGTTACAGTCAGCGCCAGGTCTTGTCCTGGCATTTTTTATACAACTTTTCCATTTCTGGTTCAACACAATGTAGTCAATTTGGTTGCGTGTTCTTTTATCTGGTGAATTCCACGTATACAAGTGTCTTGGGTGGTGTTGGAACAATGTGTTGGCTATAACTAGATTATTTGCACTACAGAATTCAATAAAGTCTTCACCCCTTTCATTTACATCTCCAAGGCCGAATTTTCCACAGACGTCATTCTTTCGATCACTTTTGCCTACTTTGGCGTTGAGGTCTCCCATAATTACTTTTACATCTCTGTTAGGAATCGTGTCTAGAGTTTCTTGGAGAGTGTTATAAAAATTTTCCATTTCTTCATCACTAGCAACGCTGGTTGGTGCGTAACATTGTATAATGCTAATGTTATGAGGCTTTGCTTGCATTCTGACTTTCAGGACACGATCATTTATTGGGCTGTACCCAAGTAGTGCATTTGCAGTTCTGTTCGTGAGAATCATAGCAATTCCGTGACTATAATTTCCTTCTTCTTTTCCGGTGAAAAGAACTGTCTTGTTTCCCTCAGTTTTGAAACTTCCATTACCATTCCAATTGGTCTCACTGATTCCTAGTATTTGAATGTTGTATCTATCCATTTCGTTACAGACAGTATGTAATTTACCAATTTCCTTCATTTTCCTTACGTTCCACGTTCCGATTTTTAATGTGTTTCTTAATTGGACATGTTTTCTTTGTCTTCCAGAAGCATGCTTAACATTGTCAGCCTGGTTGCCCACTGAACAACGCGCCCCTTGATAACCCACGCGACGGGCGATGTGGTATGAATTATCATTTCTGTCTTCAATCATTGGTGTAGAGGTTTGTCAGGAGAAAAGAAAAGTTGAGTGGAATCCCCCAAGCTCCTTCTCAACTCGCAGTCTCCAACTAACTAGGAGGGACTATCTCTGCCGCTTTGAAACAGTTGTACTGCAATACGCCAGACAAGTTGTTTAGTGAAACCAGTAATCAGTAGAACTGAAGGTGTTTTCACTAGACATCCACTGCCCTGCTGCCGACAGCTTCACCGTAACCCTGGCACGGGGAGCTAATAGGGTGCTATCCTTGCTCAAGGGAACCCCAGGGTGCAGTTTATTGTCTTACCCAGGACAAAACCATTACCTAGTTCAACGCAAAACTGAATCAATATCGTATCCTTTCCGAGGACCAAAGTGAAGATTATTCGAATAGCGCATACGTAGTATTGCTGAGGTCGTGAGCAAAATTGCTCAGACCGCCGCACACAATGAGCAGAATGGCACGAGTGACAAAAATTATCAAACTGGTTTGATATCTTGAGATTCGACTCGTGAGTCAAAATTCTCACCTAAAAGCCGCCGCACACGCGAGTCAAATGGCTGAGCTAAATGTCTCTCTTGCCATTTAGCTCAGCCATTTGACTCTCGTGTGCGCCTAGCATGAGGTTGATTTAAATTTAGAGCTGCACTAACGTCTTTTGTTTGCTATCATGCTAATAGTTTGCTATATCCACGTGTTTTATATCGTTTTCAATGCAATCTTTTCCATTAAATTAAGAAACTTTTAAGAAACTTTTAGAACTAAAATATGGCCAAAAATTAAGAAACTTTTAGTACTAGGCCTTGAGCTAGGTTTCTTATATCAAAAATGCGTGTACGTGTCTTTTCTTGCTTATCCTGTATGATGATATCAAATTTATAAGTGGTGCTAATTCTATCAGTGTGTACTTGCATATCCCAGAGTATTTTGAATTTTTTAAGTTCTCTGACTGTGTTTGGTTGGTGCTCGTACCATTTATTAGTTGTCTTGATGTTTGTAATATTTTAGGATTTTCCAGTGCATTCAAGCTGCAGCGTTGTTATGTCTTTTGATATAGTCTGTCTTGGCTAGCTCGGGGCATCCAGCTACTAAATGGTTGATGCTTTCATCGTACTTGTTGCATAGTCGGCAAAGTGGGTTTGTTCCATCTTTGATGATTTTATGGTGGTACAATTTGGTGGCTAAACTTTGGTCTTGAACTGCAATTGTAAGACTTTCTGTCTGTGCTTTTAGTCCTTTCCCTTTTAGCCAGTTTTTTATTTGCTTATAGTCAACATCAGCTTCCTTGATTCGTGATGGATAATGCCCGTGCATAACCTTACCTTTCCTATCCCTTTTGATATTATCTAGGACTTAGGCTTTTGCGTGTTGCTTCACTCTCTTTGCAAGCTCAGTTACTTTCTCATTGCATTTTTCTGTTATCCCATTCATGTTCAGTTCTTGTTTGAATATACTAGCATAACTTCTAATCGAGCATGATTTCTCATTTACTTCGTGTTGGTTAACTAACTTTAGGAGTGGATCTTCAGATTTCTCTAGATAAGTTGCTAGGCCAATTGTTGTTGTCTTGTCAGTTGTTTCTATTTGAATCAAGCCTTTGTCACCAAATGATCTTCGTAAATACATTCGATCTACATCTGACATCATTATGAATAGCTGGTTATATGCAGACCTTCCCTTTTATCAATCTCCTTCTTTGATAGCTGTTGATTATTTCTGTCCAGACCTGTTTTATTGCGTAGTTATTCCTTTGTTCATCTGTTAGAACTCACTGCTGGCTTTGAATCAAATGTAAAGATAAATAGCGAATGTAAGGCTACTACATATCTCCCTCTTATTACTAGCCTCCAGAAATTGTACTCGACTGTCATATTTATAAATCTTTCCTTGAGTACTCTCGTAATATTTGGATATTGGTCTGAGTCCTTCCCATCAATGCTTACAGACCTAAACTTTGATGACAAAATTACACTCATCATCCTATTGAAAATAATTAGTATTGCAGCATGATGTAGTATAATATAGTTTGTATAAGAGACAGAACTTGGACAAACCCCATTCTACTAGACTATTAAGTAATAGCTTTACTAACGTAGTTTAAATGTTGTTATTTCTTTATTTGAGTTTTTTGTTTTTTCTGTAGGATCTGTTTCTTACTATTTAATGTATTTTTGTTTCCCAAATTTACATTGCAGACTTGCCAATTATGCACTGCCTTAATAAAGTATGGTGTATGATTTTATACTTAAATAGTATTCAGCCTTACAGTTTATTACCAACTCCTTACAGTCAGTTTTTGGTTCTACCATATATGTTGACATATCAGGCTTTCTCTCTCCCTGCTTAATTACGGGTGATACGTTTCGTCCTGTCATTTTCCATAATTTGTATTCTCTTACCTTGTTTACCATTTCAAATGTCAATTATCTCTATGATTTATTTAAATTAATGTTTATTTCATCAGGCAGTGATGTATTTCAGTTTATGAGATTGCATTTTTGCATTCAATAATAAGCTTTATACTTAAAAATTAGTTCTTGTGTCAAATATGAGTCAAATGTGTCAAATAATTGTCAATATATCGCTTCTGGACGCCTGAAGTCTAAACCTTTCTCCCAGGGACTTTTCTCCAGGGTTTGTCTTCTCCTCATATCCCAAGAGATTTTTCTTGCGCCACTCCATCTCAATCATTCTTTGTAGATGACACCCTGCTAACAACATCTCTACCAGACCCCCCCCCCCTTAGTTAGTAGCTCTGTACCACTGGTCCCGGCCTATTAATATACCAATTCCACTAGTTTTCTCGCTACATTTCCGTTATAAATGTTTCCAAATCATGTTTCCTTTTCTTTTATCGTTTAGAAACAACCAACATCTTATGTTGTTATACCTATTCAAATGTCATTTGTAGCCCATTAGTTTGATGTAAATGATCGTTTGAAATGCATTGCTCGAATGCGTATATTTTCCTGTATTTTTGGATAAAATTGTTTTGAAAAAGCAAGCGTTACGATCTTCATGGGATTTGGTGAGGTATTTGAGTCACAAAGAATTAATAAAAGTATGGTACAATCTACAAGATTAATTGCTGTGTTTCTTCGATCTTTCCCTTAATTGATTGTGGTTAGAAAATAAGTTATATTAGGTGGGACATGAAACATTGATATTAATTTCATATGACCGAAATGTAACGCGATACATTGCCATTTTCATGAGTTGATTGAAATGACTCGTTATCAGAAAAATATTGAAAAGCAAATAGTTTTTCTTTTGAGACTATTATAACAGCATAAATATCCTACGAGATTACAGAGTTTCACTTAAATTTATACATTTCTAATTCAGATACCAGATATTTTTGGAAGATATATTGTATTTATGCTATGATTTTGCAACTCTTCTAAGTGAAATTCATTGAATTATATCTCTATGTCTGTCGAAAAATTCTATTGAAGTCACAAAGTCTATTGAAGTTTCTCTCATACTCATAGAAATTAATTCATCTCCAGTTTTCTATCTAGATTGGGTGTATCTGTATATTTATGACCGGTAAGTCCCTAATCGAAAGGAACTCAGCCTGGTGGATGTACAAGTCAGTGCTGCCACCAGCCGGTCCCAAGCCCGGATAAATGAGGAGGGTTGGATGGCAGGAAGGGCATCCGGTCTGTAAAAACTTAGGCCAACCTTTATGAGATGCGGATAACACAGGGACAAGACCATGCTAGGGCGTTCCCCATAAGCGACGCGCAGCAACACCGCCGTAATGCTGTGACAAATGAGCGACGGCTACCTTATCAGGAGCGGATAAGGCTAAAGAAGATAGCTCAAAGGGGGAAGAGGAGGGAGAAAATTGAGGAAGAAAGATCATTTGTCATTGCAACACTGAATGTGGGTACCATGACTGGAAGAGGAAGAGAAGTAGTCGATGTAATGGAGAGACGGAGAATAGATGTGTTATGTGTACAAGAAACAAGATGGAAAGGACAGAAAGCGAGGGAACTAGGGGAAGGATATAAATTGTACTACATGGGAGTGGATAATAGGAGGAATGGAGTAGGCATTGTACTGAGCCCAGAGATGAAAGAGAGAGTCATACAGGTGAGCAGGGAATGTGATAGGTTGATTTGGTTAAAGATTGATTTGGGGGTAGCAGCAGTGAATGTAGTATGTGTCTATGCACCACAGGTGGGATGCACAGATGAGGAGAAGGATGAATTTTGGGATCTCCTCTGTGAGGTGACAAGGAAAATACCATATGAAGAGGTACTGTGGATAGCTGGTGATCTAAATGGTCACATTGGAGGAAAGAGCCTTGATGAAGGAGTGATTGGAAGATATGGGGTCGGGACACGAAATGAAGGAGGTGATAGAATCGTAGATTTTGCCATAGCAAGAAGTATGGCAGTAGTTAATACCTATTTTCAGAAGAGATTGACACGCCGAGTAACTTACATAAGTGGAGAACAACGCACACAAGTGGATTACATCATGTGTAGAAGGAAAGACCTGAAGCAAGTGACAGACTGTTTTGTCTTGCCAAAAGAAGCTGTGGCCAAACAGCACAAACTGGTGGTCTGCAAAGTAAGAATGCAGCAACCGAAGAAAGTGAAACCAACTGTAGCCAAGAAAACACGTTGGTGGAAGTTGAACGAAAAGGAATATAGGGAAAAGTTTGTCCAAGAGGTAGAAGCAAAGTTACGAGGAGAGACCAAGAGAACATGGAGAACACTGAGCACAGTAGTAAGAGAAACGGGAAGAAATGTACTAGGACGTACATCAGGAAAGAAAGGGAAGAATAGGGAGACCTGGTGGTGGTGTGCTGAGGTACAAGAGGCAGTGAAAGAAAAGAGGGAACGGAAGAAGGAAAAAGATTTAAATAGGTGTGAAGAGACTATAGCAGCTTACAAACAGGCAAATAAAAAGACAAAAATTGAGGTGGCGAAAGCCAAAAGTAAAGCATATGAGAACCTGTATAACAGTTTAAGTGAAAAAGATGGCCAAAGAAAAGCTATTAGGATAGCAAAGCAGAAGAACAAGGAAGCACAAGACATATACCAAGCAAAAAGAGTTAAGGAGAGTGGAGGGAAGATACTAACAGGGGAGGCACAAATAAGGGAAAGATGGAAAGAATATTACCAACAATTAATGAATGTAGAGAATCCAAGGGTGAAACGAGAAATGGAGGAGGCTGAGGAAAGAGAGGTAGATAGAGTGAAAGAGGAAGAGGTGGCAGCTGCTATGAAACGGATGAAGAACGGAAAGTCAGTTGGGCCGGATGATATACCAGCAGAGGCATGGAAGGTCATGGGGAGAACTGCGGTAGAGTGGCTAACCGAAGTTTTCAGAAATATTATGGGGACAGAACATATGCCAGACGAATGGAGGGCCAGTATCCTAATCCCAATATTCAAGAATAAAGGCGACATACAGGATTGTGGAAATTACCGGGGCATCAAACTGACCTCACACACTTTGAAATTGTGGGAAAGAATTGTTGACCAAAGGTTAAGAAGTACAGTGGAGATATCAGAGCAACAGTTCGGTTTCATGCCGAATAGAAGCACAACTGATGCAATATTCGCACTCCGTCAGCTAGTTGAGAAGTATAGGGAAGGGCAGAAGGACTTGCACTGCATCTTCATTGACCTTGAAAAGGCTTATGATAGGGTCCCACGGCAAGAGGTATGGAATTGTTTAAGGCTAAAGGAGGTAGAGGAAAAGTACATACGGATAATACAGGACATGTATAAGGACAGCAAAACACTGGTAAGATGTGCAGCGGGAGATACAGATGAGTTTGAAGTAACGGTGGGACTGCATCAAGGCTCAGCTTTGAGCCCATTCCTTTTCGCAGTTGTTATGGATTGTATGACAAGAGAAGTACAAAGAGAAGCCCCCTGGGATATGTTGTTTGCAGATGACGTTGTGGTATGCTCAGAAACAAAGGAAGAAGTCGAACAAAGGCTGGAGATGTGGCGAGAGGCAATGGAAGTTAGAGGGATGAGAGTCAGCAGACAGAAAACTGAGTACTTGAAATTGAGAGCAGGTGATAGGCAAGATGAGGGAACGGTAGCAATGCAAGGTGAAGTAGTGAAACAGGTGGAGGAGTTCAAGTACTTGGGGTCTACGATACAGGCAGATGGAGGAATAGACAAGGAGATTGCTAAACGAATACAGGCAGGTTGGGGAGCATGGAAAAGAATAACAGGAGTGATGTGTGACAGGAAGGTTTCAGGCACTGTGAAAGGGCAATTATACAAGACAATGGTACGGCCGGCAATGATGTATGGGATAGAGACATTAGCTGTTACAAAGGCGCAGGAGAGAAAGATTCAAGTAGCAGAGATGAAAATGTTAAGATGGTCACTTGGATTTACAAGGAAGGACAAGATTAGGAATGACGAAATAAGAAAGATTATGGAAGTAGGGGACATCACAGACAAGATGCAAGAGACTCGATTGCGGTGGCTTGGACATGTAGTGAGAAGAGGTGATGAATATGTGGGTAAGCGGATAAGAGGAATGCAGGTGGGAAGAAAGAAGAGAGGTAGGCCAAGAAGACGATGGGAAGACTGTGTAAAGGAAGACATGAAAGAGAGAGGAATCAGTGAAAGTGAGGCATGGGACAGATGCGAGTGGAGGGGGAAGATCCGCACCGGCGACCCCAATTACATTGGGATTTAAGCCAGAAGAAGAAGAAGAAGAAGAAGAAGTCCCTAATCGAAAGGGCGTGATTCCTTGTGGCTTCGCTCCCAGACCCCCATTCTTATCTGCTCCCCGACATACAGCTGACACCACTGCCTATATGCACCAGTTTTATTGATCAAAATCGCACTTCTCAGCATAAAATCTTTGAGGGCTCCGTCAATTTTATAATGAAGTACAACTTCGCCTTCAGATTTTGCCACGCTTTTCAATGTTCCTGGAGGAGCTGTTATGAATCCCCCTTAATAACTCTAGGTACCATAGAACTATAAAGCCATATTTGTTTTCCTTAGAAAGCTGTAATGAGTGTTTGCAGAATGATATATGAATTGTGGTCTATACAAACTATGTATGTTAGGTGGTAGATGAGCTTCTTTCATCACCCTGGGAAGTACCACCACTCTATCTATTGGTGCCTTCAGTGACCTTGTCTCTTTCACCACTAGGATAGAGATTCCGGGTCTTTTTGATTGGTAAGGTTACTGTGATCAGTGGCTGTGGGAGGCTGCTGAGCTTGTTTGATCCCAGGCTATACCTGATGGTACCGTTGGAAAAGGTGCACTGCAGGCCTGCTGCCAGATAGGACAGAGGCCCAAACCCATTGGTAGCGCTTTAGGAGGCTGCTTTATCAGCTGGTGTATAATCTCGGGCTGTCTGCTTTGCCAGTTCGCGACTTAGCCACTCCCAGCTCGCAGCTCCGGAGGGCCCCTTCTGAGGCCACAGAATAGCTATGGGAACTTTCAGAGGCACACTGTTAACCGCTACTTCTATCACTTTGACCGACCCAATTATCACTCATTTTATATTCGTACTATGCCTCTCATTCACACAGATATTAGCTCTACTGCAGCTACCAATGTGGCACAGTCTGAATGCTTTTCTATCTCAATTTGCAACAGTCGTGGACTACCCTCCAATCTCAACTCTGTACGCAAACATCTTTAAATCCTCATGCTCTTTTCCTCACCGAAACTAAAATCAAACCACTTGACTCGAATGACAATTCCATTCTTTCTCCTCATCTAAAATGCCCAGAATATGAGCTGTTTTCCTCTTTTTTCCCATATGGTGGTGTTTGTGCATACATCTGCTCTGATATAAACGGTTCTCGTTTAACTCACCTTGACCTCTTAAATCCTGGTTTTCAACTTATCTGATTGGAAATTTCCCTTCCTACTACTTCAAAATTCATGCGCGCCCTATACCGCTCACCAAACTCAGCTAATCATCAACTCCTATTTGACCATCTATCTAAACCAGGGATGAGCAAACTACGGCCCGCCAAGTGCTTTTTTGCGGCCCGCCAAAAACTGTTAGGAAGCAAAAATAACTTCGTTTATGACATTGTCCTTTTCGTCTATGACATTGTCCTTTTCGTCTATGACATTGTCCTTTTCGTCTATGACATTCGCATTGACATTGTCCTTTTCATAACAGTTGGTAACTAAGTGATTTCGTTTTCCAAATGTATGTGTTTCAGTTCAAGTTTCTATTGTTTAATATTACTTAATATTACTTCAATAGCTGGTTATATACCACTCTGTGTCTTGAGAAATATTTGGCAACATACTATGCGGCCCTAGAAAGACTTAGAATTTGTGAATATGGCCCTTGCACTCAAAAGTTTGCCCACCCCTGATCTAAACCAATTCACACAATAACTCTTCAATCCCCACGTTCTGAAATCTTCATCATTGGTGATTTCAATGTCCACAACCCAAACTGGCTTACCCGCTCTTCACACATCACTAGCCCTGCTGGTCATGATGCAGAGGCCTTTGAAATTGTGAACGACCAGTCACAATTGATATCAGAACACACACGTATCCCTGATCGCTCAGGGGACAAAGATAATACACTCGATCTTTTTCTTACATCAAGCCCAGACATTTACTCAAACTCTTCTTTTGATTCTCTTCTTCGTAATTCTGATCACTGCCTTATCACCCTACAACATAACTTTGTCACCCACCAGGATAGATCTTCATCTTCCCAGAAAGTTTTCCACTATAACAGAACTGACTAGGACTCTCTTCGAACCTTTGTCGTTGCATATCCCTGATATTCGGACTTCTCTTTTTTGCCACTTTCATCACTAATGAAATTCAACTTAGTATGGATCTGTCTATTCCCTCTTCCTATAAACTTGGCCAAATGCATTCTCCACAGTGGTTCAATTCACAATGTGCAAAAGCTGTCAAAACTAAAAACCACCGCTTCAAAGAATGGAAACTCCGCCAAACTAAACATTCTAGAGCTTTTTATGTACAAGCTAGTAACCTGTGCTCCAGAACCATTAATGCCAGAATCTCCTTTGTCAGACGCTGCAATAATAGGATAGTTTCCGGTCAAACTGGATCTCGCTCCTTCTGGTCCTTAGCCAAAGTTGTCTTGCAAAACTTTTGCCATTCTTCTTTTCCACCTCTAAAAACAACTCTGGCTCATCTTCGTGCACTCCTTCCTCTAAGCCCAACCTTTTTGCATCTACCTTTGCTCCCAATTCCAATCTCGATTACCAAGGATCCCAGCCTCCTCTCTACTCTACATCCACCATCACAATGTCCCATTTTTAAATTCTCTACACGCAAGGTTCGGAGAGTCCTTCTTCAGCTCAACTCCTCCAAATGCAAAGGACCTGATGGTTTACTTGCTATAGTTTTAAAGTCCTGTGCCTCTAAACTCGCCTCTGTCATCAACAAGCTTTTTCAGCTTTCCTACAATCGTGGTATATTCCCTTCTTCTTGGAAACATGCTCACGTTTTTACTGTCCCCATAAAGGGGACAAATCTTACCCTTGAAGCTATCGCCGTATTGCAATCACTTCTTTCATCTCTAAGACTATGGAGACCGTTATCACCAAACAACTGCTTGTTTTCCTTGAAACTAACAATTTTCTTTCTGACCACCAGGATGGCTCTCGACAAGCCAGATCTACAAGTGAACTTCTAGCCTATGCTGTTCATGTTTGATCCTCTGCTCTAAAATCCTATGGTGAGAGTAGAGTGACCTCTCTTGATTTTTCCAAGGCCTTTGATCGCGTCTAGCACAAGGGTCTTCTTGCTAAACTGCCAATGTTCGGTCTCCATTACACCCTCATTACATGGATTGCTAGCTTTCCATCTGATAGATCAGTTGCAATTAGGGTTAATGGCTTCCTCTCTAAGCCTCATTCTATCAACTCAGGTGTACCTCAGGGCTCTGTTGTTTCTCCTGTTCTATCCATCCTCTTCATAAATGACCTGCTTTCCTCTACATCTTCTAACATTTTCTCTTTCGCTGATGACATTTATTTGAGTCCATCTTTTTCATCCTACCCACAGTACCTTGCTTATTCTATTATTTCACCACATGGTATCACGTCAACCTCGCTTCTCCACCAGTGACTTGACGAATGTAGAGAGGTGAGGTAACGACAAACTTGTTAGGTTCAATCAAGAAAAGACAACACAGGTTGCCATATCACGCAAACATCTCCTCTGTTTTCATGAACGGTCGTCAACTGGACATTTCATCTTCTTTCACTCAGCTTGGTCTTTCTATTTCGTCTTATCTTACTTGAAACCCTCTCATCCATTCTATTGCTAAGCTTGCACGCATGTCAGAAACTTGGCTTTCTTTCTAGGGCCCGTGACTATTTTCACCTTCTCAGCTTTTAACTATATACAAATCCCAGATTCGACCTTCTCTAGAGCACTGCTCCCATGTCTGTGGCGGTGCTCCTAAGTCTTTTCTCCATCTTCTTGAAAAAGTCCAATCTAAAGCAGTCCGTTTCATCAACAATCCAAACCTCACCAAATCTCTACATTCTCTCTTCCATCGTCGTCTGGTTGCTGATCTTCCCATTTTCTATCGATATTTTCACTGGCCTTTTCTCTGTGTAGATGAAGAGTATTATTCCGGATCCAGTGAGGCGTGTTCGAACAACCAGAAACTCTACCCAATCACACCCTTTCCTAGTTACGCTGCCTAATCCCCGAACTCTAGCACTCTAGCTCATAGATCATCTGTCATTCCAAGAACTTCTCAACTATGGAACACATTGCCTTCCTCTACCTTCCCCGAATCCTACAACTTATCATCTTTCAAATCTACCATCAACAAACTTGATCTTATCTCTTTCCTAAATACATCCCCCGTCATTAAATAGTAAAAAAGACCAGAAGCGTATCCGGTATTGTAGAAGCGAGGGGGGATCTAGGGCATAGCCTCAGAAATTTTTTTGGACCATGACCGTCAAACTCTCGCAAATTCAAAAACGCCCTTTTACAAATATTTTCCACTAATTTTTCTCTTACATTAGCTCTGGTAAACAGTATGGTATTTCGCATACACCCCCAGTAATTTCACAAGCTTTTTGGAAGAATCTCGTAGACCATGGTGTGGAAAGTTGGGGGACGGGATGGACCCCTATTTCCCCCTTGGCCACGCGACTGGTATCAATTTAATCAACTTTAAAGGATGTCATAATGATAATGATGCATATTGTGCTGATGGGGGAGAACGCAAACTAGTAATTTACCCATAGAAACCCTGGCAAAATTGATTGACATTGATTGACAGGAAACCTAGTTAAGAGTCAAGGTACTCAGATCTACCAAAAATGTACAATTAACATTAAACAGGAAAGGGAAGAATAATTTGGACAAAATTTGAAGGGGAACTAGACCTTCATTAATCCCCAGTGGTATAATTCTTAAGTGTTTATGAAACCTGCTAGTAATCATCATCATCATTATCACCATCGTTGGTTCGTTCTCCTGTTACGTCCCTTGCGGGGTCTGGGCTGAGCCTGAGGTCAGTTATTGCCTGCAAATTGTTTAGAAGAGGTGATTGAGTCGGCTACACTCAATCCATTCTGTTACCCGGGCAGTTACTTATCATAACTGCGGCCTGAAGCTGCTGAGCCTGAACTTCACTGAAGGGGCCTAGTTGGACGGTTTGTTACAGGTCATCAAAATCTGCCCCACTTCTGAATCTCCGCAAAATGAATCGCTATCAACTTAAGGGCAGTGTCTCTCTGTGCCCGCGTGCTACTACGAGGAGGCCTCCAACCATGGGCTAGCCATCATCTTAATTATTATCATGATCATGATCGTGATCTGTCTGTCTTTTCCTGTACGCCCATTACGGGGCCTAGGCTGACCCTGGGGTCAGTGTCGCCTTCAAATTGTTTAGAAGAGGTGATTGAGTTGGCTACACTCAATCTACTCTGTTACCCCAACAGTTACTTATCAGAACTGCAGCATGAAGCTGCTGTGCCTGACTTTCACTGAAGGGGCCTGGTTGGACAGTTTGCCACAGGTCGTCAACATCAGCCCCAATTCTGAATCTCTGTGAAATGAATCACTATCAACTTAAGGGCAGAGTCTCTCTGTGCCCGCTTGCCATCACGAGGAGGTCTCCAACCATGGGCTAGCATGATCGTGATCATCATCATCATCATCACCATCATCATCATCATCATCATCATCATCATCATCATCATCATCATCACCATCATCATCATCATCATCATCATCATCATCATCATCATAATCATCATCAAATCATTACCATCATCAGGATAATCAAAGCTATTTTGATTCGAGGTTATCAATTAAGTTGGTCCCTCATCTGTATATCACTGGCCTACAGCACATGCATTCAGATTGTGAAACTGGGATCAGATGCTTCACCACATCAAAATGGAAGTGCATAAATTATCAGAAATTTTAAGTGAACTTCAGAGAACTTTTAGGGAAATCCATCTAGTCAGTTTGGCACACCTAATTTTCTTTGTACATAAATATTTTGCCATGCATCTCTGTCTTCCTCAATTTCGCACACATGTTACAAATCTTCCTTGGATATCAAGTGTCTTCTAGGAAAGGTGTTATCTTCTTTGCTCTTGTGATGTCTTGGTTCAGTGTAGTGATTATGGTAGTTCTTCGGTGACCTCTGAATCTCTTGTAGTCAGTCTCTTCAAGGTATAAATCAATGACTTTATTTGCTGAGCGTTCTAAATCAACCCTTGGAATATGTCCTAGTCATTTCTATCTTACTTTCAGAATCAACAAAGATTAAGGGGATTCTGCATATCTACTGTGCAAGATCTTCTTAGAGATATTATGAGGGAATTTTCCGTATCAAGATTTGCAATTGTCATCTGTGAAAACTATCTAGCCGTTGTCCTCTTCCTTCTTTATCAAACCCCAAGTTCCATATTTGTAGGTTTCACCAAAGTGTTATACAGTAGGGTTCTATTTTCAAATCTCCTGCCTGCTCTATTCCATATTTTTTCAAGCTTTCCGATCTGCTAGCAATTCCCTAGCTTTATCCTAACCCAAAATTTCCTCTGTTGTGTGTGCATGTTTTAGACTTATTCATGTCACAGTATTTACTTGATGTTCATTGATTTGGTCAGTGGAAATAAATCAGATTCTTGTTTGTCGAAATATTTAGATTCAACTAGTAGTAAAGTAGGCATATTACAGTCTGATAGGTCTCTCCTTTTTTTGTAGTCGATGCACTTTGATGGCATGGTAAGTGAAAATTTAACTTCAATTTTCAATACACTTCACATATAGGAAAGTGACTAATCCTCCCACTTTTCCCAATATAGTTCTTGAGATTCGTGCAAATTCCATGAGAAAATTATGAAGAGGGGTTTAATTTTCAATGCTTAGATGATAAGTTTATTGTGCTGCCGCCGTTTAGATTTACTCACATTGATTCAACTATCAGGAATGAATGTGCTTTAAACAATGCAAAAATCATTAAAACTCATTTGAAGATGTTGTTCTGTGGCTCTTAATTTCTGCCCCCCTCTCAAATTTTGGTATCCAGTGTTTAATGAAACAAATGTTAAAATGTTTAAATCTCAAGAAACAATGTTAAAATTTGGCCAAGCTCTCTAATTCAGAGTAGAGTTTTCGCTGCATGACCAACTGTTTACAAAATTTCATGCACATTGGGGGTTTCACGCCCTATGCCCCCCCCCAAGTCGATTCATCACTGGCTGCCACCACTGTCGATCATAATAGCAGGTATTGGTAATTGTTACTATTCAACATGTTCTGTGAAGCGCATGCATTCATTCATTTTTTCATTTATCTTGTTTATGTGTTATGTGTGTATATATATATATATATATATATATATATATATATATATATATATATATATATATATATATATATATATATATATATATATATATATATATATATATATATATATATATGTATATGTGCATATATTGGTATTAACCTTTAACTATATTAATTATTAACTATTAATTATTAACTATTAACTATTAACTATTAGCTATTAACTATTAGCTATTAACTATTAGCTATAATATTAAATTTTTCTGTTTTTCTTAGCTTTATATATGTATATATATGCTAACTTTGCAGGAATTCCTTCAATTTCTGTTTGAACGTGGTAATCGTGGAACTCATTCTAAATTGTAATGGGATTACGTTCAACGCTTTGCCCATGTAAAGTAATTTGAACGTAAAGCAAATAGGATACATGAAACTAAATTGTCAAGAATTTTCAACAGTTTTATGTTAAAAGTAGAAGTAAAAGGTTTTTGACAAGAATTATTTTTTCTGAATGTGGAAACCTCTATAAGCTCAGTCAAAATAGGATACGTTGAATTTTACGGAAAAAATAAGTTTCAGACATTCTCCCACGGAAATCACTCGGCAAAATCAAACCAGGGTCTGGTTTTGACACTAACGGTCAGAATTACAAGGTATTTATTTATTTAACATAAAAATGTGTGCTGCGCCCTGACTCATGAAAGAAAATGTACAAAGTATACATTGCGACTTCAGAGGTTTATATTTTTGCAAATTTCGACGTTTAAACATTGCACGCCATTCTGCACTCAACAGATCCTATGGCGTGCGATGCATCGCACTTGAACTATTTTTGTTACTATTATCAATTCTTATGCACGAAATCCCTTTAGCTAAAAAACAATACAAAAATCAATACAACAATCTATATGAAATATCAGAAAATATTGGGAATACATATATATAAATATATATATATATATAATATATATATATATATATATATATATATATATATATATATATATATATATATATATATAGAATAAACCACAAATATACTATCCTTTAAGTAAACGTTTCGATCAGAATCTTCATCAGTACTAAACTTACAATGACATTGGGCCTGCTTAAATTACCTACATAACAATGGGGTCACAATTGATATTACCTAAGGGGGACCTACCTATTAACACCTCATGATAAATTAAGAATACATTATATGGGGAGGGCCGAAGCTGTGAAGTAAGAAACAAAGGAGGATAATATAGAGCATATAAGGTGATGCAAAGAGTGCGAGAAGTGTGAAGAAAAGAAGAATAGATGCTGGATAGACGCAAAATGGACAAAAGAAGCAATTAACGCTAGGAAAGTGCATAGGGGATTGCTAATGATCTGCATATCTGACGTTAAGTCCCTCAGGTATAAAGCTCTGTAGTCTAAACTGCCAGAATCCCTCCTTATGTCTAGAAACTCCAAATACCCTATCTATAATTTGAAAACTAACATCCTCTAAAAATCCATGATGGTTGGCTTCTGTAAAATGTCTAAACAACTCTGCCTGCGTCACTGCTACTCCACTAGAAAACTTCCTACTAGATGACTTATAATTGTTAAACCTGGCTCTAAATGATGTAAAGGTGCTACCTACATACTGCTTGCCACATACTTTACAGCCTAATAAATACACTACCCCTGAAGAATCGCAATTAAAATCACTATTTATATCATACTCCCTACCTGAAACATTACATCTAAACCCACTACCCTCTGACATATAACTGCAAACTTGACATCGCGCTTTACCACACCTAAAACAACCCCTAACTCCTTCTGTCCGAATCTTAGGAAGCTTAGCTCTAACTAGATTATCCTTCAAATTTGGTGCCCGTCTGAAGACCACAAGAGGCTGCTCTTTAAAGGCCATCCTGTGTTCTTCAGACGCTTCTAACATGGTATGGAGTTTCCTAATTATGCCCCTAAGCTCATTAAGTGCTGGATGGAATGTAACTACTAATGGAACCTGATCCTTTCTCTTGTCATTACATCTACCTTCCTGGTTAAAAAGTCTTTCTCTGTCTAAACTACTAGCACGAACTATCTGCTCCCTAACGAAATCCTCCTTATAACCCCTATCTACTAAAACTCACTAACTCCTCCGACCTCTTTCTGAACTTCTTCTCATCTGAACAAATTCTTCTAATTCTAAGAGCCTGTCCATATGGGATTGCTTTTATCTATATATATATATATATATATATATATATATATATATATATATATATATATATATATATATATATATATATATATATATATATATATATATATATATATATATATATATATATATATATATATCCATCCAGCACTTAATGAGCTTAGGGGCATAATTAGGAAACTCCATACCATGTTAGAAGCGTCTGAAGAACACAGGATGGCCTTTAAAGAGCAGCCTCTTGTGGTCTTCAGACGGGCACCAAATTTGAAGGATAATCTAGTTAGAGCTAAGCTTCCTAAGATTCGGACAGAAGGAGTTAGGGGTTGTTTTAGGTGTGGTAAAGCGCGATGTCAAGTTTGCAGTTATATGTCAGAGGGTAGTGGGTTTAGATATATATATATATATATATATATATATATATATATATATATATATATATATATATATATATATATATATATATATATATATAAATTAAAACTACTATGTGCTCTCGACAAGCCTGTTTCGTGAACGGTATTGCTCGCTCATCAGGAGAATAAAACGAGCAATATTCCGCTAACACATATAACTGTTAATAAAGTCGAAAACGAATCTTTCAAACTATCGATTGTTCGGCGTCTGGATATGCAGATGCTGGTTATGACGTAGTAAGGCCTTATGCCTGTGCCGGCAAGATATATATAAATATATATATATATATATATATATATATATATATATATATATATATATATATATATATATATATAATATGGCTAAGGCTGACATAGGTAAATACTAAGTCATGAGTGGGCTACCACAATTGGATAATTTATTTTGGCCCCAGTGCGGATTCGAACTCACGATGTTTAGATCAGAAGACTCCTGCGCTAATCAATTGCGCCATCCAGCCACATAATTCAACGTTATCTGTATTACTATATATTTATATATATATAGTAATACAGATAACCTAGGCCTGTATAAAGTGCTCAATACTTATGTAGAGCTTTGAATAAGAATAAAATAGTGATCAAAAACGCGCTAACATATATATATTTATATATATTAAATTATATATATATATATATATATATATATATATATATATATATATATATATATATATATATATATATATATATATATATATATATATATATATATATACATATATATATATATATTTATATATATTAAATTATATATATATGTGTATATATATATATATATTATGTTTATTTATATTTATATATTTATTTTTATATATATTTATATAAATATATATTTATTTATACATATACATATATTTTTATTGTATTTAGCCTGATGATTGGAAACATGAAACTTAAAGTTGCTACAGCGCGTTTTTGATCACTATTTTATTCTTATATATATATATATATATATATATATATATATATATATATATATATATATATATATATATATATATATATATATATATATATATATATATATATATATATATATATATATATATATATATATATATATATATATATATATATATATATATATATATATATATATCTTGTGAATGCTGTTCGTCCAGGGAATCGTGTGTTTTAAAAAACAACAGAAAAAGGAGTTTTTCCAGGCTATATAAAAAGTTTGTTTGAGACTGTTTTTAAATTGATTTTTGAATTGATTGAGAAAGGGGAGCTCTCTAACTTTATTTGAAATGCAATTACAAGCTTTATAACTGGTGTGGTGAAATCCTTTTTGGTCTTTTCTAAGTTGGTCTTTGGGATTTCTAAATTCCTACAGTTCCTGGTGTTATAGTTTCGAGATTTCGAATCTTTACCTTTGTTCCATAAACTTTCCGGGAAAATGTTCCTTACAGAGAAGGTTTACTATTGTTCTTGCACTCGCACTAATTCATCAACGCAGGATTTATATCAGGAAAGAATCTTGTCAGAATTATTATGAAACTATATTGAAGAATTAAAATCTTTCTTCTTTATATGTTCTCAAACTCATTCTTTCTCTTTGGTTACAGTTGAACCCTCTGCCTGCATATATTGATAACTTGAATCTTGTATTATTGGTTGTATTGATGTAATTAAAAAGAGTGGATTTTTTGCCTTGAAAGCAACCTATGTGGTTCCACTACAATTGCTTCTTTACGATGAACAGTCCCTCACATATATCAGACATTGCTGGCTTTGGTAATCTGCGATGGGAAGACCAAGAAAAAATCAAGCAGCATTTCTCAGTGGATGCCTCTGAGCCTCAGACAAACGTAGATGATGTGGGCTCGCAGTTGATAGATTATCAGGTGGATTATGCAAAATCAAATGAGAGCAAATGCAATGCATGTGAAAATAAAATAGATAAACAAGAAATAAGGATAGCAATAATGGTTGAAGGAGATCTTAAACAGATGAGTGGAAAAATCCCAGCTTGGCATCATGTTGATTGTTTTATTGAGAAAAGTAAAGAAGATCCCAAACTTGCTGATATTGCAGAGGATCATCTTTCAGGTTGTTTTAGTTTGCTTTAATCAGATGAAACATTTTAGTTAGGCATTTAGTTTAGCAAACTGCCCTGGTATGTTTCTTAGATTCTATTGTTAAATTCTGGAATGAGTACAATCATATGAAAATCTTACAATATTAAGATATTCTTACTTGTGGAGTTTTGATTTCAGTTGTACAATTTTGTCCATGCTATAGGTGAAAATATAATAGTTAGAATTGGGAGCTCTGTCTACCTTACACGATTATTGCCGTTAGCGTATTAATGGAAACTTTGGAAATGTATTATTGTCTGCGCTCCCAAATAGAAAGTTTAAATCCATTGTATAGATGGATTAGTCCATTTTTCTGAAAAAAGCTGTCGTTATATTGGTAATGTTTGCTTGTCTTCAGGTTTTGAAAACCTGAAGGATGAAGATCAGAAGAAGCTTAAGAGAGCTCTTGGGTTGAAGAAACTTGGAAAGAAACGTAATGCAAAGGAAAGGAAAACTTTGGCAGATACGATTGTTGGAGAATCAAAGGAAGATGATGCTCTTAAGGTCAATTGATTTCATTGCTTCCATTGTGAAATGTGTTCAATAGTTTAAGTGTGTTTGCTACATTTTATACCAACATGGGACCACTTACCTAATTTATCATGGGATTAAATTTACTTCATTTTTGTCTTGGGATACCCCTATCTCATTCCACTTGTAATACTCGCAATCACACTTTCTATGCACATCCCTTTGTCTTTCTTCACATCTTTCCTTTCTTAGCCTATCCGTTATTTTGTCTTGTAATTTTCCCTTTTTGACGATACTTCTCTATAGGTTTTAAACACTATAGTTATGGGCAAACTATACAGGAATAGCCGAGTGGTAGAGCATTTTACTGCTATGTGGAAGATCGATGGTTCGAGGCAAACCATTTCGCCATAGTTGGTTTGTTCGCTGACTGAAAACTAATACTCATAAAGTTGTAAATAAGAAATCTTTCGTGGCATGTTGTCGTGGCATGTTTTTTTTCTTTCTTTCTAGGACAGTCCGTTGTAATATTTTCTCCTGGTTTTCCCATTGTCATCAGTTTCGTTTTTGAATCAGTAATTATTGCCTTATGATTTTGCCACTGGTTATAACTACCTATTGTCTTGTGTAAAGAAACAAATAAAACTTGAAAAAATCACAGTATTACTAACTATCAATTTGTGTAATTCAATTCAACTCAGAACTGAGGCTATGTATTTACAGTATGGGAAATCTAAGCGGAGCAAATTGCTAATTACTAATGGAAGAATATCAGAGAGGATTTCAAAGGACTACAATATTAGAAGAGTTCAAGTTTTGATTCTCCATTATTTTCCCTTAAATTTTCCTTTGTTCTCCTTATTGCGTAGTTTTTATTTTCATGTTTAAATTTTATTTCACATCTTCATTATCGCCACAACTTATATCCTTTGTCTCTTTTGCAATACTTTGTGCCTTTATAATGGTAAATAGTGGTTTGAGTAGTTGCTTTTCGTTCTGCAAAATGATTTTAATATTGCCTTACTGTAAACTATGCTTTTCAGATCGCTTGAATGCCCCAATTTGAAACTGTTAGGACTATGTAATCAGAGCAACAGTCGATGAGATCATACAATCTGGTTCTGGCATACTTTTACCAACATTTTATGATACTTATTCGTGTGGAAACATATTTAGTCATATATTGTGGTCGCACATTTTTCAATTTTTCATCACAGGGTTCTTTGTTTGCTCAATGATTTCATTTGTCATTTCATCAGTGCAAATAGATGTTCCCCATGTCTTCAGCATAGTACCATGTATATCTTTGTCTAATTTAATGTCCAGTCTCTTCTTAACTAACTATATTTTTTTGAATGCCTCAATTTGCTATTCTCTCATTGCTCCCAAGCAGTTATATCTTATCTATTTCTTCTTGTCACCTACCTCATATTTCATCGAATCTCTGGAATGAATGGTTATAGTGCTGCCTTCCGCAGGACTTAGAACTGTCATTAGGATCCTATTCTCTTGGGGTTTTGTTCTTTTCATGGAGTTTTTTCTCACAGTCACTTTGTTCCAATCTTATCTTCACATTCTTTATTCCAATTTACATTTAGATCTTATTAAATAACCAATATTTTTTGCGTGAGTTGCAAGGCATTTGTGCCTTACATCATCTTTCATGTCTGCTTTGTGGCAAATATTTTAGATCTCTTTCGCATCCGATGATCTATCATTGTTGTAGTTGGTTATTTATTTGAAATCTGATCTATAGCTCCTAATGACTGCTCCCTTTAAAGTGACTTAAAGCATTTTTTTACAGATGGTCTTCCGTGTGTTTCTGATATTATTTCAAGAAGCCTGAAATGCACGTTTTTTGCTCTTAAATCTTGTTTTAAATCGATGTGCTTTTCTATCAAAAAGGCGCTATTTATAGAGGGTTTTCTATCGTGCACTCAGAAGTTATCTCCTTAGCGCTGTTTGGTTTTTTGGCTTTTAAAACTCTATCCTTGCTCATTCTTGAGTGAAATTAGTGCTTGCATCGCCATAACTTTCTTCAGTATTGCTCTGCTAAGAAAGATGACCCTTGCCTTTCTCAAGATTGATTCCTGTGGCCCCTGTTTATATTTGCCAGATCACATTCCCCAGTTCGCTTCTGACGATTTCTCTTACTCTATTGTTATTTGTTTTCAAGTTCCTACTTCTGATCAGAACTGTGAACGCCCTTTATTATTTTGTAAATGTCAATATTTTTATCTTATTACTTTTGTCTTTTGATACCAAAATGAAATGATAAAAATCTATTTTTTAAGAATATTTCGACATGGCAGTTTTATGGATTTAGGAGCTTCTTGATTTGGAGAATTTATGGGATAGCTGGAACATTTTTTCAATTATAATATATTTGTTTGTATCTCAGGAGCAAAGTCAATTGATTTGGAAATTGCGTGATGACCTACAACGAAACTGCTCGGTAGACTTTCTGAAAGAATTACTCATAGAGAACAGAATGAATTTTAGAGGAGGAGAAAGTGATGTATGTACATATTTGTTCATGTTTTTCTTTCACCCCTTTGCAAGCAATATTTGTAGCACACCGGCATGACGTTATACTAAAAGTTACGACAAAAGGCACACTGTTACGGTTTTGTTTTATGGCAGTTTTGTTCCTGAACGGTTTTATCATGGTGCAATGTTTTGTCGCTTCAGAATTAGCGTGATCGTACATGGTTGCTGACGCTGTTTCACAAGGAACTCTATTCATCAACAGGGTATCAAGATTTCTAAATCGATTGTAAATTTGATTTGTATAGTCATTGGCTGAATTTTGGATTGCCATCGAATGCTGAAAGCTTTTATTGTATTTGAAGATTCTTGACAGATGCGCAGATGCAATAGCATTTGGTGTTCCAGGAATATGCCCATTGTGCAGGCAAAGGAGACTATACTATAGGTATGTTGCTTTGTGTGTGTGTGTGTGTGTGTGTGTGTGTGTGTGTGTGTGTGTGTGTGTGTGTGTGTGTGTGTGTGTGTGTGTGTGTGTGTGTGTGTGTGTGTGTGTGTTTGTGTGTGTGTGTGTGTGTTTGTGTGCTGTATGTGTGCTGTGTGTGTGCGTGTGTGTGTGTGTCTGTGTGTCTGTGTCTGTTTCTGTGTCTGTGTCTGTGTCTGTGTCTGTGTCTGTGTCTGTTTCTGTGTCTGTTTCTGTGTCTGTGTCTGTGTCTGTGTGTATGAAGAATAGTGTTGGATGGAGAGCTTTGGTATAATTCACTAATATGCCCTGTTTAAAGCAACATTATTGGGTTATGTTGTAAATTTCCAGTATGGATGCAATGAAGTTTTTCATGTACACGTTTTTTTATAAGAAACAAACTTCTGCTTTCAGCCTGGATGTTTCTTAGCATATTGCCAATTCCAGCCTCAAATTTTTCTTAATTGTTTCTTAAAATTCTTGAAGCTTTTAATAACAGTAAAAACTGATGACAACCTAGTGTAGCCAGAGGGTCTACCTAATTACGAAGTCCCGCCAGTCTCCACTCTAGATCCAACATCAAACACTCCAGACAACCAGGAGTTGGATGATGTTTCGCCACTGATTGTTGGTGAGCCTATTAAAATGATCGAGAGTGATGGATTGGAGGAAGAAATGAGTGTAGAAGTAGATGATGATGGAAGCACTGTTTGTCTTTTGCAAACCTTTTAAGACTTTTTTAAACATTTTCATACAGCAGTTAAAAACAGTTAAGAGATGGATATCATATGAAATTATTCTACCCAATAAAAAAGTTCTTACCACAACTGTTTTTTCAAGTTTACTTTGCAAGCTCAGCCTGTCCATGGTTCTTAAATGTTTCTTAACTTTTGGCTAATTTCGGCCTCATGTTTCTTATAGATATGCTTCTTATCAACTTAACATTTAGTTGTATCGACCTATTGTTAATTTTTCTCTAGCTGATTTGAAAGCTTGAATGTCTGTATATTTACATGTCTTAATATGTTGTTCCATTATTCTGTCAACAGTTTAGAGTTTTACCCGTTGTCTTTCGTTCAATAGCTCGACTGGATATAGATGCAAGGGTAATGTGACTGCCTGGACTAAGTGTTCGTATATTACTTTCATGCCACCACGGTCAAGATGGATCATTCCTACGGAATCAAAGGAAGCCTGCGATTTTTTGTATGATATTTGTTTTATTGCTTAGCCTCTGCAGCCCCCCCCCCAGCGGCAGATAATCGATTGTCTTATGAATCGATCATCGTATGTTCAGAACCCTGGATCAGATCCCCGAAAGGACCAAGCTTACCGACTTAAATATATTAACCAACAAAATAAATAGGGATTGTTTAAATGGGGGAATCGTGAATGGAATGAACATACATATTTTACAGTCCTGGTGAGGAATCTTAGAACCTATCCCATTGGACTAACTGCCGCTTCATCGTTTGGAAAGGATGACTCTCAAGTTTTCTTAGAATACTTGTGTATTCACAAACCTCGTGAAATTTTAAGGATAGCAAAGTTGATATTCTTTTCCAATTTAGTAATGTATTGTTTTGTCATTTGTTTGAAAGATGCAGAAATATGCTTAATCGATATGATGTTATTTTCTGAGGCTAAATGCAGTATCTACCTATTGTCCTTTCTATCTCTATAATTCACCCACAGTAAATACTTTAATAAGCTTTTTTTTGCAAGAAATCTAGCTCAAAGCGCATTTCATAAAGTTTCTTATTTCTGGATTCCTTTTCGTTACATTTTAGTTCTAAATGTTACTTAATAGTTCCTTAATTTTCATTGCGCAGTTAGTGACATATAGACATTATAAATGTTCAATATTAAGACAAGGTACTATAGATATTGTAAGTAGAACCCAAAACCCTTTATGAAATATTACTGCAAAGACTTGATACAATTCACGCGAATTTGACGACTGCCTTGAGTGGAACTGGCTTCCAATCTCTCGATTGTTTGCAGTGATAAAATTTTTTTAAATAATGCAAATTCCTTATGTTTTGGTCTTCTACATCTGGGTTTCGTACAGCGCTGTTCCTTATAAAAATTAGTAGCTGATCAGAAATTGTCGTTTGGAATTTTTTGTGGAATTCGTCAAGTGAAGTTGTATTGCATATGTAGTTATCACAATTTGAAATAGGGTAGCAGCCTCGTTGTTGAATAGAGGCTTAAAATAGCAATGCCCACGAAGTGGAGTAAAATGGCACTGATACATCTATTCATGTTATCATGAATTTATTAATATCATGAGGTTTCAAAAAAATTTTATACTTCCGTTATATATTTGAAATTTTGCCTCCCAGTAAGCCTTGCGATTTTTGGTTTTCGTAGTTTATTCAAATTTTTTCGTTTCTTGTTGTTCGCATTGACTATGCAGCGTTTTCACAAGTACACACATAGTCTATATATAGTCAAATAATATCGCGGCTTAAATTCCCTGAAATTTAAGAATAATCTATGAATATTGCAAGGCCCAAGCTTCCGCAAGGCTTAGACTCTTAGCTTATTTGAGTTTTCTTTAGAAAATAAAAAGTGTCAGCTTCACTTATCCAATCTGGGAGTCATTTTGCTATGATGCGACGCAGAAACTCATCGGGGAGTGTTTGTTACACACTTTTCATAATAAGAGCAATGTTTGTACGAGTATTAATGCTCAAAATCGTTAGAATTTGAAAATACCGTAGGAATAATTTTGGGCTCAAAATAAAAAAATTAACAATATTGAGGTTCAGCAAAAAATTTAGTATTCTTATGAAAAGAAATTTGCATCCACATTCATTTAGATATTCAAGTAGCTCCGTTTTCATATCAGAGTAGTGTGAAAGCAATGCTGAAACACATAGATTTTGCTCCTTTTTCATATTAACACTAAGTAATGTGAATTTGCCCTAGATCATTCCCCAATCTTGCCAAAATGTTCATGGATAAACAAGGACAGATGCAGTTGTATCAAGAAATTCAGTATAATCATTTTAGCGAACACCAAAGTCGGTTAGAATAACACAAATCAGTCCAGTGTGTGCCAATCATTTCATTAATACTGTATCATGTCATCTTCAGCTAAATAGTTGAGAAGACCATTGGCTTAAACAGCCCGTATTAGTGCATGCTAGCAATTTTGTTTAATTATTAAATAAAACGATTGAAAGATTCTATATGAAAACGCCATATATAGAATTTGCAAGTTGATACGTATTTGTCTAGGATGTTTCATCCATTATTAGGGAAGAGTCATTGTTCGTTCTGGGGCCTTTGTTGATCAGTAGGTTAACGGGTGGACTTCCAATTGTCTTCAACACTATTCTGATTTCTGGTGAAAATGCGCATTTTAAAGTTTGATATGTAATAGGAATTAGACTCATTGTGACGTAGGAGGGTACAGAACCAATATCGCAAATCATCGGATTGGCTGATTGGGGACCTATTTATGTATGATATTTTTGGATGGGGCTTTTTCAGGGGAGGTTTATTCCAAGGAACATGTAAAATTTCTGACGCACACCACATGAAAAACGCGCTGTAGGAACATGATTTCTCTATAAAATAGAAAGAGGGGTCTAAATACAAGCCTCAGTCTGTAGCAAAGTCTTTATGATTTGTTTTAATGGGGGTCTGCTCTATGAGGGGGCGTATTATCAATTTTAAGTCAATAACTTTCATGACATAGGAGTTTATGCGAGGGGTGATTTTGTGTGGATGCCTCTTTCGAGAGTTTATGGTAGTAGGTCACAACTTGTATTGAATTTTAAATCTTATGATGCCTATAAATGATCCAGGCAAGATTTCATATAATTTCTATATGATTTTAAAGATTTTATTTCCTATTTGATATCAAACTGGGGGCCATTTTTGTCATGAAATTTTGCACTTTTTTGCTTAACTTAGTAGTTCACATATTTGATTATTTTTCCCTTCTTTTGTAGAAAGACATTACAGCCACAAGTGAAGGAGCGACTTTTTCCAAAGTCAATGGACGTTTTGTATGTGTCATTTTGTTTCACTTAATTTCACTTTAGTATTTCACTTAATAATGGTATGTACTTTTTGACAGATTACCAAATACATCATTTCCATTTCAGTAATCCTGAAAAGCCATTAGCTGGTAAAAAGATACTACTCTCCAGTACATTAAAAAGACCTAAGGTTTGATAGTTGTTATATTAGGCGATATATCAGGTATTATATGATGTGATAGTTTTTTAGTGCTTGATTTGCTTTGCTCATCAAATTCCATCTGTTTTTCCAAATATCTTTTGTTCTTTATATCACAAATTGTTTGGTTTGTTGCACTTTTTGAAGAAAGTATCAAATATTTATCGTACTTGATAACAAAGAAGGAAGCAGAATCTCAGTTTTTCCTCCTTTGCATATCTTGGCTCCTTCAATTTTATCTCAGAAAGTGCCAGAGGTGAATTTTGTTGACGTGTGTCTCTGCAGGACGCTGTAGCTCTGAAGATTACAGAACTTGGAGGCCTAGTCGTTAAAACTGATGTTGATGACTTGTTCTGCTACGTCACAACTAAAGGTATGAAGTTGCTCTCGCAAATATCTTCAATTTTGAACTACCAGGTTAATGTCATCTTCTTTTTGTGAGATGTCTATTAGGTTTTAGTAGCAGGCACTATATTCACAGAGACAGTTAGTATGTTCATTTTCTATGTTTTCTGTAACTGAAACAAAACCAGACTTACGTGGAGGAAGTCAGGATTCTACTTGGTTTGTGTAGATTGTAGCCATGATGCGTGACCGATAGGAGAAATTTTACACTTCTATACCTATGCCTGCCTCTTCCTAATTTCATTAATTAATGACCACGTTGTTCCTGCTCTTTCAAGTACCTCTTCATTCGTAGTTCGTAATTCGAATATCTTATTTGAACAGAATTACGAATGAAGAAGCACTTGAAAGATAAGGAAAAACGAGGTCATTACACGCTTTTGTTTTAATAAGAAACAAGCATATAAGAAACATGAGGGTCAAATCAGGCAAAAATTAAGAAACAATTAAGAAACACTGGCAGGCTGAGTTTCAAAAGTAGACTTAAAAGAATCTGTCTTTGTGACAAAATACAAACAACACCAGTCTCCCAAATGTCTTCAACTAAAGATTCCATTTTTCATCTCATAGTTGACTTTCTGCAATAGGACATTTCATAAGTGTTTCTTAAAATTTTTAAAATTTATTTCCAAAATTTTAAGAAACATTTAAGGCATGATTTGATAACATAGCAGGAAACATCCAGGCTGAAGGGAGAAAGTTTGTTTCTTATATAAATGAGTGTAGTTAGTGAAATGAGGAAGAGACAGCCAAAGTTCTCTGGTCATGTGATGAGAAAAGACCAAATGGAGCATTTAGTAACGATAGGGAAGATTAGTGGGAAAAGATTCAGTAGGACGATGATTAAAACGTGTAGCCGTTGTATGTTTCCCGACCTTGGAGGTGGTAGGGATGTTTTTCGACATTTTCGCTTTGTAGTTTTATGAGAGATGGATAACAGATGTTATCAGGTTATTGTTGCATGTATCGGATGTGATTCCATATATCTTTTTTAGATGAAGTTGAGAAAGCAAGCAAGACGATTACACAGCTCATAAGTAAAAGTATTCCAATATTGCCTGAGGAGTTTTTGTTTCGTGTTCAGAAGGGAAAAGTCACTGAAGACATCAAGAAGTTTGAATTAGTACCCACAATACCGAAGGTATAGCTGGTTCTCATTTCATATCCTGCATTTTATACATTTTGATTGTCCGTCCATAGCAGCATTTCGGCATTTGAGTGATTTATTTGATTCTATTATGTGTTTAATGTTTGTCATGTATAATATTCCAATGATTTCTCCCACGTTTTAGAATTTCCTCATCATTTATATGGAGAATTACGGTTATATGAAGAGGTAACACGGATTAGGCTTTTAGCTTGCTTCAGCGCTTCAACATCCGATTCTTTTGCTTGCTCATCGACAGTACCGTTATGGAAACTGATTATAGAAATCTCATAATACTAAATTCTATCGATGAACTACGAAATGTGAAGAAGCTGCGACCTGATAAGGATAAGATTGTTTCCTACGCTGCTAAAGAGTATGGCCTAGACGAAGCACAGGCTACCGAAGCCCTGGAAAACTTAGTGAATAAAAAGCTAGTTTTCCTAAAAAGTACCGCTGCTGGCCAAGAATCGTACTTCATCAATAAAGACACTGGTATCAATAACATGGGAAATGAAAAACCATCGAAGTCACAACGTGACAGAGGCATGCATGAATGGGCTTCGGGTTCCAGTAGTCATAATGTCAATCCGATGAATGTAGTAGATACGGATAACACTGTCGTGAATCAAAAACAACACACACCTTCATTAGAAAATACGAGCGTTTTCTGCATTTTGGGGCAATTTAGTGGCATCATCAATAACTTAAGTCAACAGCTTTAGGAAGAAAGAACTCTTAACAGGTCATTAGCTGTAGAGAACCTTAACCTGAAAATAAGATTGGAAAAATTACTTTTCGAAAATGGCAAAGAAGAAGAGCAACTTGTAAGAAAACCGAACAATTTGGAAACGAATGAAATTCTTAAAAATGGATCGAATCGTACATCTGAATGCGAAACTCAAGCAAGGGCTACAACGATGCAAACACCCCCCCTGGACAACATCAGTCTCGTGGGAGGCAAGGATGCGCAAATCTACCCTATGGAAAACAACAGGCGACTCGCACAGCAAAGTTTTTCGGTTCAGCTGAAAGAAGTCCAAGCTTTTAAACATCAAGAGTACTTACTACACAAATCAAAAGAATGCACAATGGAAGATAGTAGCAATGTAAACGAGGTAGATAAAAAAACAGCTAGCAAAAAACAACAACAAAAGAGAACAGATAACGTTAATAAGTACTATGGCAACAGCAAAGGATCAAGACAACCAAAGAGGAATAGCAGAAAAGCAAACAACAACAACAACAACAACAACAACAACAGCTACAACGATCAAAATTATAAGAGCAACAAAAAGTCCGCCAATAAGCCAAAGCCTGAAGCCAAAAAGAGGGTGCTCCTCCTTGGCGACTCACATGTTCGACGGGTAGATGAATCAAAATCTCTCCCTGAGTATTTTATTGCAAAAGGCATTGGAGGTCTCAGAAGTGAGCAGCTGGTTTCTAAACATAGAGGAACCATTAATAGTGAGCTTCAGAAGGTCGATGAGATTATAGTCCACATTGGTAGCAACGATATTAGTAAAGGAATGAAAAAAGAAAGAGTTGTGGACAACATCGATAAGGCTTGCAGGAAATTCAGGGATGTCAATCCCAACATTGAAGTATCTGTATCTTCCATATTTCTTCAAAAGTATGATACTCCGAAAAATTTGGAAATAGTCGAGACAAATGCGGCTCTACAAAGACACTGCCTTTCTAACGGATGGGATTTTATTAACCATTCAAACATTGCTTTCAAACATATAGACAAGGGTGGTATGCATCTCACCCCAGAGGGAAATAGTATATTTTCGAAAAATCTTAGCATTCGTGCAATACGTGGGTGATGAGCAAGTTAGAGGAGAGAAGGCTGATGTTAGTACTCCAAGGCTTGCTACCCACGGCTGTGAAATCGAAAGCAAGTGTCATCAGCGCACAGTATCTAGAAAAGGCCTAAAAATGGCGTCCCTTAATATAAATGGTCTTAGAAGCCACCTAGATGAAATAAAAGTGCTCATGCATGACATGAAAATCGATATATTAGCCTTAAATGAGACTAAACTAGATAGTTCAATTGATCAGCAGATTACTCATATCTCTGGATATAGTCAACAGCGTCTTGATAGATCGAGATTCGGCGGGGGTATCTCAATATATGTCAGAAATACTATTACATTTATTCATAGGAAAGACGTACCACTGGAAGATCTGGAATTACTCTGCATTGAAGTTCAACCACCAAAATGCAGGCCGTTCTTGGTTTTAACGTGGTATAGACCACCAAACAGCCCGGTTGCTATATTTAGCAAAGCTGAAAAAGTTCTATCATACCTTGATAAGGAAGGTAAAGAGATGATACTTATGGGAGATACTAACTGTGATCTATCCCAAGAAATAGCCTGCCTGTCTCTCTCTGAAAATTCTAGGCATATTAGTAATCTGTATGATCTATTCAGTCTAAAGCAGATTATAAACGAGCCAACTAGGGTAACGCTCACTACATCAACTCTAATCGATCATATATCTACATCCTGTATCGATAACATACTAGAGTCAGGAGTGCATAAAGTATCAATGAGTGACCACTACTTGGTCTTTTGTAAACGCAAAATAAATGCCGGACTTGGCGGGCACAAGATGGTTGTAACTAGAAACATGAAGCATTTTAACGAAAGTGCATTTTTGGCTGATATCTCTAGTATCGATTGGGAGCTGGTTGTTAGTAAGACTGATGACGTTAATGTCATGGTTGAGAAATGGTCATCCCTCTTCTCTGCAGTGATAGAAAAGCATGCTCCCACAAGAGAAATGAGAGTTTCTGATCGGAACTCTCCATGGATAAACACGGAGATAAAACTGCTTATGAAGTCAAGAGATAAACTAAAAAAAGCCGCAGTTAAAAATAAATCTTCCTCTCTTATTGAAGACTATAGGAAAGTTCGGAATAGGGTGAATAGCCTTAATATTTTGCTAAAGCAGCAGTATTTTGTGGATAAGATCAGTGAAAATAAAGGTAATATGAAAGAATGCTGGAAAATAACTAGCAAGCTTTTAAATAAATGCAGTAAATCCACAAATATCACTTACATTAAAGATGGGGATATTGAAATCAGAGAGAAGAGGGAAATATCCAATACGATGAATAATTATTTTTGTTCAGTGGGAGAAGATCTTGCAAAAAATGTTGAGAAATCTTCAAACCCTCTCCTGACGGGCAAATACACTGTAAATCAAACTGCCGTCTGTTTTGAATTTAAAGAGGTCGAGTGCACACATATTAGAGATGCCATATGCAAGATGAAGACATCAAAGGGCTCTGGAAATGACAATATCTCTAGCTACTTTTTAAAAATTTCCCTGCCATTCATTACCAAGTCACTATGCTGCATCTTTAATAAATCAATACTAAAATGTGTCTTCCCTGCCCAATGGAAGATTGCAAGAGTCACTCCCATTTTTAAAGAAGGAGATAAAAACGCAAAATCGAATTATAGACCAATATCAGTTCTCCCTGTAATATCGCGGCTCTTTGAAAAGTTAGTTTACAACCAGCTATATGAATATATGAGCACTAATGGCCTCATAGCATCCTGTCAATCTGGTTTTAGGGCCCATCATTCTACAACAACAGCTCTGTTAAAATGTACTGATGATTGGCTAAATGGTGTAGATGCTGGAAAATATGCAGGGGTCGTATTCGTAGACTTAAAGAAAGCCTTTGACACAGTTGATCACGGAATTCTTCTTCAAAAGCTCGCACACTATGGTGTTCAGGGCCACGAGCTAGAGTGGTTTAAGTCATACCTGTCAAAGCGCACTCAGTTCACAAGAGTCAACGGCTGCGACTCCAGAGTCCAAAGTATAAGCCTAGGAGTACCTCAGGGTTCATGTCTTGGACCCCTGCTATTTTCAATATACATCAATGATCTCCCTATGGTCATCGATAATGCTAAAGTTTATATGTACGCTGATGACACTTGTATAAGCTTCCAAGCTGATAGCGTTGCTAAGCTAAATGAGGGATTAAACAAGGACCTTGAAGCTTTGGATTCATGGCTCAGTGGTAATATACTGTCCCTGAACGTAGCCAAAACGCAGTCAATGACCATTTCAACAAAGCACAAGCAAGCTGCATTAGAAAAGAAAAATGAACAACTTTGTCTGCAAATGCGCAATGAAACCCTAGGAGCTGTTCAAAACGCCAAGTATCTAGGAGTTCACATTGATAATTCTCTTGACTGGAAGAAGCATATTCAGGAAACATCTAAAAAAATTTCACGATCTCTTGGTATGTTAAAATATGCAAAAAGATATCTTCCTTTCCATGCGCTTAAAAATCTCTACACCAGTGTCATTGATCCTAGCTTCCGGTACTGCTGTTCTGTGTGGGGTGTGTGTGGTGCAGCCGAAATCCACCAGCTACAGAAACTTCAAAATCGAGCTGCCCGAATCATCACCGGTAGCAATTACGATGCCCCTAGTAAACCATTAATAGAAAGTTTGGGTTGGAAAACGATTAATGATATGATACAGTTTGAATCGCGAGTTATGGTATTCAAATCATTAAATCGGCTCACCCCACAATACCTCTCAGACCTGTTTGTGGCAAACTCCACCAATCCCTCATACAACCTAAGGAGTACGGACACTGATCTTACGCTGCCAAAGAGGAACACCTCGACTGGCCAGAAAAGCTTTTCGTATAGGGGTGCTAAACTTTGGAATGGTCTCCAAGATCCATCAAAGCGAGCCTCTAGCCTGATCTCCTTCAAGACGTTGTTATAGTCACTTTATGTCATTTCAGTCATCTCCTTTATTTTATTCTATTTTTTTTTCCTCTAACTAGTATTTTTAATTTTTCAAATAGAACATTATATGTACTTATTGTAATTAAGAAAGTTATGTAGGATTTTACTTATTGTACTTAAGTTATGTAGGATTTTATTCCTATTTTGTAGTATATTTAGATGGAGGGCCCCTTGAAAAGCAGCTACGGCTGAAGGGCTACCCTCCCTAAACATTTATAATAATAATAATAATAATAATAATGGTTCCTTTGACCAGGATCTTTATAGTTTCTTTCTATGTATTAAGTTCTAGTTTTTCTTTGCAGGATAATACCGTTGATGATCCACATGGAAAAAGACAACATATCTTACTTTCTGGTTCGCCAATATCTTCTTTTATCTTTCTTGCTTTCTATTTGTTATCTTTGATAAATCTTGTTTTGGAAATGTAATATAATGTAATATAATATAAGTTAAGTTCTGCATTAATACAGTATACAATAATTAACTACAAACTTAAACCAACAAGATAATTAAATGAAAATAGAAACAACATAAAAAGGGGAAAAAGCGCGCAGAACTCTTGAGGAGCCTGCTAAGTAGCTAAACTAACGAGAAGGAGGCCCCCCTATAGCAATAAGGGGCGGAATGTAAGTTATTAGCAAGTAGTCATCCAATTTTTCTATTTGCAATTCAAAATCCAAACAATTACATAACGCCTAAAAAGTGAGCTTTTACATGCTTTTTAAACAAAATTTTTGACGAAGATGATCTTATTGTAACATGTATCTCATTCCATAATTTTGCCCCCAAATATCGGATTGACTTCAAACCATACTGTAATGTGTTATTCTTAGCCAGAAACAGATCACCACGAGTCGATTTTCTAATTAATTAGATCCTTGAATTATTTTGGATTTGTCTTGAGTGTTCTGCTGTAAACTGATCAATTCTCTCTGCTGAGCTTACCGATATTTGTTTTTTGACAGAATAGTTGGTGAAGATGTTGTATGTGCTTTGTATATATTTTTCATACATTGAAAGGTGGATAGCAGAGGATCGTTGCTATGAATTGAATGTAGTTGGCGCGTAGAGTAGAGTCCTTTTTATTTTTGAATTTTGAATGTTTTTTTTTTCAATTTTAAGATATTCTATAAATTGATTTTAAGGATCTGGAATTTCTCCTAAAAAGGCAAAGATGACGTTAAAGGGTGGTGCTGTTGTAGATCCAGACTCTAGTAAGAATCACTTATTTGCAAGTTTTGAGTAGTGTCTGCAATGCTTGCAGAGACTTTAATTGCAGACCCTCACTTGTTCCCATTGAAAATGTGTCTATAGCCATAAGACTTAAGAAATATAAGTTTGATTGTTAATGATATAGAAAAATAAACATTCATTTTGCTTGGTGCTTAAACAAGAAAACCTACTGCTGTGTAGTTTTATCGTTAGTTTAGCAGACGTTTTGTGCAACTTCCACTGCAACTAGAAACATGTTATCATATTTTCCCACTCACTGTGACAGGTTATATGCCTCTTAAATATCTGGAGTGTGTTGGTACTACAGAACTTCACTACAGCGCGAAAAAGCGACAGCGTTTTTTAGACATACTGCAAAGCTTTTTTCATCCGACACTCGTCAGAGTATGAAAGGTCAAATAACGACCGAAAGGTGAACCGAAATATACAGCCAGATGCGGATATACGTGATATGATGAATAATGCGTCCAGGTATCCGTATGATTGGCCACTTAGCTCTTGTGTTTACTAGAAGACATACTATTGTCCACTATTGTTTACGAGTGTTCACTATTCTTTATTGGAAGAATCCAGTTGAGAAAATGAGCTCTTTTCCTTTTCGTTTACAAAAGACTGGGTTTTGAGTCTTTATGTACCTTATTGGCCCTTTTAACGCCGGCCCGTAATGCCGTTGATTTTCCTTAAGCGGCGTTAAAAGGGCCGGCGTAAAAAGGGCCGAAAATTCACGATTTTCCTTCAAGTAGCGGCGTTATTTTTTTCAGCTCTTATTTTTGGGACCATTCATTTATTACGCCATCAGAGAAGGGGGCCTCGGAAGGGGGAGTGGAGATGCTGATATATGCAAGTACCGTATTTCCTCGAAAGAGCGCCTCCCTCGAAAGAGCGCCCCCCTCGAAAGAGCGCCCCTCTCGAATGAGCGCCTCCCCGAAAGTAAAATTTTTAAATGAGCGCCCCCCCTGGAATGAGTGCCCCCCTTTAGTAACGATTTGTCAACGATAGCGAAGAGAATGAAAGCAAGACAAACCAAACCACTCAAGTCAAACATGTGAAGACTGCTTGATCTATTGCCTGAAAGAGGGCCATGCCGGTCTGGACATATTCAAGGGACAGTTATTAATTTTGAGTGAACCAGACATGAATCCATTTGAAAGGCTGGCTTCAGAACAGGATATTGATGATGCTACACCATAATCCAAGCTAATAGATATCGACCAAGAGGACAAAATTGATATTTTTCTTGTAACCCTTTCCATTATAATGCTTTCTAAGTTTTTCATTTTCATATGGTTTTCTGACTAATTCCCTTTTCCTTGTATTTCCTATCTCTTCATATGTTGTGTTTATGTATCTACCCATAACCATAACTATTGGGAAAAATTGTGTCTGTATGTCTACGAAATCAAATGACCACCCCCAAAGAAGCATATTTGTAAATGAGCGCCCCCTCGAATGACCCCCTCCCCTGGAAGGCTGACTTTTAAATGAGCGCCCCGGGTGCTCTTTCGAGGAAATACGGTATACTCGAATCAGGAATACATTCAATCGGTTCAGAAATAAGAAAGATACCATCGTTGTATTTATAAAGTAAAGACCTATTTTAGAATGTGCTCAAGTGCAGCAGTTAATACTACCAACTCAACAACAAACAGAAGAATGATATTGGAATCTTTAATTAACAGTTATTTAGATTCCCTGAAACGGATTTTCACTCAATTGTACCAAACTGGAGGTTTAATGAACAGCTTCAAAAATGTGCGCCTTTCTAAACCTCGATAATATAAATACTTTCGACTCTTTTAGGTATTTGTACATATCAACAATCATCCTGCATGGAGAGGTTTGACAGTTGAAAGTCGAACACCCACTCTAACATCATGTGCCTGAACACCACGACTCAGTTGCTCAAATACCTTCTCTGCGTACCAATCTTGGTATCTCCCAGCAGTGTAACTCTTAGCACTCTTGGATCGGTTGCCAGTACTGTTGCTAGTATTACGCCTAGGCCATCGCCTTTTCCAGAAGGAGGGCTAGAGATTCCCATTATCATCTACTTTGTTCACCAAAACAAACTCATTTTGCAAAAAAATGAAAACTTTTGTCGATGAACAAGTAAACAAAATGACAGAGGTATTCACTTTGGAAGAAGCAAAAGAAGAATTAGAAGAAACCGAAAAAGAGTAAGAAATCATTGTTGGATCTGGTGATGAAACCGATAAATGAAAATTGCGTAGCAAACAAAGATACGCGGACTTGTACTGAACTTCTGTTGACTGATGATTAAAAGTGTTTGCAAAAAATACGAAAAGTGCGTAAATAATGTCCTTATCGATTTTCAATATCCTACATTTTTGAATGACGTTAACTGTGGCCCAAAGTGGCGGTAGACCAAATTCCTTCCCTGGCGTTGCAAGAGCCAGTGTAGAAAGGGCCGGCGTTATATTAGGGGCGGGCGTTATATTAGGGCCGGCGTTATATTAGGGCCGGCGTTAAAAGGGCCAATAAAGTAAGTTGATTCCTAACCACTTGAATGAAAGGACGGTCTTGCTTGCCCAATGATCCGAAAATTATCGTCTGATTGTATTTGGCGCATTCTGGATTTTGTAATAAGATGTTGTTATGGTCGAATCACAATTCATTTTGGGATGAATGTTTTTGCGCTTATGATTTGGTTGTTCTCTTACTGTATTGCTTTCTTTCCTGATACTTGTGGGAACATGTTGTTTTATTCTGTTTTCTAGTCTCTGCGCAGTGCGTTTTTGAGTGGTAGGAAAGCTTTCTTTTTTAGCAGATGGTAGCATAACCATATTATTGTAAACCACACGAGGCTTCACAGCATAGAAACAAGATGTAATAGCTTTGTTTATTTGGTTTTCAAACTTTGATGAAACATTGCCAATCCAGGCCAATTTGAGGTAAACCGGGCACTTCTCAGGACCAAACGGTTTTTCTGCAAAGTTGGCAAGTTTTTGCCTACTACAAGAAAGAAGAACATTTCTGGATACCCGTTTTCAATGAGCAATTGTCTTATTATGTCAAGCACTAAGCCTAATTTAATTTTGGAGCAAGTCATAAGTGCCCTGTGAACTAAGGTTTAATGAGGTTAGTTGTTCTTGCTTTTGGGCTGAAGGAATTACAGCGGATGTATTGCCCAGTAAACGTCTGACTTGAATTCTTCAAGTACACAATGGTGAATAATTGCCAAGTGGCCAATCATACGGCTAACTGGACACATTATCCATCATATCATGTGCATCTGACTATATATTTCGGTTCACTTTTCAGTCGTTATTCGACGTTTCATGCTCTGAGGAGTGTCGGACGAAAAAGCTGTTCAGTATGTCTAAAAAATGTTAATGCTTTTTAATATCGTATGATTGGCTCTATGTTGTTGTATGTTATTTGATTAGATACATATGTTTTGACCATTTAGTTGTAACTTTGATTTACAAATACTCCATTCTGATTCCTTGTAAAGAAATGGAGGAGTGTTGCCATGTTTATCAGAAAGACGGCGAAGTTTACAACGCGGTCCTTGGTATGACAGATCTCGCAAGGGGAACAAATTCTTACTATAAATTGCAAGTTCTTGCTCATGATGCCATAAGCAGGTAAATACCAGGTTGTATTATCTCTTAGGAAGTACCAGGTGACTAAGCATTAGAGCAGTCGACATAAATAGTTAAAGGTCGCAAGTTCGAGTCCCGCTCGGGTCATTCATTTTCTTGCACTTTCACTTCACAATTCTATGATCTGTTTATTTCATTTACTGAGTATGTGCTTAGTATTAATAGAAGATATGCTAGCTGAATGCTATCCAATGTGAAATCTGACATTTACAGCCATTTACAGCTATGAACGAACAGGTTAATATTTGCTAATTTAATGTGATGTTTTATGTCTTTGACGTCATTGCCATTCACTAATTTTCACTATTTATTCTTTTATTGCCCTAGAAATTATGTTTGTTGGATATCTTATTCGTATTACCATTAATATCATCATTATCATTATAAATGCATTGCTTTCAATAGAAATTTTAATATTTTTCCTCCTGTATATTTTAACTGTAACGTAATGGTATTCTATGTACTAGTATATTTTATATTGTATCATGTTTCTTTAGCCGTCATGTTGCGTGTGCCACTCTTACGTTCATGTGGAGTTCTGTTGTGCGTAGTAAACACCCTTTCCGGGCAATGTGCTGTGCCTGTCAATGTATCTGTCATTTGTCATGTACTGTGTTAGTATTATGTACTCTGTGCGTAATGATTTAGTCTTAGTCTTTGGGTTGAATAACAAGTAAATACAACAAGAAGTGTTGTTTCTGAGTTTGAAGCCTACATTAGGCCTAGGCTTGAGGTCTAGGCCTAAGATCGCCTCCGGGTAATGCCAGAGTGGACCATCTCGTGTTATTATACACGCTACAAATTGGTGACAGGAGTCAACGGGCGAAAGTTAACGCCACGATGGAGACGGTCTACTGATTACGAGGGAGGTGGAATTCAGAGCTCGGGAGAAAGAGGATTTGTTAGCTAAGTACTTCTTCCGTATTTTGACTTTTGGATGTGTTGTTTTACAGAATGATTGCGATGTTTCAAATTAAAATCAATTGGCTTTTCATTTTGTTCCCGTCTGAATGTTGCATCTGATTTGACTTACGCTACTATGGTTCCTCCTGAATGAAACACAACGCTAGTTCGAAGTACCGACAAGACGTATGTTTAATATATAGTGGTATAGAGTTTGCTGGCCAAGAGTGGTTGCAGCGAAAGAGCTAGGAAGCCTTCGTTAGGATTTATTTTAATTTACAAAGATGTTACTTTACTGGAAACACCGTGCGATGTTTTTAGCGCCTTCTTTTGTTTACCAGTTACTGTCTTCGGACCTTAACATTCTTTGGACATTTTTTGTTGCATCTTGATTGGACTCAAGGAACTAGTCAATGTTGTATTATTCATAGTTTAAAGGGAGGGATGGTGTAACGTAATGGTGTTCTATGTATTAGTATATTTTATATTGTATCATGTTCCTTTAGCCGTCATGTTGCGTGTGCCACTCTTACGTTCATGTGGAGTTCTGTTGTGCGTAGTAAACACCCTTTCCGGGCAATGTGCTGTGCCTGTCAATGTATCTGTCATTTGTCATGTACTGTGTTAGTATTATGTACTCTGTGCGTAATGATTTAGTCTTAGTCTTTGGGTTGAATAACAAGTAAATACAACAAGAAGTGTTGTTTCTGAGTTTGAAGCCTACATTAGGCCTAGGATTGAGGCCTAGGCCTAAGATCGCCTCCGGGTAATGCCAGAGTGGACCATCTCGTGTTACTATACACGCTACATAACTCCTCGTTATTGGTCTCCCAATCCTTTTTCCGAATCGCAGCGTTTATTCACTATTTTAAAGTGCTGTTCAGCATATTTTATGAGTTGCAATTGTGTGTACGCTCTTATTCATTATCTCCAACTTTTCTCCTTCTTCTAGTTATTATGTATTCCGCTCGTGGGGAAGGGTCGGAACAGCCATTGGAGGACATAAACTCGAAGTTCGTATCATTTACCACTGTTTTTATACATGATTTTAGTGAAGTAGCAAAATAATTAGATAAGATTACTCTATATTTTCAAATCTGAATGATATCACTATTTTGTATACGAATGAAATTTCTTCCGTGGTATTTGGCTTAAGAATGGTATTGTTTGCTTGATTAGAAATAAATTTTCTTGTTTGTTTACGAGCGATTTCGCTTATTTGTTTTTCGACAGTATCCTTACCCGTTTTCCTGTCAATTGCTTCAATTTAGCTGCATTCACTTTCTTCTTTAGTCCTTTGATACATTGCTTAAAGCTGTCAATAACTTTACTGAAATATTTGAAGAAAAAACAGGTGAATACTTAAATGTATTACTTAATTCGTAAGAAGATTATTGTTTGGAGCTAATGGATTGTTTTCTTTCTAGGCAATTTATTGTTATAATAGTTATAAAAATTCCTCGTTACTTTCAAAATGGTAAATTTGTTCCCTTCTTCGGACCTAACCAGCATCAACCCACCTGACAGTGTGAGGTTTCTTATTAGTGACTAAGCCTTCCTGCAAATTTAATCATTTTGATAAATGTAGTAAAATCCGGTGTGTTGAAACTGTCAATTATGCTGCTCAATTATGAGCCTCTATAGCATTACCTAGATAATCAATATGCTGACTTACATTTTTCTTTTCTTATTTTTGCATCTGTCCGGAGTATTTCTAATGCAAATTATTATTCCTAATTGCAATCTTAATTTCAAATTAATAGATGTACAGAATTCCACATTGTCCAAAGTTCTAACTGTTATACTTTCCTTTTGCCGAAGGTAATATATGGAGCTGCAGAAGGAGCTTTATGAAAAAGCCTTACAAATTTTACCCACTTGAAATTGACTACGGTCAGGTAGTGTCTCACAGCATTTGCATTTATTGACAAAAGTAGAAAGCTAAGTTTATATTGGGTACTCTGTTGGGTGTATACTATATCATGGAAAACTTTCCTTCAAAATTTCAAGTTCTAAAACTAATTCTCAATGTGATCAATATTTTGTGCTATTTAGGAAGATGAGAATTTGAAGAAATTGCAGGTGGAAGTGGGAAAGAGCTCAAAGTTACCTCGGGAAGTCCAAGGTCTTATAAGAATGATATTTGATATTGAATCTATGAAAAGGACCATGGCAGAATTTGAGGTAATCCTATTCGATTACCCTTTTTCATTTGTTTCGTCTTTGTCATTTCTACAGCCTTCTTCAGTATGGAGTTTTCTACTGTCATATAATTATCGACATGCATGAGTATGAACGTAGAAAAAGTAGTTCTCATGCTATTGTAATATATGTTACTACGTTAAGAAGTTTTGGGTTATATTCAATAGTGAAGTGAATACCCTTAAGTAACTGAAAGTTGTGGCCATCAATAGCCGTAGTGGTAATCCTGTGACAAGAATGAGTACTTTCAAATTTGAAAAGTTGAAAATTGACGCTGTGCATTAGCTTTGCCTGTTTGACACTATGCTTTATGAACCGACCGTTGTTGTACCATGGACTCACCATGAGGTCTATTGATATCAAGCTCTCTAACGTGTGCTTAGTGGAGCATTCACATTGGAATGGTCCATCACTTTCTATTTCACTATTCTGTTAATCATTTCAAAATTAAATAAGTATTCTGTAAATCGGCAAATATGAGTTTTGTTAAAAATTGGGTGTGTTTGCAGTGGATGTGGCGGAAAGTGACACTGAATTTCCATCCAAGAAAATTATAAAGTTGTAGCAAAGCAACATGATCTAATTGTATCTAAGATATCTATCCAGACATAAATTAGATTTTGTCAAAAAAGTAACTGTTCTGTTAAGAAACAAAATGAAAAAGCTTTTAAGCTTAAACTTAACTTATGATGCCTTACAGCGGAGTTTCTTGATTTCCTTTAACACACTAACAGTCCGTGTATCACAACAACAAACCATTGTGCTCTCATGGAACTAGTCAACTTATTTAATCTAACTCACCTCTTGCCTTGTACCTGGTGCCACCTACTCCGTAGTGCAGGGCTATAGCCACTTTTGTTTGTTTGACACAGGAACTGTATGTATGTAAGTCAGATCCTATTTTGTTAGAAATCTCGCACAGTAGTTTACTTTTGTTTGTGAGTACAGCAACTATGGTATTGTAATTATTTTTGAGCCAATTCTTTCACTTTTGCTCCTTTTTTGTTTCTAGCACTAGTTTCCTTTTAGACATGTTTCTTTTCTTACTAAGGAAATAGGGAACATTTTTTGTGGTTTTCCTAATTGCGGATAACTTTCCTTGATGTTTGGTATATTGCTTGCCTTTAATAATCAGTCAATAAACACTGCACGTTTTTTTATATAAGAAACAAACTTTCTCCCTTCAGCCTGGACGTCTCTTATTATTTTGTCAAATCCAGCTTTAAATGTTTCTCAAAATTCTTGAAATTTCCTACAGCAACAGGGCAACTATGAGACGAAAAATTGAAGTTTTAGTTAAAAACATTTGAGAGACGGATATTGTTCGTATTTTGTTTCCAGTTCAATTATAACTTTTCTCGCAGAAACAGATTTTTTAAGCTTACTTTTGCAACCCAGCCTACCTATGTTTCATAATTGTTTCTTAATTTTTGTCTGATTTAAGCCTCATGTTTCTTATATACTTGTTTCTTATAAAAAACGTGTATTCGATTACTTCTTGCCATTCGACCAAACCCACTACGAAAATTGGAAAGTTGCTAATCAGATACCGAATAAGGTAACTAAATATTAAACGTTTGGTGGACAGCTGTAGTTTAAACAACTTGTTTTGTTTTTTTTTCTGTGTAGAACGAGAGTTGATTATGTTACCACTATATTTGAAACTCGTTGTGCGTCTTTTGACTACCGTTTGCAGAATAGTTTTTTAATCGATAGAGTTGTTTTGTTGTCTCGTGGTCAGTTGATTAAAGACATTACTCGAGGACTACATCAATAATAATGAGTAATCCTTGTGGTTTAATCTTGGAGTTGCTAAATTTCAACTTTCTGATAAAGAGAGGTATTGTTTGCCCGGCTTGCTTTTGTGTAGCAATTTTGTGCTGGTTAGAGATTGGCTCATTAACGAAGAGCAAAAAGTTTACCTGGATTCCTTTGCATCCATATATGGATTGGTTGTGGCTGTAGTCCCGCGCAATAGGTCATATTTACTTTGCCAGCATATAGAACAAGATAGTCGCACTGCATTGTAATATCACAGTACACATTTTTTATATACTTTAGGAAATAAACTTTCCCCCTCAACATTGATTTTCTTAATATTTTATCAAATCCAGCGTTAAATGTGCCTATGTGTTTCTTAAAATTCTTAAAATTTCTGAAATCACGAAGGATAGTCGCATTGCATTGTAATATCACAGTAGCACAAGAATAAACATTTTCACGTTGATCAGCTGCATTGCTGTGCTGCATGATTTTATCAGCATTTCTAACAGGACATATTATAGACTTGCCTTGTAATAAGTTTATCACTTGAAAGTTTTGTTTTGTTGATCTGTTGATCCACGACATGGTGATTGATAAATATTCTTTAGTATGTTCTATTTGTTTATAGATCGATTTGGATAAGATGCCTCTTGGTAAACTATCAAAAAAGCAAATTGAGAAAGGTTATGAAATTCTTGGAGAACTACAAAGGGTATATGGAATAAGTTGACAATTCATTTCTATCCAGTCTTATTCACCTAATCCAAACTATTGTATTCGACCAAGAATGTTCGTATTAATTATCTGAAAAGAATCCTTTTGGCATATTGTTTTCTTCCATTGCAGTGCATCGATATATGTGGAGGTTCAAACATGAAGATATTGGATGCTTCAAACAGATTTTATACTTTGATTCCGCACGATTTTGGCGTGCGATCACCTCCTTTGTTGAACAAAGCAGAAATGATTAAGGTGGACAATGCATTTGTTGCTCATGTCATTTTTCATTTGATTTCGAATTTATTTTATTGGTGTATAATGTGAATGGAAAAGGGTGAGCAGTAATTCGAAACTCGAAATAGACATCAGTGAGGATTGTAGAAATGATAGAATAAAATGACCGATGGAAACAACTGTGTTCGAAATTTCTTAAATGTTTTATATTTCTTGAATTGTTGATATTTCTCAAGGCAAAATACAACCACAGCAATTATGGAATCACGATTTAACTGAGAGAAAAGGAATGTAGCAAGGGAGGGTTTTAATTTGTAGTTTATTGAACCTTAACTGTATAGGTAGTTTGTAAGATATGTTGTATACAGTTTGTCTAATTTAATATCATAGATGATGATATATGAGTTGTCGTGTCTTGTATTTCACCAGACACATTCTTTTAATTCACTAGGCAAAGATGGATATGCTTGGGAGTTTGCTAGACATTGAAATTGCATACAGTTTATTGAAGAGTTCAGTTGCAGAACATTGTGACCCAGTAGATGTCCATTATGAGAGTTTGGCAGCCGATATCAAAGTTCTAGATAAGGGAACTGAAGAATTTAAATTGATTGAAAGTTACTTGCAGAATACCCATGCCAAAACTCATAGCAATTATACGTTGGAAATAATTAATGTAACTATTTTGCTTTCTAAATTCTTGTTCCATTCCAAGTGTTTGAATGTCATATTGCTTACATAGATATCGCTTTCTCCTATTGGACTATTTCATCCTAGACTATTGTTATACATATCCTTGATATTACGAATTGTATATTTTAACTGCAACATTTGTTTTTTGCATTTTCCCTTCAGTTTAACATAATGAATTAGTTGTTTGTTTCGCCTTTTCTTGCTGCTGATAGTAGCGTCTGTTTTCGGAAATTTTTAGGTTTTCATGCTTGATAGACATGGCGAAGAAAGTAGATACAGTCCATTCAGAGATCTACATAATCGGAAGTTGCTTTGGCATGGATCAAGAACAAGCAATTTTGCAGGCATTATTTCTCAAGGACTGCGTATTGCTCCACCCGAGGCGCCAGTTGTAAGGAAATGGCTTTTTAAAACTAGTTTAAATTGTAGTTATACTTTTTGTCTGGTTAGAATTTCAATAGTCACATCTAGATGGCTATGCTTTGTGCATATAGATACTGATGTGAAGTAATTTTGTTCTTGGAACTTTTATTTAATTCTTTAGAGATGCTATATAATCATGTGCGTCGAACACGTACTAAAGTATGATAATTAATTTGGCGTAACTAATTATTTCCACCCTTTTCCTTTTCCTAACTTTCCAGCTTACATTCTCGACTCAGGCAGAATTTTTATTTTTGTTATAGAATGGTTATATGTTTGGAAAAGGAATTTACTTTGCTGGTTTGTTCCGTGACTTTATTTTGATATATTTTTGTTTATCTGTGTTGGAAAAGCAGTGAGAAATATTGTCATGTATTATTTGAAGTGATAAAGAATATGTTTATCAAGTCAAGTAATCGTTGTTTTGTTTCAGATTGGAGGCTTATTTTGCAAACTATCTGCATTTATCAAAATTCGTATTACAGAAAAACTGCAAAGACAAAGCAGTTTCAATTGTAGCGTTTAACTCAACACATAATTCTTTCTCTGCTATAAATTCAAATTTTGTACATTAATAGAAATGCGTTTGCTACCATATTAAACATCTTTGTTCTTAATGGTTTATTATTGTTTATGTTTGGTTGTAAATCGTTTCTGTCATATTCTCTTTTGTAGATATGGTATCAAAGGTATGTTTCTTTGTTGTATTTTTACTTTGCGAAAAACGTTTGACATTCGCAAAATATTAGTTTTTTCCTTCAAAACTTTACATTTGTTCCATTCTTTTGTTTTCTCTTTTTCTGCAAACCTAGTCTGCAAATTACTGCTGCACAAGCTCAGGTAATCCCGTTGGATTGATGCTTCTTTGTGAAGTTGCCCTTGGCAACATGTATGAACTGTTGCATGCAAAAGCAATCGATAAGCTCCCTAACGGCAAACACAGTTGCAAAGGTAAGATATTCTTTTTGCGTTCTAAGTTTTTTACTGCACAGTTTATGTACGATCTATTTTGGTATCAACAATAGTGTATCTCTGCTGTTTTTTTCCTCTGTGAAATTGCAACAGAATTGAGATCGGTTTGAATCTTGGCCAATTGCAAACATTAGCTATCTCTTGTGTATGAAGAGAGACGTTCTTGTTGTTGAACGTTGATGGTTTTTCAGGAAGGAGCTCTTGCTTATGAGGTAGAGATTAGGTGGTAATCAATATCTCAGATATCTTAGAGACCGGTTTATTTCTCGGCTTAGAGCTCGGAAATGTCCTTTGACAATTTATTCAGGAGGTTGGAGCTATTAGCTCTTTATGTAGGTGAACGTCATTTCTTTCGGGGCAAATGTTGTATGTAATAATGTTCTCCACAGCAACTCAATTTCAAGATTGCGTCGCAAAGAAATGTTGCTAAGATGGAAGTGTGAAATCCGGTGATTAGTCTGGAACGAATGTACCCCCTTTTTGTTAGGAGAAGATACTGTTTTCTTTTTATTTGAATATGATAGAGCTATCAAATCTCTTTTAAAAATTATGTGAATTGCAGAATGTTTGACGAAGGCTAAGTCAAAGCATATAATACCATGTAAAATGTTATGTTTCTCTTATTCTATTCAAGGTCTGGGAAAAACCGGGCCAGATCCAAGCTGTGACCATATTTTACCTGACGGTGTTTCTGTGCCAGTTGGAAAAGGAAAGGATCAAAATGTTGGTGGATCTTCTCTTTTGTATAACGAGTATCTTTTCATATATTCTGGTCAGATTTTTTTTTTTTTTTTTTTTATCATATAAAAACAAGTTCTTAAAAAGAAAAATAAAAATACATTTTCTTGTGAACACTCGCAGTGAGGAAAGACATGGTGTCACCGAGTCCTCACTACAAGTGCCACTTACAATTTCATTTTTTATTTACAAAGTACAAAGTAGGTACTCATGCTGAGGTCAATGGCAGTCACACGCACACGACAACGCGTGTTCCAAAATATCAAACATTAAAAATAGAACATGCTGTCTGAAGGAAAAATTTTCTGGTCAGATGATTTTCGTAGAACAATAATTGTTTCGCAAATTGGTGAAGAGAGGGGCGGTTCGAGCAAGTGAGCTACCCTTGAGCAACGATTTGGAAGCGTGGCCCGATAGCTCAGTTGGTAGAGCACTGACGTACAAAGTCAGGGGTCGCGAGTTCGAATCCCGCTCAGGTCGGTTATTTTCTCGCACTTTCACTTTTCATTTCTTCCAAACCCTGTTGCCTCTACAAAAATAATTGTTTCGTTTCAGTTTTGGATTTGTTTATTTGAATGTGAATAACATTTGAGAGTAAGTTCATTACCATACTGTTGTTTACACCAGAGTGCGACTGTGCTGTTAGCGAGTAGTGCAGCCATTATTTCAAATTCCATAGAAATTTGCTTTGCTTCTACTGTACGTTATTTGATGTTTTTGTCTTCGTAATTCATGAATTCATATATTTCCGCTAGAGGTCGCATAAAATATTATTGAGTAGGTAACATGACAGATTAAAGCTGAAAGTCATTAGATTCATTTAGTCAGCTTCATAATTCTATTGTTAGCTTGATTGTCGTGCAAAACGTTTCCCGACATGCATTTTTTCACAATTTTAATTTGTTCTTGGATTGAGACATGACCAGTTAGCTATTCGATAAAGTTGATCTTTTACTTTCTGTTTGGCAGATAATTACGGGATCATCCAGAAAGTACATACGCCCAAAATCATATTGTTTTTGACCAACCCACTGACTCTACGGCCGAGTACGTTTTTGACTCAACCCACCCACCCACTCATGTACGAGCGTACGAATTTTTGAATGTTATTCCTTGAAAAATGTTACCTAGTTTTAGCACCAGCTTTTCACAATATATAAACAAACTGCGTTCAGTTCTCACTTTTTCTGAAATACTGCAACTGTTGCAATGTTTTCATTTTCTACCATTCTGTCCACATTTTCTCTCAGCTTACACGATGGGTAGGTCTACCTGTAGAGCATGCCATCGTACGTTCGCTTCAACCTTTGCCACGCAACACACCATGTACGCGTACATTTTTTATCTTACTCATCCACCGACCCTCAAAGCTTGCGTACTTTCTGCACGACCTCTACCCTCGCATGCGAGAACTCAAACCGGTCTTAGTTTCAAATTGGCTTGACATTTGGCTGGGCCTACCAATTTTGCTTCCCATCACATGAACATTTGCAAACAGGTTTGAGTTCACCTCCCTTACTCTGCGCATTCACATGTCATGATATTCATCCCATAATCCCATTTGCTCTTGTGTTCAAAATTCACTTCATCCGGAAATGAAAAATACTTTTACTTGTATGAAGATTTCAGGTCGACCTCAAATCTCATGTCGACCTGAGAAATCGAATTGAGTTTCAAGTCAAGTTGAAACACAGACCAGTACAGGACCAGGCTTTGGAACCGTACAGGATCAAGAATAGTCCGCTTTCGTAGCCGGATCAAGACTGTACCTGTTTGCAGGATCAGAATCGCACCGGTTCCGCAGGACTAGTGTAGACGGGAGGCCTATCAGTTACACTTTTATCGGCTCCAAACTGTAACGGTGCAGTGTAAACGTAGCCTGATTGTGCTCATGTGCGAGCTGCCTTAGATATTACATGACTCGGAACTATTTCAAGCAATTGTTTCATTTCCTTCACTTGTTTAAAGGTATATCGTTTACGATGTTGCACAAGTTCGTATGAAATATTTGCTCCAGCTGAACTTCAAACATAAATATTAAGTGTTCTTTTTTCAAAAGAATTGCTCAAGATTTAACCTCAAAATTAGTATACTAAGACTGATGGATGTTCTGTTGAAATATAAAAGTTTTGTTAAGTTTCTTCTTCAGCTTGGATTAGATCAGTTTTGGTAGTTATGTTCGTAGTTAATTATCGATTTTAGAATAGTATCAGCTAGAATACCCATACAATTGCTGAAAACGTCTGTATTTAAGACTACGAGAATTTTAAATGACATCTTTTTCATACCTTTTAAAGTTCTCAGTAAGAATACGAGAGTATGGCATTCATCATCATAATTCAAACTCAGGTTTTTAAATTTGATTTCTTATAGTCTAATTTACCCTTTGTAGATTTTTCATGTACATTCATATGATTTAGTTTGCTATTGCTAGAGCGATGCTAGTCCTGTAATGCGCATCGCAGATTTTTCTATTTTCTCATTTGTTTGTTTTGTGCTGCTATAGAAAGGTTTTAAGAGTGGCTCATTAATAGTAGAGTTAGATATTTATATAAGGAAACATTAGGGGCTCTTAGGCGTTTTGAAATTGCATGAGCATGGGTATTTCACCAGCAATTTTGGTGTAGCGTTGTCTTTAACAGGCAGTTTTGCAACACTTATGAAGTTCGTAAGAAGATTTGTGCATATCGCCTTACAAATCTACTTGGAAGAATTTCCATTAGATTACGATGCTTATACATTGCGTTCGAAAAGTTTCGGAGAGAAAGATTTGGTGTGAGACTGTCTGAAACTTTCTTTGGGAAATTTTTGATGTGCCGGAATTTACAGCGGCGAAAGTTTTTAAAAACCTTGCTATCAGAATAATTTCTATGGGCACCCATTTAATGACATCCACCTTGCTCTGCATATGGTCATATAATATAGCTAGCACCATTTCATTGCCTCCGTGACTAAAGGAGCTTGTAAGAAGACCTAGTTTCTTGGCCTTCCCACAGTACCTTTGAGAAGAGAGTTAGCCTGTTCCCCGACAGGGATCTCGAGAAGAGCGGTAGCCAGTATCCCAACAGGGGCCCGGGAGAATGTTGCTAATGCAACGTAATTGTAGTCAAGGTGTGTGTTGGATGTTTAGTTATGGAAGCTTTTAGTGCCTTATTTCCCACTTGACTGCTTTTATGGCATTTGATTCCATATTCAGAATAGCTGAACCCACGTGCTCTTTGTAATAAGCTGGCGAAGTTCAAGCTGTAAGAGAGCCCCTACTTTGTTTGCACTGTATTGAGAATATTTAAAATACACTGCAATGTCTTTTTAAGCGTACTCCCACTATAACATTGTCACTGACTTTGCATTTGGAACATTAATTTATATAACATAACTTGAGTATTTGCAAACTTTGTGTTGATTACTGCTTGCACTTTGTACGCTACCATGGAGCAAAAAATGCAGGCATGATATTCCTATAGATATAAGAAGGTCGCCATCTGCTAATGTCTTCCGTCTAGAACTCAATTGTCAACACAATGTATTGCAGACAGTCACCATTTACCTATTTACCCATAGTTCCTATGGGGCACGATTTACCTATCCTTGTACCTATCCTTTAGTTATTATCTGAAAAGGGTGTAACGTGCAACTATTCTAATGCTCAACACAGCTAACAAAGGAATAGTATTGTCAAGGGACTGTGGGAATGGCTTTAGTTGCTTTTTTTATATGTTGTTTTGGTGAATCGTTTTTTACAATTGGATAGGCAAGGTAGGCACTGTTAGCGTTGGGAGTGTGATAGGCCATTGCTGAGAAACTGGTATTTTGTTTTTACATAACAATAGTTTAGTTTCACAAAGTGGATATACTTTAAGAATCTGTTTCTGGGAGTTGCATACTCCATTAGTCTATTGTTTAAGATATTATTATGTTATACTTTATGGCTACGAAGGAATACAGATTGTGAGTTACTTTATTATTTATTCATAGTATTTGTCTTTGTTTTGTTTCATATTTATACAATAACACATTTTGTGTTGCGTTTCTTGTGTGATGAGTATGTAGTTCAATCTTGCATACATTATTTCCCAAGGATTTTCTTTCGCCTGATATAGTGTAATGGTGATAAAGATTTCAGACAGTATAAATTTAGGACGTTAAAAATTTCGGACGTTAAAATCTCTGACGGTAAAATTTTCGGATCACACATTTGTCCGAAAATTAAACCGTCCGAAATGTTTAACATCCGAAATTTATACTGTCCGAAATGTTTATCGTTAACTCGAGGCTGATGAACGTGTCTAAACTAGTGGATAGATAAAGAAAATCCTCCTTGAAATTCTAATGGAGCGAAATTAATATTTGGGAAAGAATTTTTAATTTACATAAATTAACAACTTTCCTCGTAGTAGTTCTCTTAGTTCATTACTATTTTTAATCATAAAAGAAAACCGTTCATGTTGATTCTATCAAGAACTTGGCACTCCCATCCATCTGATTCTTAATGCACGTGGCCTCTATCCAAGAACAGCATGGCCACCCTTGTACTCAGAGATGTAGATCTAAATGGTGCCCAAGGGGGTGGCTTTTTGTTGCATGAAGGTCATGGTAATACAGACTATTGTCGAAACCAGACCCATAATAGTTTTCGAAAACTTTTAGAATCGCCACTTCGCTATGGGAAGACCGGTGCAACAATGATGCATATTGGGAACAATGAGAAGAACAGCTGTATTCTAATTCTTCTGGGACCCCATTCTATCATGCTGTTTGATAACATTATCCAGAAAAAAGAAGAAGGGGTTGCAGTCCCAGCATGCTGAAATGATGTTTTGCCTCCGTGTTAATCTCGCCTCTACTATAATCTTGCAGTAAAGAGCGTTGAGTCAATAAGCCCACCGTTACAATCCAAGGGAGAATACAGTATATTATGTTTGCTTTCCAAGTCACACCCCTCCCACCAACGTGGTGCAAAGTGTGCTCCTCCCATTTGTAAAGATAAGGAGAAACACATAACTTTAATGTTTACAGTAACAAAATCGGGCATATTTCTTCCAATGCATCTGATATAACATGGAAAAGCAGTGCTTTGCCATCTACGAAAAATAGAATTTCTTAATGGATCCAATGCATGTTTCATGAAGAAGCATTGGGGCAACCAGATTTAATAAAATGGGATTCTGCGTATATGGAACTAGTGAAGTAATTACTTCAAGCATTGAACCAGAGAAGCGGTTCTCCTACCTTGATTCAGACGAAGATGATAAGATGGAAACTAGAACTGTAATGTTCAATTTGGGATATTATCCGAAATCTCTTGGTTGCATCTGCAGTTGTCTAAAATTTTTGTCGGAAATAGTCCTAAATTTCCAAATTTTGGTCCGAAATTTTAACCTCCAAAACTTTTCATGAATAATGTATTCATTTTATTTTAGCAAACCATATACCAGTCACATAGTCTCAAAAGCTATTTGTTTGCTGTGTTTCTGTGGTTATGGAACTTGGGAATGAGCTTAGTGTATCCTGTAGCCGAAAGGGGGTGCTCTCTTCTTGATTAGCTTTGCTACTGAGAGAGTTCCTCCTTAAGAATTCTCGTTCATACAAATCCTCTAGTGTTATGAGTTGTTCTTCTATGTGCTTTTGTTTATTCTAGTTGTTCAAGTTGTTGTACATTGTTTAATCTTGAAGTATTTATATGTACTGAAATTTGAGATTAATAAATGAACCGAAATGAAATGAACTGTTTTGAACCCTGCACTCTGCTTCTAGACGGTAGATCACTGTCCCTTCCGGTAAAGAGACATGCTGATTTAGTATATAAATATAGTCGTATCCCTCCTATCATATTGAATATTTTTGGCCCAGTACAGTGCCGTCTTTATGGCTACATCGTCTGTTGCATGAATATCGCCTACTATGCATTTCTGTTCTAGTTTTGCACGTTCAAAAAGATGCTGCATAGTTTGTAATTCACCGTAGGTTCATCTCGGGTTGTCACCGTATCCCTAGTTGTGCATCAGTGCAGCAGCTCGTCGATATCCAACGCGGAGTCTGTTGAGGCTTTTCCAGTGTGTCCATTGTAGTTTGTGTCCGGCGTAGAAGGTTTCCGATGGTTTAATACCCATTTTGATATATTTTGCGTTATGCAAAAACCCTGCAAACACGTTGATATGATCAGTCCATGCCTCTTCTCTAGCAGTTTCTGCATATGATTCCACAGGCTGGACATCGAAGGAGTTTATTCATCTGAGCCATTTTTTGTGTTCGAGATAGCCATAGAGCATATGCCTGCTGTCTTCTAGCTGTATGCATCATTCCTTTAGGGCAGCAACAAATCTTCTTATTTTGGGGGCAGCAATTCCATCAAGTATTTAGAGTGAATCAATGTTGGTAGGCTTCATGCATCCATTTATGATTCTGCAGGTCTGGTCTAGTACCGGATCTGGCTTCTGCGCATGGAAAGAGTGTTGCCAAACGGGACAAGCATACTCAGCTATAGAGTAGCATAGAGCTAGGCCTCTGGATCTCTGATGGGCTAGCACCCCAGGTAGACTTGATCAGCTTATTGATAAAAGAGTTTCTAGTGCTTATTTTGGCCTTGGTCATTAAGATGTGCGCTTAGTTGTTGTTCCGTTCCGTGTAGTTCAGGGTACAGTCTAGAGTTACTCCAAGGTAGAACAGGGCTGAGTGTGTGTGTTTGTCATTGTTCCAGATGATCTCCAGTTCTGTTTTAGCTTCTTTATTAGACAGGTGGAAAACACATGCTTGTGTTTTTGTTGGGTTAGCTCTTAGATGGTTCGTTGAGTAGTAGCTTATCATGTTTTGCAGTGCTTCTGTAAGTTTATTTTCTAGTTGCCCAAATGTCTGAGCTTGGGTTGTTACAGCAAGATCGTCAGCATAAAGGTAACTGCTAGTGTCAGCTGTAATTGGTTGATCATTAGTATTTATGGTGAAAAGTACTGGTGCGAGGACACTCCCTTGAGGGACACCATTCTTTTTGTTTCTCCATCGGCTTTTCTGTCTGTTTAAGTCAACATAGAAGCGGCAGTTTGACAGTATTTTTTGGATCGACGTTGTGAGAGATGTGTCGCCATTGGTGATATGGTGGGATTTTTTTAGAATCATTTTGTGGTTCACAGTGTCAAAAGCAGTGGCAGGATCGACGAAGACAGCACCAGTCTTTACGCACTTATTAAAGCCGTCTTTGATGTGTTGAGTGAGGTTTAGCAGCTTTCCTGTACATGACATCCCAGGTAGAAAGCCTGCTGTTTTGATATAAGCTTTTTTCAGGATGTTTGTAATACGATTGAGAATGAGCCATTCAAATAGTTTGAAGCAGTGGCATGGAAGCGAAATGGATCTATAATTCTTGGCTTCCTCTGGGTCTTCGTCTGGTTTGATTCTAACTGCTAAGATTCTACTCTTTCTCCGTATTTTTGGCATGTTATGTGTTTCTATTATGTAGTGGTTGAAGAGATTGAGGATTCATGTTTATGCAGTTTTCCCCATGTGCAGGGTTTGTTCAGCGCATATGTCATGAAGTCAAGCTGCTTTTCCACTTTTCATTTGTTGCATGCCAGTCTCTTGTTTCCAGTCTCCAGGGTGAATGGATCATTGATCCTTCAGTCATCATTTTCAGGTAGAGGTGTTGATTTCTGTTTCTTCTGGGTTTTTTCCATTTTCAATCAGTTGATGGGAAACTTTATTAGCAGTGACGTTAGTTTTCTCTTTGGATAGCGAGAAGTCACTGGACAGGATTTTTAAAGCTTTCCATGCTTTCCTATTGCTGTGAGTAATGTCTATTTTTCCTATGAGTTGTTTCCAGGTATCTCTTCTATTTTTTGAAATATTATAAATATTAAATATAAATATATAAATATTGTTCACCAACTCCTCGCGAACTCCTCCCCAAGTTCTGTTGTTATTTATGAGAGAGGGTTTTCATTAAAAGCAATGTTGTATTGTTTGTACAAATCCATGTTTTCTTCGCTGAGACAAGGTATGTATTCTTTTCTGGATCCTCTTGGTATTGCTTTTCAAGAGATTTCCTTAACGGTGTCAGTAAATTTTGTGTAATTAGCGCTAGTGGGTTCCAGTTTGATTGTGACAAGAGCTGTGTCTAGGGCTGATGCATATTTGTTCCATTTCTGCTATTTTGAAGTTGAAGCGACGTCTGAAAAGGATCTTATTAGGAATGATGATAGGCTTGATTTCTACTCCAATTGGTCAGTGTTGCGATTTTGGGATAGTTTCGCAGGCAGGTTTTATGGTGATATTCTGTCTGATACGAAGCAGAGATCCGGGTTATAATTTTTCTTCCACTGGCCACTATCTTCCATCTGTATTAATCATTAATCTATTTGCAAAGAGTTTTCTTCGACAACAGCTCATTGCCATCATTTCCTTGTCGATAACACTGACTAGAGCGTGCAATAACACGCTAAAATCAACTGATGACCGACTACAAGAATAATTTACTAAGCTCCCCTTCGAATAAGCCCTCCTATCAAATAAGCCCCTAAGGGAAAGTCAGAAAAATAAAATAAATCTCCAGGAAGCTAATTTGAGGACTTACGGTAAATATACTATCTTCTTTGTGACAAATTTGATTTCTTTATTGCTTGTTCTGATTACGCCTGTGTATGCATCGTGTATTAACGGCTTGAATAAAGTAAAACCCTGCAAACAAGAACCTACTTTTCTAAAAAACAGACTGACTTTGTTCTTATAAATATGGTACTTGAGATATTTTCAGGGTATGGCTCTTATCGCAAAGACAGCAACAAATATGATGCACATGATAAAAGTAACTAGATTTGAAAATGGCCTGACTGAATTTTAAATGTTAGAGGATATGATGTTTTGTTGATGATAAGCCAATTTCAATCACAATATGAAATAATGAAAAATGATTTGCTTACCCCCTGAAATTTGGTCCAGTTATCAAGAGTTGTAAGTTTATTATATTGATATGGTAAAATATTTAAAAAATACTTGGCTCCCATTTTCAGAAACTTTCAAAAAACAAATTCAAGTTCTTTGCTTTGTCATCTATAATCTTAATAGAAGGATAAAAAAATGTCTTTTATATTGAGAAAGAGTGCCATCAAGTTGGTCTATTTGAAAATTAATCAAGCCATAAGGACTTGAAAAATATACTTTCTAACTTTGAGGATTTCATGTTTTATTTAATATGATGTAAAATATCATAAGAACCTGAAAGGAAATCAGTCTGTTTTTGGTTCTTATCTTTGGGTGTCTTTTCCCACAAAATCAGTCTGTAGGTTCTTATTTCTTGTTTGCGGGGTTTTACTGTATTCGCTATATTCGTGTACAAAAAACCGCATATTGTGTTTCAGTCTCCGAATGTCTGTTATAAAGAATCAGATCATGTAGTTACGTTGAAAATACAACACGAATAATTGGGGAGGTGAGGAGTAACGAAGTGAATTAATAATTGGGGGTTGGAACAAATGGGGGATGGAGAAAAGTAGGCATGGATATTTCGAGGAACAACCAAGGAAGACTAACTTATCATGAAGTTTCAATAAAAAGCAAGGTAAGAAACATTTGGTTGCTCTCTAAATCAAAACAGTCTCTGGGAAAAAACAATTTCACTGAAAAGTCCTCAAAATCAATAAATGGGATGGATTAGAATGAAAGCGGGGAGGGTTCGAAACAAAATTAACAAACTGGTAAGGACGATTATTCGGTACTCAAGAGTACAAACCCGTGTTATACAACGAGCAGTGGTACATGACGGGGAGGCAAGCCGGTCGCGAGCCAGCTCGGACGCCAGGGATAGAGAAAAAATGGGCCTTTGTCAGGGGTGGATCAGACACGAGGTGTTTGGGGTATAGAAGGAAATTCATTTTAAACCACACCCTTCTTTCAGTGCCTACGCTAGATCTTTAACATTGGGAGATCCTCTTCACAGTTAACGAAGAAGCATGTAAATGCCTGTCAATAGTAATGACTTAAGTGTGAATCTCCTCTAATGAGAGAGTTATCCAACATGAATGGAGAGAAATCAAGAATAGGGACAGGGGGCCTGACCCCTGGAAAAGTTTTCAAATTACACTTTATACATAGATTTTCGAAAAAAGCCTTTTTTAAATAAATGAATGACTGAAATGTGTTTTATTCCATTAATTCCACAGCGCATACTGTACACTGACGTAATTCAGTTTTGTTTTGCAGAAAAAGTAAAAGAAAGAAAAGGGACGTCTAAAGTCTCAAAACTCCCCTCCCTCCCCCTCAACAGCATCTAAAATAGTCTTAAACTCGTCGCACTCCCCATCCCCCCTCTTTGCCGACGTCATGTATGTATGGTCCCTTAACGGGATGTAAATACTTTACGGGCAGAAAGTTTCGCGGCCAGAAAGTTTCGTGAGGATGGAAAATCGCGAAATTTTGCGAATTTAACTTTCGCGAATAACAATTTTAGAATAAATTTTACTGATAATACTTTCGCGAACCCTCCAAAAATTTTACTTTCGGGGGAAAAACTTTCGCGAATGACAATGAATGAATAAATTTGTTTTTAATTATTTTAAAAATTCTTAATTTTCTTCCAAAAAACTATCGAAATGCAAATAGAAATAAATTAAAGATTGCATTAGTTCATTTTAGAGCGAGTCATTCATTTCTTCTGAATCTTCATCACTACTATCCTCCATCAAATCAGACCTTCTCCCACACAAAATCTCGAATTCTTCAGATGATATGTCTTTGATTGGCAATAGATGTTGATTACCAGTGTCATTTTCTTGTTCAAGAATTGGGTCGAGATTATGAAAAGGGTCGATCGGCGGCAACTTTGATGAACCAAGCTAGATTCACGGCATTTTTGTTGTTGAAAAAACTTTCGCGATTTTCAGAAAAACTTGATTTTTCGCGAATTTCGATTTTACTTTCTTACTTGGCAGAAACTTTCGCGAAAAAGGACAACAATCGCGAAAATCGCGAAACTTTCTGCCCGCGAAACTTTCTGCCCTTATTAAAGATATAGTTTGTAACTCTATGCTCTATGCACAATGACCACAGGGTGCCCATATTTTCAACAATTCGGCACTCATAGGCAGACGAGAACTCAACAGAAAGAGGAACGTTCTACAACAACATATGTAGCACATGTGAGTGAAAATGGCGGAGGACCTACCATTCAAAACAGAGTATGCAAAATCTGGAAGGTCATCATGCAAAGGATGCAAATCACCAATTTCAAAGGATGCACTAAGGCTCGCAAAAATGATTCAGGTGTGATTATAGTTTCAGATATTGTCATAGGATGCATCTTAGTGCTTTGTGCGCTGATGTCCAGCCTACCGAATATGAGGGATTTTGTTCCAAAACTGGTAGCTTGCCACGGGGTAGCTTGTGATCAAAAGTCATGTATTGCATCCATGCCGGTAACCTGCGTGATTTAGATGGGGGGGGGGGGGGATTACATGATTACGATTGAATTCTATGCTTGAGTGGCCTACTTCTAAGAGGAGCACTACGCTTTTTTTAAATTCCAGGAAGATCCTTGCTCCACGGCCACTCCAGGCTATGGGCCTGATTGTATTATGAGTAGGTCGTGGCATCTGCTGATGATTTAACAATGAGTGACAAGACAAAATCAACTGCAGGCATAACTCTCACCAGACTGCGGAGTTTGGCATGTGTGCACTTGAGATTGTTTTACTGCTCACTCAGACATGGGCGTGGCAGGGTGTTGAAAGGTCATAGGACATGATGCAATTGGCTAATTTGAATATTTTCAAGCTACTTTAAATCATTAAATGATAATAATGAAGTATGGAAAGTTTTCAAGGAGAGAGAAAAATAAAACAACTTGGCTGGTGTTACTTTTTAGTCAAGAAAGTCAAGTGTACAGTTAAAATGTACACCTGAGACCTAGTGCACACTTGCACACCTTATCTTTTGCTCTTGCACACTTGAAATCTTGTTGAACAAGGCCAAACTCTGTAAGACCCTCAGAGAGTACACATGTTTTTTTACTCATGATAATGATAATTTTTTTCAAACTTCATCTAACTATGACCTATTAATCTTATCATTGTTAATCTTATCATTATTGATCTTATTATTATCTAAAATTTAACTAATACAAATTTTATTAAAAGGTAGTCAGGCTGGCTTTCAGTACTAGGTTGTAAATGAAAATATAAGAAAATACATAGTTTATATAGAGAAGCTGTTGACAATAAGAAATGCCATAATCAATAACTGAGAAGTTTAAGATTGCACTAAAATTTGTTCCTCCTATGGAAAATTTAGTATGTTTTGCAGATGATAATTCTAGATAGTTTAGAAATAATAAAATGAAGGTGATGATTATCAAAGCTTGATTCAGTACACAGCTGTAGGACCTATTCTGATGACTAGCAGAATATACCAATGTGGCACATGGAAAGACTATCAAATTCTATTTTTTGATCCTATCATTGCTGAGATAAGTTAAGAAGGGAAAATACTTGAAGTCTTTTCTATCAGCATTGTTGTTTGCTTTGTGTCAATGCCCACAATTAATTTGATGATATAGAAATGTTTGTGAGCTGTGGGAAGAACCATTTCAGGATGAAAACTGCCACTGGTGGTAGTGCAAATAGACTAATAACCAGGAAGATCTATGGGTATTTTTGAAAAATAATACTTTATTTTAGCAGGATAATTCAAGCAGCTTATATAGAACTGCCATTACCAGAAGCCTTGTTGAAAATATAAGAAAGTGTAATACTTTAACTTTATATAATGAAATTAAATATAGTTTTCTATCAAAAATATACCCTTCATGCATAAAAATGTTTAGTACCTACTTTGTTCTTTTAATGCATTCTTGAAATGAATGTGACATTTTTCAGTTGTTATTGTATGTGAGGAGACTATTTTATAAGGAGCATTCCCAAAATCCCATTATATGGAATCCCAAAATCTAAGGAACTTGTACTACTAAAGACAAAAAACATTTAAGAAACTTGTCACTTTGGAATACATTTGTTGCTGCAAGCAATCAAGAATTAGAAATCTGGCTTCATCCCTTGGAGTCAAATTTACATAAATTCATATAGTAGTCTGTGTAGCAAGTGCTTCATGAAGTGGTTCCCATTAATACTTGTAATATCTATAGTATCCTGTCTTAGCATTTGACATAGACACTATTTTCAGGGCACTAAATGTGCAGCTGAAGTAAGAACTGCCAACAGTAAAAAATGTCTTGATTGTAATAAATTATTCCTTAATATAAATAAACAAATTTTATTTTCCATTCTCCTAGAAAATTAATAGCTGGCAACATAGACATAAAGCTGAGCCATAAGTTAGTAACAAGAGTCAAGTATGTGACATTTTTAGGTATACTCTTGGATGAACATCTTTCATTTGACAAGCATATTCAAGAACTTCAAAAAAAGTTATGGAAAACATCAGGAATTTTCTTCAAAGTTCTTGAAAGACATTTAATGTCTTTATACCACTCTCTCTTTTCATCCTTTCTTAAAATATGACTTATTAGTATGGGGTCTTATGTGTGAATCCAATAAACTATCATTACATTGCCTGCAAAAGAAAGTGATAAAGTGCATGAATTTTGAGTCACTTCATTCTCATTCAAGTTCCATATTCTAGTTTTTTAAAGTGCTGAAACTTAAAGATCTACTCAAGTTAGATATCTTGACTCTTGTATACAGATCCATTATTAACCTATCTCCATCTTGCTTCCAAGATTATTTCATATGTAATTCTATTATACATGACCATGAGACTTGCCAGGCAACAAGAGGTGATCTGTACAAAATTCATCATAGCACAAATATGTATGGTCTTCGGTCAATAAAGCACCATGGCTCATCATTATGAAACAATATCCCTACCTATATTCGCATTTCTCAATCTACCTCATTGGTTCAGTCTAAATTAAAAACATATATCCTTGATTAATATTATTGCAATTTTTTATCTGGTTTTATTGTGTTCTAGTCCTCTTTGCCTTTTTTAATTAAAAGTTAACTAACTTGCAGTTGCCACATATCATTAATTTTGGGGGGGTTGGGGGGTTGGTGGGGGGCTTTCTCTCAATTAGTCAACCTATGTTGAAGGCTCCTCCTTGCTCTGACAAACCATGTTACAACTTAATTCTGTTATTTTTGGTATTACATTAATTTTATCTAGTATTATTTGTATTCTTATTTTCTTGTTATATATGTATGTGTAGTAAGTAATTTGTAACATGCTTTGTTGGATGAATAGATGAAAAGTGAAAGTGAAAGTGAAAGGAACTACTTTAAAGGAAGAAACTGTCGCGAAAAGTCGCGAATGATTTGAATTTTTTGTGTGTAAACTGTCACGGGAATTAACTGTCGCGAACGCTGGAAAATTTAATTGTCGTGGGAATTAACTGTCGCGAATTGCTGGATGAGTAACGTTTTTTGGTTTCTTCTTTCCATGAAAGCCGAATCTTAAACAAAACCAAATAAAACTCTACGTCAATTAAAAATGTGTGAGCTCACTGATACTTTAAACCAGAATATTTGCAATCAAAAAAGGATATCACAATCTGATTACGAGAGTCCGTTAGGTAGAAAAATGAAGCTTTTAAAATCACCAAAAACAATTGCAACGATACACGCTTTTTTATGAGTGGATTTGGCTCCAGTTTCAGCTTGGCGTTTCTTATTTGTCAGGTTTTCTTATTTGTCCAGACTACATTAGAGAAAGTGATATTAATGCCGTTGAACTAGTTCTATTACAATATGTGTGTTTAATCTATTTTATTGAAGTATTTTTATTGTCTTTTGCTGCTCTTTTGCTATGTTTCAATTGTTTTGATATTACATTTCTTAAGTTTTGTTGAACATTTAGCCTGCTTCGTTTCATATGTTGTTCTTATTGTTTGGGAAAATCTCAGCCTGGTGTTTCTTATAAAGGTTGTTATTATGAAAAAAGCGTGTACACGTCCATGAAACAAGAACAAATGGTCATTCCGCGGCTCGTGAGATAGTGATTGAGCAGCAATTTCTTCAGTGCCTGATGGGACCCATACGATTTTTAGAAAATTCAAGAATTGTGTTGAAATTTCCCTGAAAAATTTAAAAGTCGCGGGAATTAACTGTCGCGAAAGGGCCAAAAACGATCTTTTGCGGAAGAAACTGTCGCGAAAGTCGCGAGATTTATCCCCGCGACAGTTTCTTCCCGCGACCGTTTCTTCCTTTAAAGTAGTATGGAGTTTTTATATATCACTGGCAAGAAATATTGCGCTTGTTGTTGGTGCACCGGACAGACTTCTTAACTATGTAGTTAGATAAGAATGGTTGCAATAAAATGTGAACCAGGTGTAACCATAACCACAATATGTCTAGCTAATGACCACTACTGAGGCATATTGTGTTTGTCAGTTGCCCCTGTCGCATAGACCAAGTTAAACACCCCAAGATAAGATTCCAACTCACTTCCGTTCACTCCCATAAATTTAGATTTGTTCCCATACTTTGACTTTCGGATTGATAATTTTAATTTTTTCTTTAGCTTGCAGTTCTTCGTTAGTTTGAATTTGTATTCGCTAATTTGAAGTTTTCCTGAAGTTTTAATTTTTTTCAATAATCTGAACTTTTGATCGTTAATTTCAATTTATGTGACCAGAACTGGCCACCCTATTCAGGCAATGTATTATAGTTTATATACTCACCTCATAAGTCTCTTTCTTTTGCAGTCACCGCACTTTGATGGCATGGTAAGTGACAATTTAGCGTCAGACCTTTCACATATTTGGATGCGGATTGCTTGTAATATAAGTTACTATGCTTGCCCCTTTCCTAATAATACCATAATACAGCATTTATATTTAGAGATAATTGCGGCATAATCGTTTGAAGGTAAACTGAAAAGCTGAAATTTTCCTTTTATGGGTTCTAGAGCTCTCTTTTCTGGTCTTTTGCAGTTGCAACTGCTACTTTCATATAATGATAATTTGAATCTTGTATTATTGATTTTATTGATGTAGTTAAACAGAATACAATTTCTTGTCTTGAAAGCAACCAGTGTGGTTCCACTACAATTGCTTCTTTAAGAAGAATAAGCCTTCACATCTATCAGACATTGCTGGATTTGGTAGTTTGCGCTGGGATGATCAAGAAAAGATAAAACAACACTTCTCATTGGATGCATCTGAGTCTCAGACAAACGATGATGATTTAGGTTCACAGTTGGAAGATTATCAAGTGGATTATGCAAAATCAAATCGCAGCAAATGCAAAGGATGTGAAAATAAAATAGACAAACACGAAATTAGGATAGCAATAATGGTTGAAGGAGAACTTAAACAGATGAGTGGAAAAATCCCAGCATGGCATCATGTTGATTGTTTTGTTGAGAAAAGGAAAGAAGATCCCAAACTTGCTGATATTGCAGAGGATCATCTTTCAGGTTGTTTTAGTTTGCTTTAATCAGATGAAACATTTTTTAGTCTGGAATTGAATGTAGCAAGCTCACTTGAGGTGTGTCTGTCATGTCTACATTCAAATTCTGAAACGAATTCAAATTTTAAAAGACCACTCAATATGTAGATATTCGTAGCTTGCAAATTATTTCTTCAATTTTGAAATTACATCAATGTCTTATTGAAGATCTGTTGCTGTTTTTCCGTGTATGAGACGCACTCTTAACTCCATGTTGAAATTCAAAGAACACAGTTGCTAATGTCTATTAATGTGTGTAGGGCGCATCCCCTTTTCTCAATACTTGTAGAGCAAGACATAGTAAAAACTCAGGAATGTTAAAGAAACTAACGATGTCGAGGAAAACTAGTTCTGCCAACTGATTTCACAAATGATGTTGAGATTTCGTTTATAGTTTAATGGTCTTTCTTGCTTTTACTGATAGCAGGGATTTCAAAACTGGAAAGCAATGGAGGATGCAAGCCCCGATTGTAGAGGGAAATGAGGTTCAGTGAGATAGCTGTTACCAAGTCGCAGGACTTGCTAGTTTTACTAAATGTCCTATAGAAGTGTGGATTTTCAAATTAAGACGCTAGGTACTGTAAATATTTCTAGCAGTTCTCAGTAGACTGGCTCTTTCCCTGACAGAGGTTCTTATAAGAAACCATGTGTAAGACGCACGGTCAAACAAAGCCAGTAATAATACGAATATAGGTGTGTCTTATACACGGTAAAATACCGAATCTTAAATTTACATTTTATCCATGTTACAAGGATCTTGTCCTTAAATTGTGAAAGGAAACCCAGGAACTGTGTCTTCGAAGGCCTGCTGAAAAGGAAGCTTTTGGCTCACTACCCAAAAAAGCTATAATTTCACTTGTATTTTTTAATGTAGAATTTGTTTATCATAAGGCTTTCAAGACCTGAAGGATGAAGATCGGAAGAAGCTTAAAAAGGTTCTTGGTTTGAAGAAATCTCGAAAGAAGGGTAATGCAAGGAAAGGCAAGAAGATGACAGATGCGGTTGTAGGAGAATCGAAGGAAGATGATGCTCTTAAGGTTCATTGATTTCATTGCTTTCATTGTTAAATTTGTTTGTTGAACTTAGTGTATAATTGTTTTTCCATTATTGTTGAGAGTCATGGTAACCAAGGTTGCTGTGTCTTTTGGTATAAAGTACAATTCTAATTCAGTGTGGTAGAGCTGGGACGTTCGGGGAACTTTGGCCTCCCCGGGTCATTCTTGCTTTAACATAGTGGTGGTTAAGTTTTTCATGCATGTCTCAATATCAAATTCCTTCATTGCTTCCATACAGTTGTATCTTACCTATTTCTTCTTGTGACCTAATTCATATTTTTATCGAATCTAGGCACTGAATGGTTACTATGCTCCATTCAGTTGCACTTTAAACTGTCATTATGATTCCATGCTTTTTAGGTTTTGTTCTTTCAAGGAGTTATTTCTCGCAACAATATTGTTCCTACAGTATCTTCACATTCTTTGCTACCAATTTTACATTCAGTCCCTATCAAATGATTACTGTTTTTGCTTGATTTGCCAGGCCTTTGTGCCTTATATCATCTTTTATATGTGCTTTGTAGCAAAAACGAGTATTATTGATCTCTTTGACATCGATTGATTTAGCATTGTTGTGCTAGTTTCTCTAATTAAAATCAAATTTGTACCTCTTAGTGACTGTCTCTAAAACTTCAGTGATATTTTATTTGATATTTTTTTTGTGATGTATCTTTTTATCAAAGAACTACTTTATTCTAATGCGTTGTCCATAAGGGATCTTTTCGCTTCCAGTGAGAACTTATCCCCTTTAGTGCCGTTGTTTTTGCTTCTTATCCGTGGTCATTCTTGAGTTAAATAGTGATTGCATCCCCATAACCTTCTGCTGTATTGCTTTGCTATGGTAGGTGGTCCTTACCTTTCTCCAGAGAAATGAGGGATGCCATGTATATTTGCCAGATCACATCCTCCTTTCCGCTTCTGATAATTTTCTCATAACCCGATATGATCTATCTCACTGTTTTTAAATTGCTACCCTCAGACCAGTGGTCACGAACTTGCTGTATTGTTTTGTAAATTTTGTTTTCATGTCTGCTATTCTGACTGCCTTTATCTGTTAATACTAATTTAGAATCATTTAAGTCTAATTTATACAGGATGATATTTCAACATGTCAGATGGTATCTGAAAAATATTTATTTGCTATACTTTACTTCTTTGTTTCTCAGGAGCAAAGTGAATTTCTTTGGAAATTACGGGATGATTTACAAAAAAACTGCTCAGTAGGCTTTCTGAAAGAGTTGCTAGAAGAGAACAGAATGAATTTAAGAGGCGGAGAAAGCGATGTATGTACATGTTTGTTCATATTTGCTCTTTTACTCCATTACACGAGCTACTTGTAGCACACTGGCATGAAATTTTGTTAACTCGGAACTGACGCCCCCTGCGGTTTTGGTTTGGAACAGTTGTATTCCAGACCTCTTTTGTTCTGGTGCGATATAATGTTAGTAAAGAATTGACAAGACCTTTTGCAATTGCAGACTCTTTAGTTTGCTAGGGGCTCTAGGCATTAAAAGGGTAGAGAGATTTTAAAAGTACTTGTCCATTTTATGTTTTTATTTTTTGCTTGTGTTTCAATTCCTCATCAATACGCAGAATGATTTTATTGTATTGAAGATTCTTGACAGATGTACAGATGCAATAGCATTTGGTGTTCCAGGAATATGTCCAGATTGCAACGACAGCAGACTGCTCTACTGGTGTGTTGGTATTCTCCCTTTATTGATATTCTTTTAGTCTTTTGCATGATCCTCGTTAGATCTTATGTATATATATATATATATATATATTTATATGCAATCAGTAGCTAGCGAGTAACTAGGATTTCTCCTTTTATGTATATTATATATGTTTATATGTATATTCGTATATTTGTACTTATAAAGTGCAGAAAAACATCTATAAACGGCGATGGGTTTGAAGAGTTCCTTGATGGAGAAATTATTGCAAACCATCTATTATTATGGCCTAGATCCGATGCTTTCAACAAGTGGGAAGCAAAAGAAAATCCATGCTCCGGCTTATGCGCTATGTTAATTTTTCAAAAAATTCACAGGATGACTAAATTTTTCCGTAAGAAGTTTGATAATAAACAAAGCTCAAAAGTTCAGCCTCATCGACCATTTTTGAACCTGTTTAATGTTATTGGTATGTGCTCCAAGGAATAGTTATTTATGATTGATAAAATAAATTTGAATGTGCCTTAGCATTTTAACAGTGCTTTATCAATTCTTCAGTTAATTTCAATAATGATTTTTCTTCCGTTTTGCCTTCTTTAATACCATTTTGAGCTAATAACTGTAGGTGTAGAAGTGCAAATTCCTACTGGTCACACCGTCATGGGAAATCATTACGGTATGACCAGTTGAAATTTATACTTCTACAGCTATAGTTATTTACTCAAATGGTGTAAAAGCAGGTAAAACTGAAGAAAAATCATTATTGGAGTTAACTGAAGAATTTACATAATAAGCAAACTCAACACCGGTATATAAATTTTTCAATCTTGCTTGAGTTTTTACGTGCCATGTTGTGAAGATAGGTATGGCTTAGTACTGAGTAGGGCTTAATATTGAGTACGGAAGAAGCTGTACGATACCATTGACCCTCATCTGCTCAGATGATTTTGACTATCCATTTACTTACAGCAGTAGCATACTGAAAATTCCATTAAAATTAAGGAAACTCGCAACAACAACATAATATTGAGAGTTCCTAAAATTAAACTTGAGAGCACCAAAAGAGCTTTCTTTTATAATGGCGTCGTGGCCTACAATAGCAGTAGCGTACTGAAAATTCCATTGTGGTTTATCCTTGTTTTCTGGTGATGAATAAGCAACAAATGTCTTACAGTATGATTTTAGGATGAGGTACTAGATGCAAGTGCATATACCATGATGAGAAATGAGACAGTTTTTCACCTCATCTATTTAGGCGTCATTCATTTAGTAAGTACATACCAGAATGAAGAAAATTGGACACCCTCCCCCCTCCTACACTAATATACATGTATTAGGATCGCCACTTTTCTTGCATACGTACTTCTACCCATATGACCCCCTCCCCTATCTCCAAAGGGAAATATTTAAATATCGTTTATGCAGAATATGCTATGCATTGATTAATGCCCAACTAACGACCCCAAATTGTTTGTAAATAAATATGATTACTGCGGACTGTTTATTGTTTTTGCTACCACCGCTAGTGGTGTGCATTGATGGAAAAGATGGACACTTCTTGCAAATGAGAACATTATAGAATACATCCTCAAACAGCCTTTATTTGCCCATTTTTCGTATGTACTTGGATGTGTCAACCCCTTTATCCCTTTTACTCAACCAATCCATCTATATCATTTGCTAGTCCTCTCCCGTGTAATGTTGCAATAAAGTTCCAATACATCCCTAAATTAGGAATTCCCTGCAACAGAGAGGTTGCACCAAGAATGAAATTTTCTTAAATTAACTAATTGTCCTGATTTCTGATGTTACGCTACAAAATTGGACACGCTGTGACGTCACGATGTGACCTAGCTTGTGCAAAGCAGTTAAACAGCTCTAAGGGTTTTTCAACACATTCTGCTTAAATTTTTTTTAAATGTAGGATATTCTATTTTTTACTCGTAAAATATGATGATGCTTCTGTATGATACGCTAATGATAATTTTTGTTTCTTTAATTCTGATCATTATACCTCGTCATCCTTTAATTTCATTAAGAAAAAGCATCCTCAACAAAACTTTTTCCATGGAAAGGGAACTGTAGTTGACATTCGATACCTCGGCTGCCCGATTGCTCGAACATTTGTTACACTGAAAGAATTTTCAATACTGTTCGATAACTCAAACATTCAATAGCTCAAAAAAATTTTGATTTCCCATGGCAGTTCCAATTAAGGAATGTCAACTGTACGGTAATAGCAAACTGGCCTTTTTGGATCTCCTGATTGACAACAAGTCTTTACCTACACAGGACTTTTCACTAAGCTGGCTCAGGTTCTCGTGGTATTCTAATTAGGTTGGATAAGTCAAGTACCGACAGACTAGTGTTGACCTACATGCACATACAATAGCGATACCACTCTGATGACAGCCTACCTAGTGATCTAAGAATGCCTCCTAAAGCTAATACCAACGGTGGCCCACATACGATGGTGAAAAACGAGGTTCGGAGGACAATCCTCTTGAAAAAATTTTAATGATCACCGCCTTTTGGTATTGGGGTATACGCTTGTTAGATATACACCCTTTTTAGATAGAAAACGCAATATCTAATCATTGTTATGCTTGTGAGAAGCGTCAATAGCCTTACTGTCTTCCAGAGTCAGGAGTGTAATGTAAGTAGAACAAAACTGAAGAGTAGGACAAGAAATGAAATCAGAACGTTGAAAGCATATTTAGCTGTAGATGATCAAATCAGAGAGATTGAAAACTGAACGTAGACCTTAAATATATGTGATAAATGTATCTCGATGGTGCAGTGGACTACCCCTGAGCTTCTGACGCCAGTTGTTCGGGTTGGATTCTTGGTGGTGGAAGGTTTATTTTGCGCAATTGTGGTAGCCCACCTATATATATCTATTTGAAAAGTCTGTTGGTACTACAGAACTTCACTATAGCACGAAAAAGCGGGAACATTCTTTTATATGTATATATGTTCTCACCTTTCTCACCAATTCGCCTGTTAGATTACAATCTGTCAGCTGGTAAATCCTTTACAAAGTTTCTCCACTCCACTCTTCTCTCATATATCTTACTCTCTTCCACTTCTCTAATCGATGTTCCTCTTTTCTCCAATGCTTTATCAATACCTTGAATCCATCTCATTCTTGCAGTGGCCTTGAATGAGATGGCATATATGTATATATGTATGTGTGTGTATATATATATATATATATATATATATATATATATATATATATATATATATATATATATATATATATATATATATATATATATATATATATATATATATATATATATATATATAAACTCAGTAGCTTGCGAGTAACCAGGATTTCTCCTTTTTCAGTGCAGACAGAAACATTATTATTCTCAGAAAAATCAGGAGAAAATTAAAACTTGCCACCACCGGGAAACGAACCACGGATCTCTTGCTTTCCGGGCAAGCGTCTTAACCACTAGACCACAGTGGCTTGTTTTAACTCTCCTGATTTTAGCACCTTTAGGTTACTTTCGGCTTTCGCCTTTTTCAAGCAGCTCTACATATGAACTCAGTAGCTTGCTACTATATATATATATATATATATATATATATATATATATATATATATATATATATATATATATATATATATATATATATATATATATATATATATATATATATATATATATATATATATATATATATATATATATATATATATATATATATATAATGTGTCAATTGAAGTTTATATTATAGCTTTAGCTTTCAAGTATGGAGGGATTGGTATCGTGGATGTAAGCGTTAGTCATGACAAAATTTAACTGTTCTTTTCATCGGACTTTTGTTTATCTGTCTCTAGCCTCTTGCAAAACTGGAATTTCTAATATGTTTTGTATTACTCTGTCTGTAGTTTAGAATTTTAACTGTTTTCTCTTTCAATTAATAGCTCTAACGGATATAAGTGCACTGGTCATGTGACTGCCTGGACCAAGTGCCAGTATTTTACTCTCAAGCCACCACGATCAAAATGGGTTACGTCTAAAGAGTCAAAAGAGGCCTGCGATTTTTTGTATGACATTTGTTTCATTGGTAATTTAATTCCTCCCCTCCAGCAAATAGCTACCCAATTATTTCATGTTTATAACTCCGGACCAGATCTTTGAACGGGCCGGAGCTCAAGAGGTTGACTAGCAAAATAAATGAATATTGTTAAAATATATGACATTGTAAATAGATATTTGAAAATCCTTGTTAAGGATCCTGCAAGCCCAATTCGACGAGTCGGCACTGTATAATTTGAAGAAGATCATTCTCAAGATTTCTTGAAGTATTGAAATATATATATATATATATATATATATATATATATATATATATATATATATATATATATATATATATATATATATATATATATATATATATATATATATATATATATATATATATATATATATATATATATATATATATATATATATATATATATATATATATATATATATATATATACATATGTCTGTATGTATATTGGTATTTTTTAATGATTGTCTTGAATTCAATCGTTCAGTCATATGTTTGAAAGAAGAAGTTGCTAAATCAATAAGATCTTATCTTCTAAGTTTATATGCAGTACCTTGGACCATACTTTCTCTCTCTCTCTCTCTCTCTTTGCAACTTTCAGGGAAAATCTGTTTTCCTGTAGCCACGAAAATTAAGGTCTGAGATGATAGCATTGCTAAAATTGGAAAGGAATTTTGAGAAAGAAAGAATGTTTGTGTCATTTCTAAATATTGCAGTCATATCACTTTAGAGGACATGAAGCAAGTCATTTGTTTATATAGATAAGGAGGAGTGGTCCGTGGCAGGTTCTCTAAGGAGCCCCACATTATATTATTTCATCAAGTCGACATTTACAACTCAATTCTGATTAAACCCATTGACGGGAGACTCAAATAATCCAAAATAGTCCATGCCAGAAATTATATTTATCATTGAGTAAAACGATGGAAAGATTTCTGATTACGGAAGGCTGTTCGTCATGCATGTTGGTCGTTTTGGGACGTTATTTTTGATGATTTAGTTAATGAAGCTTCAATTTTATTTAATGCTGCTTTAGTTTCCTTGTAATGAATAAACTTTTCTCAGTTTGATATTTTTTGAGACTCTTAAGAAAGCAATAATCATTGATGTTGACTTTTCAGTCACTTGATGCCAATGAAAGATCCAATCTAAGTTTCATATAACTGTCTGTTAAGGATAAATCATCTGCTATTTGATGTTTAAGCGTGGACCTTTCTGTTATGAAATCTTGCGTTCTTTCATTCAACTTACTGGTTTACACATTTGACTGTCTTCGCCTTCTTTTGCAGAAAGACTTTGAAGCCACAAGTTAAGGAAAGGCTCTTCCCAAAGTCAATGGACTTTCTGTGAGTTGCATCTTACTTCTTAAAATTTCAGCCTGATATTTCATAAGTATTGTAGTTGCTTTTCAATGCCAATTTAATTCGTTTTTACGATTTTAGTGATCCTGAGAAACCATTAGCTGGTAAAAAGATATTACTCTCCAGTACCTTAAAGGAATCTAAGGTTTGATCAAACATTATTTACTATTTGGTGTGATGCTTTTTGTGATATTTGCTTTGCTTTGTCCATAAAATTACTGCTATTTCTATAGATATCGTTTGTTCGTTATATCATGCATTTTTTAGCTTTTAACTATTTTGAAGATAGTATCAAAGATTCTACGCTCAATGATATTGGAAGAAATCAGAATCTCAGTATGGCCTTCATTGCATATTTTTGTTCCTTCAACTTAATTTCGGAAAATGCTAGAAGTGAAGTTTTCACTGGTATCTCTACAGGATGCTGCAGCTCTTAAAGTTGCAGAACTTGGAGGGGTAGTTGTCAAAAGTGCTGCCGATAACTTGTTTTGCTATATCACAACAAAAGGTATGAAGATTGCATACTTTTTTATTAGGTTTCTTACAGTTTACAGTTTTGTGCATTATATTGACAGAGAGCTTGTTTTTCTATTTTCTAGTTTTTCAGTCACTGATATAGAACATTACTGGCTTGTAGTTGTTCGGGATTCTGAATGTTTGGAGGGGTCGCAGCCATGATGCATGACCTCCAAGAGACACTTTTTGCACTGATATATTCATCTCTAAGTGTAGGGTTTTGCTTGATGCGTAATCCTTTGGTACCTTGTTTGAGAACTGTGAGCATCCCCAGTCATTCAGTACCCTCGTACATCTTGATTTGAAGAAGATCATCTGCTTTAGAAGTTCTTGTGTTGGCTCATTGATTTTCCATGGAATACTCTAGAATTTTTGTTGCTCTCAATAATTTTCTATAAAGCAGGATCTTTTCCAGTTGTTTATCTATTTGCAAATTGAAATTATTCTCCCTCAAAGTACAGCTATGCGCCATTCCTTCACTAGAGTGTTTGTGGCTTGCTCTTTCTTTTCCGCTGTTTCGTTTTGTTTTCCTACTCTCCTCAACTCAGCCCTGACTCCGTTACTTAACAGTGTTGTTCGATAGCTATTTCCCCTTTAAGTGTTATTGTTTTGAATTTTAAACGTTCTAAACAGTCTGAAAGTCTTCATTGGGAAGATGATGAAAGTGAGTAACCCTTGTATCTTGTACCCCTGTATCCAACCTTGAAGACGGTACATTCTCACTGTACGGTTTTATGAGAGATGGACTAAAGAAGTTTTACCACTGGTCTTGCATGTATTGGATGCGATTCGATAATTTTTTGTAGGTGAAGCTGAGAAGGGAGGCAAGAAGATCAAACAACTCAGAAGTAAAAGTATTCCAATATTGCCTGAGGAATTTTTGTTTCAAGTTGAGAAAGGAAAGGTTAATGAAAGCATCGAGAAGCTAGAATTAATAGCTACAAAGCCCAAGGTATAATTTATTTAGCAACTCCTTTCGTATCCAGTGTTTTTATACATTTTTATTGTCCTTCCACAGCACCATTTTAGCATGATTTATTTGATTGTATTATATGTTTCAAGTTTGTGATATATGATTTTCCAATTATTTCTTCCCGCGTTTCAGAATATGGAATTGTCCTTATCTTGAAATAGAATTCATATACTTCCTTTTTGTGTATTGATTTCTAGCTTTTCTTTTTAGGATGATAGCGTTGATGGTCCACGTAAAAAAAGAAAAAATATTTCACTATCAGGTTCACCAATATCTTCTATGTACTTTGTTGTTGCTTTCCTTTTGATTTCTGCTAATTAGTAAGATTCCTGAATTATGTTTTATTTATCTTCAAGCTTCTGATGTCAACTGATCAATTCTCTTTGCAGAGTTTACTGATGTACCGTAGACTCTTAGATATTCAAACCAGCAACCATTCGAAATTGCTGATTATACGAAGTTGTTTTATTTCCCGTGGCTCTTCCTTATCGACCCTTATAATTTCCCTCGGTTATCCGAGCCTGCACTTATTCGAAATTTCTTTTATTCGAAGTGAGTTTTGTGTGTTCCCTCGGAAAAAACCCTCAGTTACTCTAGTTTCTCGAAAAATCTTGAGTGCATAGTAGAAAAAGTCAGGAATTGAAAAGGTGAATAATGTATTTTCTCGTTAAAGATTATTGCTTATAAATAATATCTTGCAACTGCTCAACCATTTCACATTTCCCGTTGAAAATTTTATTGTAAGGTATTCTCATTCCCTTATTAAAAGTAGTGAGCAAAGCAAGATGATGAATTTTTTCAAAACATTGTATCACTATGCATAGCCGCCAAATGTTTTAGAGGCTGATGAGATCTATTTTCTCCCAACCTAAGTGACCAATCATCATGCAGGATTCTCACCGCACATGCGCTCCACAGCTACATTTAGGCTCATTTTGCATGTTGATTGGTCAGCTAGGTTGGGAGAAAGCAGACATGATTAGAGGTCTCAAACATTTGGCGGCTATGCTGTATCACTAGGTTGTTTAGTATTTTATTGCAAAGATATAAAGCATCATGTTTGTTCTAAACGCTTCATCTTCCTTATGTACACCTTACTTTGTGAAATAGGTCAGTTATTCGAACCAATTCTGAACTTCCCTTGGAGGCTCAAATACCCAGGAGTCTACAGAACAGTTTTGTCGGTGTGATTGGTGAAAATATTGTATGGTTTTTATGTATTTTTTTCATATATTGAGAAATTGATAGTGGATCATCATTGATATGAATTGAATGTAATTTTCAAGATATCTCATCAATTAATTTTAAGGATCTGCAATGTCTACTAAAAAGGCAAGAATGACGTTAAAAGGTGGCGCTGTTGTAGATCCAGACTCTGGTAGGAATGATGTATTTGCTAGTTTTGAGTACTGTCTTAAGTGCTTGCATTGGTATTTTAACATAGATCTTCACTTGCTCCCATTGAAAACATGCCTATGGTCATAAGACTTCAGAAGTATAACATATATTGTTAATGAAATTGAAAGATAGACATTTGTTTTGCTTGGTGCTTAAACAAGAGAACCTAATGCTGTGTAGTTTTATCGTTAGTTTAGCAGACATTTTATGCATCTTGCAATGCACCTAGAAAGATTTTGTCATATTTTCCCATATACCGTGACAGGTCATATGCTTTTTGAATATCGTATGATTGGCTCTATGTTGGTGTGTGTTATTTGATTAGATACATATGTTTTGAGCATTTAGTTGTAACTTTGATTTACAAATATTCCATTCTGATTCCTTGTAAAGAAATGGAGGAGTGTTGCCATGTTTATCAGAAAGACGGCGAAGTTTACAACGCGGTCCTTGGTATGACAGATCTCTCGAGGGGAACAAATTCTTACTATAAGTTGCAAGTTCTTGCTCATGATGCCATAAGCAGGTAAATACCAGGCTGTATTATCTGTAAGGAAGTACCAGGTGACTAAGTATTAGAGGACTCGACATACATAGTTAAAGGTCGCGAGTTCGAGTCCCGCTCGGGTCATTCATTTTCTTGCACTTTCACTTCACAATTCTATGATCTGTTTATGTCATTTACTGAGTATGTGCTTAGTATTAATAGAAGATATGCTAACTGAATGCTATCCAATGTGAAATCTGACATTTACAGCCATTTACAACTATGAACGAACAGGTTAATATTTACTAATTTAATGTGATGTTTTATGTCTTTGACAATATCGCCATCCTTTTATTTGCACCGTTTAGTTCGTTGTTATATTGTATATTTTGTCTTATTACCTCCAATATCATCATTATTCATGGAACTTCATTGCCCTATGTAGAGGTTTCCTTTTTCTCTCCTCTGCTATTTTTGACCCCTCCTCATTATTCATTTTCCAACACCTTGTCCCAAATCACAGAAATTATTCAATGTTCTATAGTACTGTTTAGTATTTTAATAAATCATAATTTTTTTTATGTACAATCTTATTATCTCCAACTTCTTCTCCTTCTTCCAGTTATTATGTGTTCCGCTCGTGGGGAAGGGTTGGAACATCTATTGGAGGAAAAAAGCTCGAGGTCCGTGTTAATTTCGTACTGTTTATCAAAATCAATTCAATGAAATCATGCTCTATACAGAGGAATATGTCTCAATGTTTTCTATTTTGAATGATCCACTATTTTCTGTAAGAATGAATTTTCTTCCTTCTAGTTGGTAAAAAAATGGTATTGCTTGCTTGTTTAAGCATGAAGTTTCTATTTTATGTACGAGTTATTTCACTTAGTCGTTTAACAATTAATGTCTAATGCTTTTTTCTGTCCGTTGCTTGATTTCGTATATGCCCACTTTCTTCTGTAGCCGTTTGATTCATTGCTTGACGCTATCAATAACTTTACTGAAATTTTCGAAGACAAAACAGGTGAATGCTTGAATGTATTGCACGCAAGTTTAATATATTAGAAGATTGTCATATGCAGTATATGCATTGTTTCCTATCTTTGTAATTTACTGATAAGTATAAAAGTTCCTCGTTACTTTCTTTATGGCAAGTTTTTGTCTTCTTCAGATTTGAATCGATCGCCCGCAGATTATGAGATTTCATATGGGTGACTGAATATTTCTACAAAAATTTGCATTTTTGATAAATACAGTAAAATCTGGTTTTTTGAAGCGATAAATTATGCGAATAGTGAATCCCCATGAAATGTCTTAAATAATGTACTTTATTATTTCTAATTGCAAGTGTTGTGTTCAAGCTGATATGTTTTTAAAATTCCATTTTCCAAATTTCTAACAGTTGTACTTTCCTTTTGCCGAAGGTAATGTGTGGAGTAGTAGAAAGAACTTTGTGAAACAGCCTTACAAATTCTACCCTCTTGAAATTGATTACGGTCAGGTAGTGTCTCGTTTCATTTGTATTTACTGACAAAAGTAGAACGATAAGTTTATATTGGGTACTTTGTTGGGTGTATACTATATCATAGAAAACTTTCCTTCAAAATTTCAAGTTCGAAAACTAATTCTCAATGTGATCAATATTTTATGCAATGTAGGAAGACGAGAATTTGAAGAAATTGCAGATGGATGCGGGAAAGAGTTCAAAGTTACCTCTGGAAATCCAAGGTCTTATAAGAATGATATTTGATGTAGAGTCAATGAAAAAGACCATGGCAGAATTTGAGGTAACTCCAGTCGATTGCTCTTTTTTATTTGTTGCTTTTCAGGCAGTCCTAGAACCTTCTCCAATATGAAGTTGTTTATGGTCAACCATGATAATTATCGAAATATGAGTCGAAAATAATATACGAAATCTCAATATACGAAATATCGTAATATATGTATTTTATATAATAACGATAAGTTATGCGTTATGTTCAATAGTGTGGTGTTTTGATATCGAAATGACAAATGAAAGTGGCGGCCATTTTGGGTCTAATAGTTATCCTGTAATGGCAAAACGTACTTTCAATTGAGAGAGCCGAGAATTGACACCAGGCATCATTTTGTCTGTTGATGGTAAGCTTTAAGAGCCCAACTTTACCATTTATGTCCATACATTTATGACGTCTAAATGAATTTCGCAATTTGTAGCCCCCTATCCCTTGTTGGGCATACTCTAAATTCTATACACCCCCTCCTTTACCACGTCTAAACTTCCCCCCTCCCACACACACACATACACCCACACCCACACCCACACCCAACTATGATCAATACGACCTATTAAAGATTGAATTACACGTAACGATTAGTGGGACCACTTAGTCTCCAAGCCTTGGTTCAGCTCCCCACCTCTTATCACATGAGAAAATCAGCTCGTGCTGGGAATCTCTGTTGCACTGCAACAGATATTGGTAACTGCTCTGAAATTGGACCTATTGAATGTCTTCAACAATGGCCGTTCGCAGAATAATAAGAGAATTCTCTCTAGATTACGGTGGCCCACAAGTATCACGGCAAACTCTCTTTCTCACGGCAAAAATTTATTTGTCATTGCCAAGCTTTCTTTTCCACGACAAAACTTTCTTTCTCACGGCAACACTTTCTTTTCCACGGCAAAAACTTTCTTTTCCACGGCAAAAAACTTTCTTTTCCACGGCAAAAAACTTTCTTTTCCACGGCAAAACTTTCTTTTTTACGGCGAAACTCTCTCTCACAGCAAAACTTTCTTTTTCGCGGCAAAACTTTCTTTCTCATGGCTAGACTTTTATTTATATAGCATGACTTTGCCTAAGCAAGATGTCAACTCTTTCATTACACATGAAGGAACGCAGCAATGTCTCCCTGAACTGGGTCTTTTCTGGAAGTTGCTTGTATGCCTGCCATGATCCCATTGTCATCTCCAAGACCTATCACTGAAGGAAGCGAGAAGGAATAATAGGCAAGAGGAGCCATCCAGAAAGACGTACGCTTTAAAGGTCGGTGAGTTGGTCAGGTCAAAAGCGTACACACGCGTACAAGGTAGGTGGGTTGGTTAAAGTCACAGGGTACGTGGCGTGGTCTACTAGCAAGCCTACCCATCGTGCAAGCTGAGGGAAAATGTGGACGAAATGGCACAAAATTAAAAACTTGCAGCAATTACTTTCGAAAAGTGAGAACTTAATGCATTTTGTGTTCATTTCATGAAAATGGGCTAAAAATTAGTAACATTTTTCAAGGACTATCAAGAAAAATTCGCACGCTCGTACAGGGGTGGGTGGGTGGATGTTTTTGAATCAAAAGCACATTCGCGTGTGCAGGGTGGGTGGGTTGGTCAGAAATGTGACGATTTTAGTTGTACGTGCTTTCTGGATGATCCCAAGGGGGTATGTTTTTGGCAGATAGGCACTTTTACAATCACCATCATCGATAACCTTGTCACAGTAATCATAATAATTTTGTCGGCCCCAGAAAGAGCAGTGGAATATTATCATACACTTGTAAATGCAAATATATCACTCAAAGTTTTGTTTTTGCAAAACGTTCATAATTTTAGTTGTAACTGAACAGAAAGCTCAAATGCAAGAAGTCTACAGAAACATAACATCAATGGATAAATTTAATTTAACAGAAATTTACAAGAAAAGTGTGAAGTATTTAACTTCCCCCCTCCCCCGCATACACACATTCTCCGTGGGTCCAATATTAAAGCCATATGGTTTATGTTTATAGTAAGTACCCATCCAAGTACCATTAGGCCCCCGGTTCTCGTACACCCTTCTTTTCCAGCAGTGCGCCCTCCTTCCTTGAACTGCCTAAAGATCTATCTCCGGAAGAAAAGTTGTGACAAGTTTAAGGGGAACCCGTCTACCTTCCATTTGAAGATGATGGCATGCAATTCTTTGTAGTTTATGAGTAGATCTGTTGATCCTCTAAAAGGGATCTTCGTATATATAATTGTACATTGGTATTTTCCTCACCAACCATATATATCGTTCTTTCCTTTCGCTTTCTGAACAAGTGTTTTCCTCAGAGCGAATGTTGTACAGTACAAAAGAACGTTTTGCTATGAGAAAAAGAATTTGCCGTGAGAACGTCTTTCCGTGAAAAACAGAGAGTTCTGCCGTGAGAAAGAGAGTTCTGCCGCGAGACAGAGAGTTCTGCCATGAGAAAGAGAGTTCTGCTTTGAGAAATAGAGTTCTGCCGTGAGAAAGGGAGTTCTATCGTGAGAAAGAGAGTTCTGCCTTCAGAAAGAGAGTTTTGCCTTGAGAAAGAGAGTTCTGTCGTGAGACAGAGAGTTCTGCCTTGAGAAAGAGAGTTCTGCCGTGAGAAAGGGAGTTCTGTCGTGAGAAAGAGAGTTGTGCCTTGCGGAAGAGAGTTCTGCCTTGCGAAAGAGAGTTCTACCCTGAGAAAGAGAGTTCTGCCTTGAGAAAGAGAGTTCTGTTGTGAGAAAGAGAGTTCTGCCTTGAGAAAGGGAGTTCTGTCGTGAGAAAGAGAGTTGTGCCTTGAGAAAGAGAGTTCTGCCTTGAGAAAGAGAGTTCTGCCGTGAGAAAGAGAGTTCTGCCTTGAGAAAGGGAGTTCTGTCGTGAGAAAGAGAGTTGTGCCTTGAGAAAGAGAGTTCTGCCTTGAGAAAGAGAGTTCTACCTTGAGAAAGAGAGTTCTGCTTTGACAAAGAGAGTTGTGACGTGAGAAAGAGAGTTCTGCCTTGAGAAAGAGAGTTTTGCCGTGAGAAAGAAAGTTCTGTCGTGAGAAAGAGAGTTCTGCCTTGAGAAAGAGAGTCCTGCCGTGAGAAAGGGAGTTCTATCGTGAGAAAGAGAGTTGTGCCGTGAGAAAGAGAGTTTTGCCGTGAGAAAGAGAGCTCTGTTGTGAGAAAGAGAGTTCTGCCTTGAGAAAGAGAATTCTGCCGTGAGAAAGGGAGTTCTGTCGTGAGAAAGGGAGTTCTGCCTTGAGAAAGAGAGTTTTTGCCGTGAGAAAGAGAGTTCTGTTATGAGAAAGAGAGTTCTGCCTTGAGAAAGAGAGTTCTGCCTTGACAAAGAGAGTTCTGTTGTGAGAAAAGAGGTGTGCCTTGAGAAAGAGAGTTCTACCTTGAGAAAGAGAGTTCTGCTTTGAGAAAGAGAGTTGTGCCGTGAGAAAGAGAGTTCTGTTGTGAGAAAGAGAGTTCTTCTGTGAGAAAGAGAGTTCTGTCGTGAGAAAGAGAGTTGTGCCTTGAGAAAGAGAGTTTTGCCGTGAGAAAGAGAGCTCTGTTGTGAGAAAGAGAGTTGTGCCTTGAGAAAGAGAGTTCTGCCTTGAGAAAGAGAGTTGTGCCTTGAGAAAGAGAGTTCTGCCTTGAGAAAGGGAGGTCTGTCGTGAGAAAGAGAGTTGTGCCGTGAGGAAGAGAGTTCTGCCTTGAGAAAGGGAGTTCTATCGTGAGACAGAGAGTCCTGCCGTGAGAAAGAGAGTTCTGCCTTGAGAAAGAGAGTTGTGCCTTGAGACAGAGAGTTCTGCCTTGAGAAAGGGAGGTCTGTCGTGAGAAAGAGAGTTGTGCCTTGAGAAAGAGAGTTCTGCCTTGAGAAAGGGAGGTCTGTCGTGAGAAAGAGAGTTCTGCCTTGAGAAAGAGAGTTGTGCCTTGAGAAAGAGAGTTCTGCCTTGAGAAAGGGAGGTCTGTCGTGAGAAAGAGAGTTGTGCCTTGAGAAAGAGAGTTCTGCCTTGAGAAAGGGAGTTCTGCCTTGAGAGAGTGAGTTCTGCCTTGAGAAAGAGAGTTCTGCCGTGAGAAAGGGAGTTGTGCCTTGAGAAAGAGAGTTCTGCCTTGAGAAAGAGAGTTCTACCTTGAGACAGAGAGTTCTGCTTTGAGAAAGAGAGTTGTGCCGTGAGAAAGAGAGTTCTGCCTTGAGAAAGAGAGTTGTGCCTTGAGAAAGAGAGTTCTGCCTTGAGAAAGAGAGTTCTGTCGTGAGAAAGAGAGTTGTGCCTTGAGAAAGAGAGTCCTGCCGTGAGAAAGGGAGTTCTATCGTGAGAAAGAGAGTCCTACCGTGAGAAAGAGAGTTTTGCCGTGAGAAAGAGAGCTCTGTCGTGAGAAAGAGAGTTGTGCCTTGAGAAAGAGAGTTCTGCCTTGAGAAAGAGAGTTCTACCTTGAGAAAGAGAGTTCTGCTTTGACAAAGAGAGTTGTGACGTGAGAAAGAGAGTTCTACCTTGAGAAAGAGAGTTCTGCTTTGAGAAAGAGAGTTGTGCCGTGAGAAAGAGAGTTCTGTTGTGAGAAAGAGAGTTCTTCTGTGAGAAAGAGAGTTCTGTCGTGAGAAAGAGAGTTGTGCCTTGAGAAAGAGAGTTTTGCCGTGAGAAAGAGAGCTCTGTTGTGAGAAAGAGAGTTGTGCCTTGAGAAAGAGAGTTCTGCCTTGAGAAAGAGAGTTGTGCCTTGAGAAAGAGAGTTCTGCCTTGAGAAAGGGAGGTCTGTCGTGAGAAAGAGAGTTGTGCCTTGAGAAAGAGAGTTGTGCCTTGAGAAAGAGAGTTCTGTTGTGAGAAAAGAGGTGTGCCTTGAGAAAGAGAGTTCTGCCTTGAGAAAGAGAGTTCTACCTTGAGAAAGAGAGTTCTGCTTTGAGAAAGAGAGTTGTGCCGTGAGAAAGAGAGTTCTGTTGTGAGAAAGAGAGTTCTTCTGTGAGAAAGAGAGTTCTGTCGTGAGAAAGAGAGTTGTGCCTTGAGAAAGAGAGTCCTGCCGTGAGAAAGGGAGTTCTATCGTGAGAAAGAGAGTCCTGCCGTGAGAAAGAGAGCTCTGTTGTGAGAAAGAGAGTTGTGCCTTGAGAAAGAGAGTTCTGCCTTGAGAAAGAGAGTTGTGCCTTGAGAAAGAGAGTCCTGCCGTGAGAAAGGGAGTTCTATCGTGAGAAAGAGAGTTGTGCCGTGAGAAAGAGAGTTTTGCCTTGAGAAAGAGAATTCTGCCGTGAGAAAGGGAGTTCTGTCGTGAGAAAGGGAGTTCTGCCTTGAGAAAGAGAGTTTTTGCCGTGAGAAAGAGAGTTCTGTTATGAGAAAGAGAGTTCTGCCTTGAGAAAGAGAGTTCTGCCTTGACAAAGAGAGTTCTGTTGTGAGAAAAGAGGTGTGCCTTGAGAAAGAGAGTTCTGCCTTGAGAAAGAGAGTTCTACCTTGAGAAAGAGAGTTCTGCTTTGAGAAAGAGAGTTGTGCCGTGAGAAAGAGAGTTCTGTTGTGAGAAAGAGAGTTCTTCTGTGAGAAAGGGAGTTCTGTCGTGAGAAAGAGAGTTGTGCCGTGAGAAAGAGAGTTTTGCCGTGAGAAGGAGAGCTCTGTTGTCAGAAAGAGAGTTCTGCCTTGAGAAAGAGAATTCTGCCGTGAGAAAGGGAGTTCTGTCGTGAGAAAGGGAGTTCTGCCTTGAGAAAGAGAGTTTTTGCCGTGAGAAAGAGAGTTCTGTTATGAGAAAGAGAGTTCTGCCTTGAGAAAGAGAGTTCTGCCTTGACAAAGAGAGTTCTGTTGTGAGAAAAGAGGTGTGCCTTGAGAAAGAGAGTTCTACCTTGAGAAAGAGAGTTCTGCTTTGAGAAAGAGAGTTGTGCCGTGAGAAAGAGAGTTCTGTTGTGAGAAAGAGAGTTCTTCTGTGAGAAAGAGAGTTCTGTCGTGAGAAAGAGAGTTGTGCCTTGAGAAAGAGAGTTTTGCCGTGAGAAAGAGAGCTCTGTTGTGAGAAAGAGAGTTGTGCCTTGAGAAAGAGAGTTCTGCCTTGAGAAAGAGAGTTGTGCCTTGAGAAAGAGAGTTCTGCCTTGAGAAAGGGAGGTCTGTCGTGAGAAAGAGAGTTGTGCCTTGAGAAAGAGAGTTGTGCCTTGAGAAAGAGAGTTCTGTTGTGAGAAAAGAGGTGTGCCTTGAGAAAGAGAGTTCTGCCTTGAGAAAGAGAGTTGTGCCTTGAGAAAGAGAGTCCTGCCTTGAGAAAGGGAGTTCTGTTGTGAGAAAGAGAGTTCTTCTGTGAGAAGGAGAGTTCTGTCGTGAGAAAGAGAGTTGTGCCTTGAGAAAGAGAGTCCTGCCGTGAGAAAGGGAGTTCTATCGTGAGAAAGAGAGTCCTGCCGTGAGAAAGAGAGCTCTGTTGTGAGAAAGAGAGTTGTGCCTTGAGAAAGAGAGTTCTGCCTTGAGAAAGAGAGTTGTGCCTTGAGAAAGAGAGTCCTGCCGTGAGAAAGGGAGTTCTATCGTGAGAAAGAGAGTTGTGCCGTGAGAAAGAGAGTTTTGCCGTGAGATAGAGAGCTCTGTTGTGAGAAAGAGAGTTCTGCCTTGAGAAAGAGAATTCTGCCGTGAGAAAGGGAGTTCTGTCGTGAGAAAGGGAGTTCTGCCTTGAGAAAGAGAGTTTTTGCCGTGAGAAAGAGAGTTCTGTTATGAGAAAGAGAGTTCTGCCTTGAGAAAGAGAGTTCTTCCTTGACAAAGAGAGTTCTGTTGTGAGAAAAGAGGTGTGCCTTGAGAAAGAGAGTTCTGCCTTGAGAAAGAGAGTTCTACCTTGAGAAAGAGAGTTGTGCCTTGAGAAAGAGAGTTCTGCCTTGAGAAAGAGAGTTGTGCCTTGAGAAAGAGAGTTCTGCCTTGAGAAAGGGAGGTCTGTCGTGAGAAAGAGAGTTGTGCCTTGAGAAAGAGAGTTGTGCCTTGAGAAAGAGAGTTCTGTTGTGAGAAAAGAGGTGTGCCTTGAGAAAGAGAGTTCTGCCTTGAGAAAGAGAGTTGTGCCTTGAGAAAGAGAGTCCTGCCTTGAGAAAGGGAGTTCTGTTGTGAGAAAGAGAGTTCTTCTGTGAGAAGGAGAGTTCTGTCGTGAGAAAGAGAGTTGTGCCTTGAGAAAGAGAGTCCTGCCGTGAGAAAGGGAGTTCTATCGTGAGAAAGAGAGTCCTGCCGTGAGAAAGAGAGCTCTGTTGTGAGAAAGAGAGTTGTGCCTTGAGAAAGAGAGTTCTGCCTTGAGAAAGAGAGTTGTGCCTTGAGAAAGAGAGTCCTGCCGTGAGAAAGGGAGTTCTATCGTGAGAAAGAGAGTTGTGCCGTGAGAAAGAGAGTTTTGCCGTGAGATAGAGAGCTCTGTTGTGAGAAAGAGAGTTCTGCCTTGAGAAAGAGAATTCTGCCGTGAGAAAGGGAGTTCTGTCGTGAGAAAGGGAGTTCTGCCTTGAGAAAGAGAGTTTTTGCCGTGAGAATGAGAGTTCTGTTATGAGAAAGAGAGTTCTGCCTTGAGAAAGAGAGTTCTGCCTTGACAAAGAGAGTTCTGTTGTGAGAAAAGAGGTGTGCCTTGAGAAAGAGAGTTCTGCCTTGAGAAAGAGAGTTCTACCTTGAGAAAGAGAGTTCTGCTTTGAGAAAGAGAGTTGTGCCGTGAGAAAGAGAGTTCTGTTGTGAGAAAGAGAGTTCTTCTGTGAGAAAGGGAGTTCTGTCGTGAGAAAGAGAGTTGTGCCGTGAGAAAGAGAGTTTTGCCGTGAGAAGGAGAGCTCTGTTGTCAGAAAGAGAGTTCTGCCTTGAGAAAGAGAATTCTGCCGTGAGAAAGGGAGTTCTGCCGTGAGAAAGGGAGTTGTGCCTTGAGAAAGAGAGTTCTGCCTTGAGAAAGAGAGTTCTACCTTGAGACAGAGAGTTCTGCTTTGAGAAAGAGAGTTGTGCCGTGAGAAAGAGAGTTCTGCCTTGAGAAAGAGAGTTGTGCCTTGAGAAAGAGAGTTCTGCCTTGAGAAAGAGAGTTCTGTCGTGAGAAAGAGAGTTGTGCCTTGAGAAAGAGAGTCCTGCCGTGAGAAAGGGAGTTCTATCGTGAGAAAGAGAGTCCTACCGTGAGAAAGAGAGTTTTGCCGTGAGAAAGAGAGCTCTGTCGTGAGAAAGAGAGTTGTGCCTTGAGAAAGAGAGTTCTGCCTTGAGAAAGAGAGTTCTACCTTGAGAAAGAGAGTTCTGCTTTGACAAAGAGAGTTGTGACGTGAGAAAGAGAGTTCTACCTTGAGAAAGAGAGTTCTGCTTTGAGAAAGAGAGTTGTGCCGTGAGAAAGAGAGTTCTGTTGTGAGAAAGAGAGTTCTTCTGTGAGAAAGAGAGTTCTGTCGTGAGAAAGAGAGTTGTGCCTTGAGAAAGAGAGTTTTGCCGTGAGAAAGAGAGCTCTGTTGTGAGAAAGAGAGTTGTGCCTTGAGAAAGAGAGTTCTGCCTTGAGAAAGAGAGTTGTGCCTTGAGAAAGAGAGTTCTGCCTTGAGAAAGGGAGGTCTGTCGTGAGAAAGAGAGTTGTGCCTTGAGAAAGAGAGTTGTGCCTTGAGAAAGAGAGTTCTGTTGTGAGAAAAGAGGTGTGCCTTGAGAAAGAGAGTTCTGCCTTGAGAAAGAGAGTTCTACCTTGAGAAAGAGAGTTCTGCTTTGAGAAAGAGAGTTGTGCCGTGAGAAAGAGAGTTCTGTTGTGAGAAAGAGAGTTCTTCTGTGAGAAAGAGAGTTCTGTCGTGAGAAAGAGAGTTGTGCCTTGAGAAAGAGAGTCCTGCCGTGAGAAAGGGAGTTCTATCGTGAGAAAGAGAGTCCTGCCGTGAGAAAGAGAGCTCTGTTGTGAGAAAGAGAGTTGTGCCTTGAGAAAGAGAGTTCTGCCTTGAGAAAGAGAGTTGTGCCTTGAGAAAGAGAGTCCTGCCGTGAGAAAGGGAGTTCTATCGTGAGAAAGAGAGTTGTGCCGTGAGAAAGAGAGTTTTGCCGTGAGATAGAGAGCTCTGTTGTGAGAAAGAGAGTTCTGCCTTGAGAAAGAGAATTCTGCCGTGAGAAAGGGAGTTCTGTCGTGAGAAAGGGAGTTCTGCCTTGAGAAAGAGAGTTTTTGCCGTGAGAAAGAGAGTTCTGTTATGAGAAAGAGAGTTCTGCCTTGAGAAAGAGAGTTCTGCCTTGACAAAGAGAGTTCTGTTGTGAGAAAAGAGGTGTGCCTTGAGAAAGAGAGTTCTGCCTTGAGAAAGAGAGTTCTACCTTGAGAAAGAGAGTTCTGCTTTGAGAAAGAGAGTTGTGCCGTGAGAAAGAGAGTTCTGTTGTGAGAAAGAGAGTTCTTCTGTGAGAAAGGGAGTTCTGTCGTGAGAAAGAGAGTTGTGCCGTGAGAAAGAGAGTTTTGCCGTGAGAAGGAGAGCTCTGTTGTCAGAAAGAGAGTTCTGCCTTGAGAAAGAGAATTCTGCCGTGAGAAAGGGAGTTCTGTCGTGAGAAAGGGAGTTCTGCCTTGAGAAAGAGAGTTTTTGCCGTGAGAAAGAGAGTTCTGTTATGAGAAAGAGAGTTCTGCCTTGAGAAAGAGAGTTCTGCCTTGACAAAGAGAGTTCTGTTGTGAGAAAAGAGGTGTGCCTTGAGAAAGAGAGTTCTACCTTGAGAAAGAGAGTTCTGCTTTGAGAAAGAGAGTTGTGCCGTGAGAAAGAGAGTTCTGTTGTGAGAAAGAGAGTTCTTCTGTGAGAAAGAGAGTTCTGTCGTGAGAAAGAGAGTTGTGCCTTGAGAAAGAGAGTTTTGCCGTGAGAAAGAGAGCTCTGTTGTGAGAAAGAGAGTTGTGCCTTGAGAAAGAGAGTTCTGCCTTGAGAAAGAGAGTTGTGCCTTGAGAAAGAGAGTTCTGCCTTGAGAAAGGGAGGTCTGTCGTGAGAAAGAGAGTTGTGCCTTGAGAAAGAGAGTTGTGCCTTGAGAAAGAGAGTTCTGTTGTGAGAAAAGAGGTGTGCCTTGAGAAAGAGAGTTCTGCCTTGAGAAAGAGAGTTGTGCCTTGAGAAAGAGAGTCCTGCCTTGAGAAAGGGAGTTCTGTTGTGAGAAAGAGAGTTCTTCTGTGAGAAGGAGAGTTCTGTCGTGAGAAAGAGAGTTGTGCCTTGAGAAAGAGAGTCCTGCCGTGAGAAAGGGAGTTCTATCGTGAGAAAGAGAGTCCTGCCGTGAGAAAGAGAGCTCTGTTGTGAGAAAGAGAGTTGTGCCTTGAGAAAGAGAGTTCTGCCTTGAGAAAGAGAGTTGTGCCTTGAGAAAGAGAGTCCTGCCGTGAGAAAGGGAGTTCTATCGTGAGAAAGAGAGTTGTGCCGTGAGAAAGAGAGTTTTGCCGTGAGATAGAGAGCTCTGTTGTGAGAAAGAGAGTTCTGCCTTGAGAAAGAGAATTCTGCCGTGAGAAAGGGAGTTCTGTCGTGAGAAAGGGAGTTCTGCCTTGAGAAAGAGAGTTTTTGCCGTGAGAAAGAGAGTTCTGTTATGAGAAAGAGAGTTCTGCCTTGAGAAAGAGAGTTCTGCCTTGACAAAGAGAGTTCTGTTGTGAGAAAAGAGGTGTGCCTTGAGAAAGAGAGTTCTGCCTTGAGAAAGAGAGTTCTACCTTGAGAAAGAGAGTTCTGCTTTGAGAAAGAGAGTTGTGCCGTGAGAAAGAGAGTTCTGTTGTGAGAAAGAGAGTTCTTCTGTGAGAAAGGGAGTTCTGTCGTGAGAAAGAGAGTTGTGCCGTGAGAAAGAGAGTTTTGCCGTGAGAAGGAGAGCTCTGTTGTCAGAAAGAGAGTTCTGCCTTGAGAAAGAGAATTCTGCCGTGAGAAAGGGAGTTCTGTCGTGAGAAAGGGAGTTCTGCCTTGAGAAAGAGAGTTCTGTTGTGAGAAAAGAGGTGTGCCTTGAGACAGAGAGTTCTGCCTTGAGAAAGAGAGTTCTGCCTTGACAAAGAGAGTTCTGTTGTGAGAAAAGAGGTGTGCCTTGAGAAAGAGAGTTCTACCTTGAGAAAGAGAGTTCTGCTTTGAGAAAGAGAGTTGTGCCTTGAGAAAGAGAGTTTTGCCGTGAGAAAGAGAGCTCTGTTGTGAGAAAGAGAGTTGTGCCTTGAGAAAGAGAGTTCTGCCTTGAGAAAGAGAGTTGTGCCTTGAGAAAGAGAGTTCTGCCTTGAGAAAGGGAGGTCTGTCGTGAGAAAGAGAGTTGTGCCTTGAGAAAGAGAGTTGTGCCTTGAGAAAGAGAGTTCTGTTGTGAGAAAAGAGGTGTGCCTTGAGAAAGAGAGTTCTGCCTTGACAAAGAGAGTTGTGCCTTGAGAAAGAGAGTTCTGCCTTGAGAAAGGGAGTTCTGTTGTGAGAAAGAGAGTTCTTCTGTGAGAAAGAGAGTTCTGTCGTGAGAAAGAGAGTTGTGCCTTGAGAAAGAGAGTCCTGCCGTGAGAAAGGGAGTTCTATCGTGAGAAAGAGAGTCCTGCCGTGAGAAAGAGAGCTCTGTTGTGAGAAAGAGAGTTGTGCCTTGAGAAAGAGAGTTGTGCCTTGAGAAAGAGAGTCCTGCCGTGAGAAAGGGAGTTCTATCGTGAGAAAGAGAGTTGTGCCGTGAGAAAGAGAGTTTTGCCGTGAGATAGAGAGCTCTGTTGTGAGAAAGAGAGTTCTGCCTTGAGAAAGAGAATTCTGTTGTGAGAAAAGAGGTGTGCCTTGAGAAAGAGAGTTCTACCTTGAGAAAGAGAGTTCTGCTTTGAGAAAGAGAGTTGTGCCGTGAGAAAGAGAGTTCTGTTGTGAGAAAGAGAGTTCTTCTGTGAGAAAGAGAGTTCTGTCGTGAGAAAGAGAGTTGTGCCTTGAGAAAGAGAGTCCGGCCGTGAGAAAGGGAGTTCTATCGTGAGAAAGAGAGTCCTGCCGTGAGAAAGAGAGCTCTGTTGTGAGAAAGAGAGTTGTGCCTTGAGAAAGAGAGTTCTGCCTTGAGAAAGAGAGTTGTGCCTTGAGAAAGAGAGTTGTGCCTTGAGAAAGAGAGTCCTGCCGTGAGAAAGGGAGTTCTATCGTGAGAAAGAGAGTTGTGCCGTGAGAAAGAGAGTTTTGCCGTGAGATAGAGAGCTCTGTTGTGAGAAAGAGAGTTCTGCCTTGAGAAAGAGAGTTCTGTCGTGAGAAAGAGAGTTGTGCCTTGAGAAAGAGAGTTTTGCCGTGAGAAAGAGAGCTCTGTTGTGAGACAGAGAGTTGTGCCTTGAGAAAGAGAGTTGTGCCTTGAGAAAGAGAGTTCTGCCTTGAGAAAGGGAGGTCTGTCGTGAGAAAGAGAGTTGTGCCTTGAGAAAGAGAGTTGTGCCTTGAGAAAGAGAGTTCTGTTGTGAGAAAAGAGGTGTGCCTTGAGAAAGAGAGTTCTGCCTTGAGAAAGAGAGTTCTACCTTGAGAAAGAGAGTTCTGCTTTGAGAAAGAGAGTTGTGCCGTGAGAAAGAGAGTTCTGTTGTGAGAAAGAGAGTTCTTCTGTGAGAAAGGGAGTTCTGTCGTGAGAAAGAGAGTTGTGCCTTGAGAAAGAGAGTCCTGCCGTGAGAAAGGGAGTTCTGTTGTGAGAAAGAGAGTTGTGCCTTGAGAAAGAGAGTTCTGCCTTGAGAAAGAGAGTTGTGCCTTGAGAAAGAGAGTTCTGCCTTGAGAAAGAGAGTTCTACCTTGAGAAAGAGAGTTCTGCTTTGAGAAAGAGAGTTGTGCCGTGAGAAAGAGAGTTCTGTTGTGAGAAAGAGAGTTCTTCTGTGAGAAAGGGAGTTCTGTCGTGAGAAAGAGAGTTGTGCCGTGAGAAAGAGAGTTTTGCCGTGAGAAGGAGAGTTCTGCCTTGAGAAAGAGAGTTCTACCTTGAGAAAGAGAGTTCTGCTTTGAGAAAGAGAGTTGTGCCTTGAGAAAGAGAGTTGTGCCTTGAGAAAGAGAGTTCTACCTTGAGAAAGAGAGTTCTGCTTTGAGAAAGAGAGTTGTGCCGTGAGAAAGAGAGTTCTGTTGTGAGAAAGAGAGTTCTTCTGTGAGAAAGAGAGTTCTGTCGTGAGAAAGAGAGTTGTGCCTTGAGAAAGAGAGTCCTGCCGTGAGAAAGGGAGTTCTATCGTGAGAAAGAGAGTCCTGCCGTGAGAAAGAGAGCTCTGTTGTGAGAAAGAGAGTTGTGCCTTGAGAAAGAGAGTTCTGCCTTGAGAAAGAGAGTTGTGCCTTGAGAAAGAGAGTCCTGCCGTGAGAAAGGGAGTTCTATCGTGAGAAAGAGAGTTGTGCCGTGAGAAAGAGAGTTTTGCCGTGAGATAGAGAGCTCTGTTGTGAGAAAGAGAGTTCTGCCTTGAGAAAGAGAATTCTGCCGTGAGAAAGGGAGTTCTGTCGTGAGAAAGGGAGTTCTGCCTTGAGAAAGAGAGTTTTTGCCGTGAGAAAGAGAGTTCTGTTATGAGAAAGAGAGTTCTGCCTTGAGAAAGAGAGTTCTGCCTTGACAAAGAGAGTTCTGTTGTGAGAAAAGAGGTGTGCCTTGAGAAAGAGAGTTCTGCCTTGAGAAAGAGAGTTCTACCTTGAGAAAGAGAGTTCTGCTTTGAGAAAGAGAGTTGTGCCGTGAGAAAGAGAGTTCTGTTGTGAGAAAGAGAGTTCTTCTGTGAGAAAGGGAGTTCTGTCGTGAGAAAGAGAGTTGTGCCGTGAGAAAGAGAGTTTTGCCGTGAGAAGGAGAGCTCTGTTGTCAGAAAGAGAGTTCTGCCTTGAGAAAGAGAATTCTGCCGTGAGAAAGGGAGTTCTGTCGTGAGAAAGGGAGTTCTGCCTTGAGAAAGAGAGTTTTTGCCGTGAGAAAGAGAGTTCTGTTATGAGAAAGAGAGTTCTGCCTTGAGAAAGAGAGTTCTGCCTTGACAAAGAGAGTTCTGTTGTGAGAAAAGAGGTGTGCCTTGAGAAAGAGAGTTCTACCTTGAGAAAGAGAGTTCTGCTTTGAGAAAGAGAGTTGTGCCGTGAGACAGAGAGTTCTGTTGTGAGAAAGAGAGTTCTTCTGTGAGACAGAGAGTTCTGTCGTGAGAAAGAGAGTTGTGCCTTGAGAAAGAGAGTTTTGCCGTGAGAAAGAGAGCTCTGTTGTGAGAAGGAGAGTTGTGCCTTGAGAAGGAGAGTCCTGCCGTGAGAAATTGAGTTCTATCGTGAGAAAGAGAGTCCTGCCGTGAGAAAGAGAGCTCTGTTGTGAGAAAGAGAGTTGTGCCTTGAGAAAGAGAGTTCTGCCTTGAGAAAGAGAGTTGTGCCTTGAGAAAGAGAGTCCTGCCGTGAGAAAGGGAGTTCTATCGTGAGAAAGAGAGTTGTGCCGTGAGAAAGAGAGTTTTGCCGTGAGATAGAGAGCTCTGTTGTGAGAGAGAGAGTTCTGCCTTGAGAAAGAGAATTCTGCCGTGAGAAAGGGAGTTCTGTCGTGAGAAAGGGAGTTCTGCCTTGAGAAAGAGAGTTTTTGCCGTGAGAAAGAGAGTTCTGTTATGAGAAAGAGAGTTCTGCCTTGAGAAAGAGAGTTCTGCCTTGACAAAGAGAGTTCTGTTGTGAGAAAAGAGGTGTGCCTTGAGAAAGAGAGTTCTGCCTTGAGAAAGAGAGTTCTACCTTGAGAAAGAGAGTTCTGCTTTGAGAAAGAGAGTTGTGCCGTGAGAAAGAGAGTTCTGTTGTGAGAAAGAGAGTTCTTCTGTGAGAAAGGGAGTTCTGTCGTGAGAAAGAGAGTTGTGCCTTGAGAAAGAGAGTCCTGCCGTGAGAAAGGGAGTTCTGTTGTGAGAAAGAGAGTCCTGCCGTGAGAAAGAGAGCTCTGTTGTGAGAAAGAGAGTTGTGCCTTGAGAAAGAGAGTTCTGCCTTGAGAAAGAGAGTTGTGCCTTGAGAAAGAGAGTTGTGCCTTGAGAAAGAGAGTCCTGCCGTGAGAAAGGGAGTTCTATCGTGAGAAAGAGAGTTGTGCCGTGAGAAAGAGAGTTTTGCCGTGAGATAGAGAGCTCTGTTGTGAGAAAGAGAGTTCTGCCTTGAGAAAGAGAATTCTGTTGTGAGAAAAGAGGTGTGCCTTGAGAAAGAGAGTTCTACCTTGAGAAAGAGAGTTCTGCTTTGAGAAAGAGAGTTCTGCCGTGAGAAAGAGAGTTCTGTTGTGAGAAAGAGAGTTCTTCTGTGAGACAGAGAGTTCTGTCGTGAGAAAGAGAGTTGTGCCTTGAGAAAGAGAGTTTTGCCGTGAGAAAGAGAGCTCTGTTGTGAGAAAGAGAGTTGTGCCTTGAGAAAGAGAGTTGTGCCTTGAGAAAGAGAGTTCTGCCTTGAGAAAGGGAGGTCTGTCGTGAGAAAGAGAGTTGTGCCTTGAGAAAGAGAGTTGTGCCTTGAGAAAGAGAGTTCTGTTGTGAGAAAAGAGGTGTGCCTTGAGAAAGAGAGTTCTGCCTTGAGAAAGAGAGTTCTACCTTGAGAAAGAGAGTTCTGCTTTGAGAAAGAGAGTTGTGCCGTGAGAAAGAGAGTTCTGTTGTGAGAAAGAGAGTTCTTCTGTGAGAAAGGGAGTTCTGTCGTGAGAAAGAGAGTTGTGCCTTGAGAAAGAGAGTCCTGCCGTGAGAAAGGGAGTTCTGTTGTGAGAAAGAGAGTTGTGCCTTGAGAAAGAGAGTTCTGCCTTGAGAAAGTGAGTTGTGCCTTGAGAAAGAGAGTTCTGCCTTGAGAAAGAGAGTTCTACCTTGAGAAAGAGAGTTCTGCTTTGAGAAAGAGAGTTGTGCCGTGGGAAAGAGAGTTCTGTTGTGAGAAAGAGAGTTCTTCTGTGAGAAAGGGAGTTCTGTCGTGAGAAAGAGAGTTGTGCCGTGAGAAAGAGAGTTTTGCCGTGAGAAGGAGAGTTCTGCCTTGAGAAAGAGAGTTCTACCTTGAGAAAGAGAGTTCTGCTTTGAGAAAGAGAGTTGTGCCGTGAGAAAGAGAGTTCTGTTGTGAGAAAGAGAGTTCTTCTGTGAGAAAGGGAGTTCTGTCGTGAGAAAGAGAGTTGTGCCTTGAGAAAGAGAGTCCTGCCGTGAGAAAGGGAGTTCTATCGTGAGAAAGAGAGTCCTGCCGTGAGAAAGAGAGCTCTGTTGTGAGAAAGAGAGTTGTGCCTTGAGAAAGAGAGTTCTGCCTTGAGAAAGAGAGTTGTGCCTTGAGAAAGAGAGTCCTGCCGTGAGAAAGGGAGTTCTATCGTGAGAAAGAGAGTTGTGCCGTGAGAAAGAGAGTTTTGCCGTGAGATAGAGAGTTCTGTTATGAGAAAGAGAGTTCTGCCTTGAGAAAGAGAGTTCTGCCTTGACAAAGAGCGTTCTGTTGTGAGAAAAGAGGTGTGCCTTGAGAAAGAGAGTTCTGCCTTGAGAAAGAGAGTTCTACCTTGAGAAAGAGAGTTCTGCTTTGAGAAAGAGAGTTGTGCCGTGAGAAAGAGAGTTCTGTTGTGAGAAAGAGAGTTCTTCTGTGAGAAAGAGAGTTCTGTCGTGAGAAAGAGAGTTGTGCCTTGAGAAAGAGAGTCCTGCCGTGAGAAAGGGAGTTCTATCGTGAGAAAGAGAGTCCTGCCGTGAGAAAGAGAGCTCTGTTGTGAGAAAGAGAGTTGTGCCTTGAGAAAGAGAGTTCTGCCTTGAGAAAGAGAGTTGTGCCTTGAGAAAGAGAGTTGTGCCTTGAGAAAAAGAGTCCTGCCTTGAGAAAGGGAGTTCTATCGTGAGAAAGAGAGTTGTGCCGTGAGAAAGAGAGTTTTGCCGTGAGATAGAGAGCTCTGTTGTGAGAAAGAGAGTTCTGCCTTGAGAAAGAGAATTCTGTTGTGAGAAAAGAGGTGTGCCTTGAGAAAGAGAGTTCTACCTTGAGAAAGAGAGTTCTGCTTTGAGAAAGAGAGTTGTGCCGTGAGAAAGAGAGTTCTGTTGTGAGAAAGAGAGTTGTGCCTTGAGAAAGAGAGTTTTGCCGTGAGAAAGAGAGCTCTGTTGTGAGAAAGAGAGTTGTGCCTTGAGAAAGAGAGTTGTGCCTTGAGAAAGAGAGTTCTGCCTTGAGAAAGGGAGGTCTGTCGTGAGAAAGAGAGTTGTGCCTTGAGAAAGAGAGTTGTGCCTTGAGAAAGAGAGTTCTGTTGTGAGAAAAGAGGTGTGCCTTGAGACAGAGAGTTCTGCCTTGAGAAAGAGAGTTCTACCTTGAGAAAGAGAGTTCTGCTTTGAGAAAGAGAGTTGTGCCGTGAGAAAGAGAGTTCTGTTGTGAGAAAGAGAGTTCTTCTGTGAGAAAGGGAGTTCTGTCGTGAGAAATAGAGTTGTGCCTTGAGAAAGAGAGTCCTGCCGTGAGAAAGGGAGTTCTGTTGTGAGAAAGAGAGTTGTGCCTTGAGAAAGAGAGTTCTGCCTTGAGAAAGAGAGTTGTGCCTTGAGACAGAGAGTTCTGCCTTGAGAAAGAGAGTTCTACCTTGAGAAAGAGAGTTCTGCTTTGAGAAAGAGAGTTGTGCCGTGAGAAAGAGAGTTCTGTTGTGAGAAAGAGAGTTCTTCTGTGAGAAAGGGAGTTCTGTCGTGAGAAAGAGAGTTGTGCCGTGAGAAAGAGAGTTTTGCCGTGAGAAGGAGAGTTCTGCCTTGAGAAAGAGAGTTCTACCTTGAGAAAGAGAGTTCTGCTTTGAGAAAGAGAGTTGTGCCGTGAGAAAGAGAGTTCTGTTGTGAGAAAGAGAGTTATTCTGTGAGAAAGAGAGTTCTGTCGTGAGAAAGAGAGTTGTCCCTTGAGAAAGAGAGTCCTGCCGTGAGAAAGGGAGTTCTATCGTGAGAAAGAGAGTCCTGCCGTGAGAAAGAGAGCTCTGTTGTGAGAAAGAGAGTTGTGCCTTGAGAAAGAGAGTTCTGCCTTGAGAAAGAGAGTTCTACCTTGAGAAAGAGAGTTCTGCTTTGAGAAAGAGAGTTGTGCCTTGAGAAAGAGAGTTCTGCCTTGAGAAAGAGAGTTCTACCTTGAGAAAGAGAGTTCTGCTTTGAGAAAGAGAGTTGTGCCGTGAGAAAGAGAGTTCTGTTGTGAGAAAGAGAGTTCTTCTGTGAGAAAGAGAGTTCTGTCGTGAGAAAGAGAGTTGTGCCTTGAGAAAGAGAGTCCTGCCGTGAGAAAGGGAGTTCTATCGTGAGAAAGAGAGTCCTGCCGTGAGAAAGAGAGCTCTGTTGTGAGAAAGAGAGTTGTGCCTTGAGAAAGAGAGTTCTGCCTTGAGAAAGAGAGTTGTGCCTTGAGAAAGAGAGACCTGCCGTGAGAAAGGGAGTTCTATCGTGAGAAAGAGAGTTGTGCCGTGAGAAAGAGAGTTTTGCCGTGAGATAGAGAGCTCTGTTGTGAGAAAGAGAGTTCTGCCTTGAGAAAGAGAATTCTGCCGTGAGAAAGGGAGTTCTGTCGTGAGAAAGGGAGTTCTGCCTTGAGAAAGAGAGTTTTTGCCGTGAGAAAGAGAGTTCTGTTATGAGAAAGAGAGTTCTGCCTTGAGAAAGAGAGTTCTGCCTTGACAAAGAGAGTTCTGTTGTGAGAAAAGAGGTGTACCTTGAGAAAGAGAGTTCTGCCTTGAGAAAGAGAGTTCTACCTTGAGAAAGAGAGTTCTGCTTTGAGAAAGAGAGTTGTGCCGTGAGAAAGAGAGTTCTGTTGTGAGAAAGAGAGTTCTTCTGTGAGAAAGGGAGTTCTGTCGTGAGAAAGAGAGTTGTGCCGTGAGAAAGAGAGTTTTGCCGTGAGAAGGAGAGCTCTGTTGTCAGAAAGAGAGTTCTGCCTTGAGAAAGAGAATTCTGCCGTGAGAAAGGGAGTTCTGTCGTGAGAAAGGGAGTTCTGCCTTGAGAAAGAGAGTTTTTGCCGTGAGAAAGAGAGTTCTGTTATGAGAAAGAGAGTTCTGCCTTGAGAAAGAGAGTTCTGCCTTGACAAAGAGAGTTCTGTTGTGAGAAAAGAGGTGTGCCTTGAGAAAGAGAGTTCTACCTTGAGAAAGAGAGTTCTGCTTTGAGAAAGAGAGTTGTGCCGTGAGAAAGAGAGTTCTGTTGTGAGAAAGAGAGTTCTTCTGTGAGAAAGAGAGTTCTGTCGTGAGAAAGAGAGTTGTGCCTTGAGAAAGAGAGTTTTGCCGTGAGAAAGAGAGCTCTGTTGTGAGAAAGAGAGTTGTGCCTTGAGAAAGAGAGTCCTGCCGTGGGAAAGGGAGTTCTATCGTGAGAAAGAGAGTCCTGCCGTGAGAAAGAGAGCTCTGTTGTGAGAAAGAGAGTTGTGCCTTGAGAAAGAGAGTTCTGCCTTGAGAAAGAGAGTTCTGCTTTGAGAAAGAGAGTTGTGCCGTGAGAAAGAGAGTTCTGTTGTGAGAAAGAGAGTTCTTCTGTGAGAAAGAGAGTTCTGTCGTGAGAAAGAGAGTTGTGCCTTGAGAAAGAGAGTTTTGCCGTGAGAAAGAGAGCTCTGTTGTGAGAAAGAGAGTTGTGCCTTGAGAAAGAGAGTTCTGCCTTGAGAAAGAGAGTTGTGCCTTGAGAAAGAGAGTTCTGCCTTGAGAAAGGGAGGTCTGTCGTGAGAAAGAGAGTCCTGCCGTGAGAAAGAGAGCTCTGTTGTGAGAAAGAGAGTTGTGCCTTGAGAAAGAGAGTTCTGCCTTGAGAAAGAGAGTTGTGCCTTGAGAAAGAGAGTTGTGCCTTGAGAAAGAGAGTCCTGCCGTGAGAAAGGGAGTTCTATCGTGAGAAAGAGAGTTGTGCCGTGAGAAAGAGAGTTTTGCCGTGAGATAGAGAGCTCTGTTGTGAGAAAGAGAGTTCTGCCTTGAGAAAGAGAATTCTGTTGTGAGAAAAGAGGTGTGCCTTGAGAAAGAGAGTTCTACCTTGAGAAAGAGAGTTCTGCTTTGAGAAAGAGAGTTGTGCCGTGAGAAAGAGAGTTCTGTTGTGAGAAAGAGAGTTCTTCTGTGAGACAGAGAGTTCTGTCGTGAGAAAGAGAGTTGTGCCTTGAGAAAGAGAGTTTTGCCGTGAGAAAGAGAGCTCTGTTGTGAGAAAGAGAGTTGTGCCTTGAGAAAGAGAGTTGTGCCTTGAGAAAGAGAGTTCTGCCTTGAGAAAGGGAGGTCTGTCGTGAGAAAGAGAGTTGTGCCTTGAGAAAGAGAGTTGTGCCTTGAGAAAGAGAGTTCTGTTGTGAGAAAAGAGGTGTGCCTTGAGAAAGAGAGTTCTGCCTTGAGAAAGAGAGTTCTACCTTGAGAAAGAGAGTTCTGCTTTGAGAAAGAGAGTTGTGCCGTGAGAAAGAGAGTTCTGTTGTGAGAAAGAGAGTTCTTCTGTGAGAAAGGGAGTTCTGTTGTGAGAAAGAGAGTTGTGCCTTGAGAAAGAGAGTCCTGCCGTGAGAAAGGGAGTTCTGTTGTGAGAAAGAGAGTTGTGCCTTGAGAAAGAGAGTTCTGCCTTGAGAAAGAGAGTTGTGCCTTGAGAAAGAGAGTTCTGCCTTGAGAAAGAGAGTTCTACCTTGAGAAAGAGAGTTCTGCTTTGAGAAAGAGAGTTGTGCCGTGAGAAAGAGAGTTCTGTTGTGAGAAAGAGAGTTCGTCTGTGAGAAAGGGAGTTCTGTCGTGAGAAAGAGAGTTGTGCCGTGAGAAAGAGAGTTTTGCCGTGAGAAGGAGAGTTCTGCCTTGAGAAAGAGAGTTCTACCTTGAGAAAGAGAGTTCTGCTTTGAGAAAGAGAGTTGTGCCGTGAGAAAGAGAGTTCTGTTGTGAGAAAGAGAGTTCTTCTGTGAGAAAGAGAGTTCTGTCGTGAGAAAGAGAGTTGTGCCTTGAGAAAGAGAGTCCTGCCGTGAGAAAGGGAGTTCTATCGTGAGAAAGAGAGTCCTGCCGTGAGAAAGAGAGCTCTGTTGTGAGAAAGAGAGTTGTGCCTTGAGAAAGAGAGTTCTGCCTTGAGAAAGAGAGTTGTGCCTTGAGAAAGAGAGTCCTGCCGTGAGAAAGGGAGTTCTATCGTGAGAAAGAGAGTTGTGCCTTGAGAAAGAGAGTTCTGCCTTGAGAAAGAGAGTTGTGCCTTGAGAAAGAGAGTCCTGCCTCGAGAAAGAGAATTCTGCCGTGAGAAAGGGAGTTCTGTCGTGAGAAAGGGAGTTCTGCCTTGAGAAAGAGAGTTTTTGCCGTGAGAAAGAGAGTTCTGTTATGAGAAAGAGAGTTCTGCCTTGAGAAAGAGAGTTCTGCCTTGACAAAGAGAGTTCTGTTGTGAGAAAAGAGGTGTGCCTTGAGAAAGAGAGTTCTGCCTTGAGAAAGAGAGTTCTACCTTGAGAAAGAGAGTTCTGCTTTGAGAAAGAGAGTTGTGCCGTGAGAAAGAGAGTTCTGTTGTGAGAAAGAGAGTTCTTCTGTGAGAAAGAGAGTTCTGTCGTGAGAAAGAGAGTTGTGCCTTGAGAAAGAGAGTCCTGCCGTGAGAAAGGGAGTTCTATCGTGAGAAAGAGAGTTGTGCCGTGAGAAAGAGAGTTTTGCCGTGAGAAAGAGAGCTCTGTTGTGAGAAAGAGAGTTGTGCCTTGAGAAAGAGAGTTGTGCCTTGAGAAAGAGAGTTCTGCCTTGAGAAAGGGAGGTCTGTCGTGAGAAAGAGAGTTGTGCCTTGAGAAAGAGAGTTGTGCCTTGAGAAAGAGAGTTCTGTTGTGAGAAAAGAGGTGTGCCTTGAGAAAGAGAGTTCTGCCTTGAGAAAGAGAGTTCTACCTTGAGAAAGAGAGTTCTGCTTTGAGAAAGAGAGTTGTGCCGTGAGAAAGAGAGTTCTGTTGTGAGAAAGAGAGTTCTTCTGTGAGAAAGGGAGTTCTGTTGTGAGAAAGAGAGTTGTGCCTTGAGAAAGAGAGTCCTGCCGTGAGAAAGGGAGTTCTGTTGTGAGAAAGAGAGTTGTGCCTTGAGAAAGAGAGTTCTGCCTTGAGAAAGAGAGTTGTGCCTTGAGAAAGAGAGTTCTGCCTTGAGAAAGAGAGTTCTACCTTGAGAAAGAGAGTTCTGCTTTGAGAAAGAGAGTTGTGCCGTGAGAAAGAGAGTTCTGTTGTGAGAAAGAGAGTTCGTCTGTGAGAAAGGGAGTTCTGTCGTGAGAAAGAGAGTTGTGCCGTGAGAAAGAGAGTTTTGCCGTGAGAAGGAGAGTTCTGCCTTGAGAAAGAGAGTTCTACCTTGAGAAAGAGAGTTCTGCTTTGAGAAAGAGAGTTGTGCCGTGAGAAAGAGAGTTCTGTTGTGAGAAAGAGAGTTCTTCTGTGAGAAAGAGAGTTCTGTCGTGAGAAAGAGAGTTGTGCCTTGAGAAAGAGAGTCCTGCCGTGAGAAAGGGAGTTCTATCGTGAGAAAGAGAGTCCTTCCGTGAGAAAGAGAGCTCTGTTGTGAGAAAGAGAGTTGTGCCTTGAGAAAGAGAGTTCTGCCTTGAGAAAGAGAGTTGTGCCTTGAGAAAGAGAGTCCTGCCGTGAGAAAGGGAGTTCTATCGTGAGAAAGAGAGTTGTGCCTTGAGAAAGAGAGTTCTGCCTTGAGAAAGAGAGTTGTGCCTTGAGAAAGAGAGTCCTGCCGTGAGAAAGAGAATTCTGCCGTGAGAAAGGGAGTTCTGTCGTGAGAAAGGGAGTTCTGCCTTGAGAAAGAGAGTTTTTGCCGTGAGAAAGAGAGTTCTGTTATGAGAAAGAGAGTTCTGCCTTGAGAAAGAGAGTTCTGCCTTGACAAAGAGAGTTCTGTTGTGAGAAAAGAGGTGTGCCTTGAGAAAGAGAGTTCTGCCTTGAGAAAGAGAGTTCTACCTTGAGAAAGAGAGTTCTGCTTTGAGAAAGAGAGTTGTGCCGTGAGAAAGAGAGTTCTGTTGTGAGAAAGAGAGTTCTTCTGTGAGAAAGAGAGTTCTGTCGTGAGAAAGAGAGTTGTGCCTTGAGAAAGAGAGTCCTGCCGTGAGAAAGGGAGTTCTATCGTGAGAAAGAGAGTCCTGCCGTGAGAAAGAGAGCTCTGTTGTGAGAAAGAGAGTTGTGCCTTGAGAAAGAGAGTTCTGCCTTGAGAAAGAGAGTTGTGCCTTGAGAAAGAGAGTCCTGCCGTGAGAAAGGGAGTTCTATCGTGAGAAAGAGAGTTGTGCCTTGAGAAAGAGAGTCCTGCCGTGAGAAAGGGAGTTCTATCGTGAGAAAGAGAGTTGTGCCGTGAGAAAGAGAGTTTTGCCGTGAGATAGAGAGCTCTGTTGTGAGAAAGAGAGTTCTGCCTTGAGAAAGAGAATTCTGCCGTGAGAAAGGGAGTTCTGTCGTGAGAAAGGGAGTTCTGCCTTGAGAAAGAGAGTTTTTGCCGTGAGAAAGAGAGTTCTGTTATGAGAAAGAGAGTTCTGCCTTGAGAAAGAGAGTTCTGCCTTAACAAAGAGAGTTCTGTTGTGAGAAAAGAGGTGTGCCTTGAGAAAGAGAGTTCTGCCTTGAGAAAGAGAGTTCTACCTTGAGAAAGAGAGTTCTGCTTTGAGAAAGAGAGTTGTGCCGTGAGAAAGAGAGTTCTGTTGTGAGAAAGAGAGTTCTTCTGTGAGAAAGAGAGTTCTGTCGTGAGAAAGAGAGTTGTGCCTTGAGAAAGAGAGTCCTGCCGTGAGAAAGGGAGTTCTATCGTGAGAAAGAGAGTCCTGCCGTGAGAAAGAGAGCTCTGTTGTGAGAAAGAGAGTTGTGCCTTGAGAAAGAGAGTTCTGCCTTGAGAAAGAGAGTTGTGCCTTGAGAAAGAGAGTTGTGCCTTGAGGAAGAGAGTCCTGCCGTGAGAAAGGGAGTTCTATCGTGAGAAAGAGAGTTGTGCCGTGAGAAAGAGAGTTTTGCCGTGAGATAGAGAGCTCTGTTGTGAGAAAGAGAGTTCTGCCTTGAGAAAGAGAATTCTGTTGTGAGAAAAGAGGTGTGCCTTGAGAAAGAGAGTTCTACCTTGAGAAAGAGAGTTCTGCTTTGAGAAAGAGAGTTGTGCCGTGAGAAAGAGAGTTCTGTTGTGAGAAAGAGAGTTCTTCTGTGAGACAGAGAGTTCTGTCGTGAGAAAGAGAGTTGTGCCTTGAGAAAGAGAGTTTTGCCGTGAGAAAGAGAGCTCTGTTGTGAGAAAGAGAGTTGTGCCTTGAGAAACAGAGTTGTGCCGTGAGAAAGAGAGTTTTGCCGTGAGATAGAGAGTTCTGTTATGAGAAAGAGAGTTCTGCCTTGAGAAAGAGAGTTCTGACTTGACAAAGAGAGTTCTGTTGTGAGAAAAGAGGTGTGCCTTGAGAAAGAGAGTTCTGCCTTGAGAAAGAGAGTTCTACCTTGAGAAAGAGAGTTCTGCTTTGAGAAAGAGAGTTGTGCCGTGAGAAAGAGAGTTCTGTTGTGAGAAAGAGAGTTCTTCTGTGAGAAAGAGAGTTCTGTCGTGAGAAAGAGAGTTGTGCCTTGAGAAAGAGAGTCCTGCCGTGAGAAAGGGAGTTCTATCGTGAGAAAGAGAGTCCTGCCGTGAGAAAGAGAGCTCTGTTGTGAGAAAGAGAGTTGTGCCTTGAGAAAGAGAGTTCTGCCTTGAGAAAGAGAGTTGTGCCTTGAGAAAGAGAGTTGTGCCTTGAGAAAAAGAGTCCTGCCGTGAGAAAGGGAGTTCTATCGTGAGAAAGAGAGTTGTGCCGTGAGAAAGAGAGTTTTGCCGTGAGATAGAGAGCTCTGTTGTGAGAAAGAGAGTTCTGCCTTGAGAAAGAGAATTCTGTTGTGAGAAAAGAGGTGTGCCTTGAGAAAGAGAGTTCTACCTTGAGAAAGAGAGTTCTGCTTTGAGAAAGAGAGTTGTGCCGTGAGAAAGATAGTTCTGTTGTGAGAAAGAGAGTTCTTCTGTGAGACAGAGAGTTCTGTCGTGAGAAAGAGAGTTGTGCCTTGAGAAAGAGAGTTTTGCCGTGAGAAAGAGAGCTCTGTTGTGAGAAAGAGAGTTGTGCCTTGAGAAAGAGAGTTGTGCCTTGAGAAAGAGAGTTCTGCCTTGAGAAAGGGAGGTCTGTCGTGAGAAAGAGAGTTGTGCCTTGAGAAAGAGAGTTGTGCCTTGAGAAAGAGTGTTCTGTTGTGAGAAAAGAGGTGTGCCTTGAGAAAGAGAGTTCTGCCTTGAGGAAGAGAGTTCTACCTTGAGAAAGAGAGTTCTGCTTTGAGAAAGAGAGTTGTGCCGTGAGAAAGAGAGTTCTGTTGTGAGAAAGAGAGTTCTTCTGTGAGAAAGGGAGTTCTGTCGTGAGAAATAGAGTTGTGCCTTGAGAAAGAGAGTCCTGCCGTGAGAAAGGGAGTTCTGTTGTGAGAAAGAGAGTTGTGCCTTGAGAAAGAGAGTTCTGCCTTGAGAAAGAGAGTTGTGCCTTGAGAAAGAGAGTTCTGCCTTGAGAAAGAGAGTTCTACCTTGAGAAAGAGAGCTCTGCTTTGAGAAAGAGAGTTGTGCCGTGAGAAAGAGAGTTCTGTTGTGAGAAAGAGAGTTCTTCTGTGAGAAAGGGAGTTCTGTCGTGAGAAAGAGAGTTGTGCCGTGAGAAAGAGAGTTTTGCCGTGAGAAGGAGAGTTCTGCCTTGAGAAAGAGAGTTCTACCTTGAGAAAGAGAGTTCTGCTTTGAGAAAGAGAGTTGTGCCGTGAGAAAGAGAGTTCTGTTGTGAGAAAGAGAGTTCTTCTGTGAGAAAGAGAGTTCTGTCGTGAGAAAGAGAGTTGTGCCTTGAGAAAGAGAGTCCTGCCGTGAGAAAGGGAGTTCTATCGTGAGAAAGAGAGTCCTGCCGTGAGAAAGAGAGCTCTGTTGTGAGAAAGAGAGTTGTGCCTTGAGAAAGAGAGTTCTGCCTTGAGAAAGAGAGTTGTGCCTTGAGAAAGAGAGTCCTGCCGTGAGAAAGGGAGTTCTATCGTGAGAAAGAGAGTTGTGCCGTGAGAAAGAGAGTTTTGCCGTGAGATAGAGAGCTCTGTTGTGAGAAAGAGAGTTCTGCCTTGAGAAAGAGAATTCTGCCGTGAGAAAGGGAGTTCTGTCGTGAGAAAGGGAGTTCTGCCTTGAGAAAGAGAGTTTTTGCCGTGAGAAAGAGAGTTCTGTTATGAGAAAGAGAGTTCTGCCTTGAGAAAGAGAGTTCTGCCTTGACAAAGAGAGTTCTGTTGTGAGAAAAGAGGTGTGCCTTGAGAAAGAGAGTTCTGCCTTGAGAAAGAGAGTTCTACCTTGAGAAAGAGAGTTCTGCTTTGAGAAAGAGAGTTGTGCCGTGAGAAAGAGAGTTCTGTTGTGAGAAAGAGAGTTCTTCTGTGAGAAAGGGAGGTCTGTCGTGAGAAAGAGAGTTGTGCCGTGAGAAAGAGAGTTTTGCCGTGAGAAGGAGAGCTCTGTTGTGAGAAAGAGAGTTCTTCTGTGAGAAAGAGAGTTCTGTCGTGAGAAAGAGAGTTGTGCCTTGAGAAAGAGAGTCCTGCCGTGAGAAAGGGAGTTCTATCGTGAGAAAGAGAGTCCTGCCGTGAGAAAGAGAGCTCTGTTGTGAGAAAGAGAGTTGTGCCTTGAGAAAGAGAGTTCTGCCTTGAGAAAGAGAGTTGTGCCTTGAGAAAGAGAGTTGTGCCTTGAGAAAGAGAGTCCTGCCGTGAGAAAGGGAGTTCTATCGTGAGAAAGAGAGTTGTGCCGTGAGAAAGAGAGTTTTGCCGTGAGATAGAGAGCTCTGTTGTGAGAAAGAGAGTTCTGCCTTGAGAAAGAGAATTCTGTTGTGAGAAAAGAGGTGTGCCTTGAGAAAGAGAGTTCTACCTTGAGAAAGAGAGTTCTGCTTTGAGAAAGAGAGTTGTGCCGTGAGAAAGAGAGTTCTGTTGTGAGAAAGAGAGTTCTTCTGTGAGACAGAGAGTTCTGTCGTGAGAAAGAGAGTTGTGCCTTGAGAAAGAGAGTTTTGCCGTGAGAAAGAGAGCTCTGTTGTGAGAAAGAGAGTTGTGCCTTGAGAAAGAGAGTTGTGCCTTGAGAAAGAGAGTTCTGCCTTGAGAAAGGGAGGTCTGTCGTGAGAAAGAGAGTTGTGCCTTGAGAAAGAGAGTTGTGCCTTGAGAAAGAGAGTTCTGTTGTGAGAAAAGAGGTGTGCCTTGAGAAAGAGAGTTCTGCCTTGAGAAAGAGAGTTCTACCTTGAGAAAGAGAGTTCTGCTTTGAGAAAGAGAGTTGTGCCGTGAGAAAGAGAGTTCTGTTGTGAGAAAGAGAGTTCTTCTGTGAGAAAGGGAGTTCTGTCGTGAGAAAGAGAGTTGTGCCTTGAGAAGGAGAGTCCTGCCGTGAGAAAGGGAGTTCTGTTGTGAGAAAGAGAGTTGTGCCTTGAGAAAGAGAGTTCTGCCTTGAGAAAGAGAGTTCTACCTTGAGAAAGAGAGTTCTGCTTTGAGAAAGAGAGTTGTGCCGTGAGAAAGAGAGTTCTGTTGTGAGAAAGAGAGTTCTTCTGTGAGAAAGGGAGTTCTGTCGTGAGAAAGAGAGTTGTGCCGTGAGAAAGAGAGTTTTGCCGTGAGAAGGAGAGTTCTGCCTTGAGAAAGAGAGTTCTACCTTGAGACAGAGAGTTCTGCTTTGAGAAAGAGAGTTGTGCCTTGAGAAAGAGAGTTCTGCCTTGAGAAAGAGAGTTCTACCTTGAGAAAGAGAGTTCTGCTTTGAGAAAGAGAGTTGTGCCGTGAGAAAGAGAGTTCTGTTGTGAGAAAGAGAGTTCTTCTGTGAGAACGAGAGTTCTGTCGTGAGAAAGAGAGTTGTGCCTTGAGAAAGAGAGTCCTGCCGTGAGAAAGGGAGTTCTATCGTGAGAAAGAGAGTCCTGCCGTGAGAAAGAGAGCTCTGTTGTGAGAAAGAGAGTTGTGCCTTGAGAAAGAGAGTTCTGCCGTGAGAAAGGGAGTTCTATCGTGAGAAAGAGAGTCCTGCCGTGAGAAAGAGAGCTCTGTTGTGAGAAAGAGAGTTGTGCCTTGAGAAAGAGAGTTCTGCCTTGAGAAAGAGAGTTGTGCCTTGAGAAAGAGAGTCCTGCCGTGAGAAAGGGAGTTCTATCGTGAGAAAGAGAGTTGTGCCGTGAGAAAGAGAGTTTTGCCGTGAGATAGAGAGCTCTGTTGTGAGAAAGAGAGTTCTGCCTTGAGGAAGAGAGTTCTGCTTTGAGAAAGAGAGTTGTGCCGTGAGAAAGAGAGTTCTGTTGTGAGAAAGAGAGTTCTTCTGTGAGAAAGAGAGTTTTGTCGTGAGAAAGAGAGTTGTGCCTTGAGAAAGAGAGTTTTGCCGTGAGAAAGAGAGCTCTGTTGTGAGAAAGAGAGTTGTGCCTTGAGAAAGAGAGTTCTGCCTTGAGAAAGAGAGTTGTGCCTTGAGAAAGAGAGTTCTGCCTTGAGAAAGGGAGGTCTGTCGTGAGAAAGAGAGTTGTGCATTGAGAAAGAGAGTTGTGCCTTGAGAAAGAGAGTTCTGTTGTGAGAAAAGAGGTGTGCCTTCAGAAAGAGAGTTCTGCCTTGAGAAAGAGAGTTGTGCCTTGAGAAAGAGAGTCCTGACGTGAGAAAGGGAGTTCTATCGTGAGAAAGAGAGTTGTGCCGTGAGAAAGAGAGTTTTGCCGTGAGATAGAGAGCTCTGTTGTGAGAAAGAGAGTTCTGCCTTGAGAAAGAGAATTCTGTTGTGAGAAAAGAGGTGTGCCTTGAGAAAGAGAGTTCTACCTTGAGAAAGAGAGTTCTGCTTTGAGAAAGAGAGTTGTGCCGTGAGAAAGAGAGTTCTGTTGTGAGAAAGAGAGTTCTTCTGTGAGACAGAGAGTTCTGTCGTGAGAAAGAGAGTTGTGCCTTGAGAAAGAGAGTTTTGCCGTGAGAAAGAGAGCTCTGTTGTGAGAAAGAGAGTTGTGCCTTGAGAAAGAGAGTTGTGCCTTGAGAAAGAGAGTTCTGCCTTGAGAAAGGGAGGTCTGTCGTGAGAAAGAGAGTTGTGCCTTGAGAAAGAGAGTTGTGCCTTGAGAAAGAGAGTTCTGTTGTGAGAAAAGAGGTGTGCCTTGAGAAAGAGAGTTCTGCCTTGAGAAAGAGAGTTCTACCTTGAGAAAGAGAGTTCTGCTTTGAGAAAGAGAGTTGTGCCGTGAGAAAGAGAGTTCTGTTGTGAGAAAGAGAGTTCTTCTGTGAGAACGAGAGTTCTGTCGTGAGAAAGAGAGTTGTGCCTTGAGAAAGAGAGTCCTGCCGTGAGAAAGGGAGTTCTATCGTGAGAAAGAGAGTCCTGCCGTGAGAAAGAGAGCTCTGTTGTGAGAAAGAGAGTTGTGCCTTGAGAAAGAGAGTTCTGCCTTGAGAAAGAGAGTTGTGCCTTGAGAAAGAGAGTCCTGCCGTGAGAAAGGGAGTTCTATCGTGAGAAAGAGAGTTGTGCCGTGAGAAAGAGAGTTTTGCCGTGAGATAGAGAGCTCTGTTGTGAGAAAGAGAGTTCTGCCTTGAGAAAGAGAGTTCTGCTTTGAGAAAGAGAGTTGTGCCGTGAGAAAGAGAGTTCTGTTGTGAGAAAGAGAGTTCTTCTGTGAGAAAGAGAGTTCTGTCGTGAGAAAGAGAGTTGTGCCTTGAGAAAGAGAGTTTTGCCGTGAGAAAGAGAGCTCTGTTGTGAGAAAGAGAGTTGTGCCTTGAGACAGAGAGTTCTGCCTTGAGAAAGAGAGTTGTGCCTTGAGAAAGAGAGTTCTGCCTTGAGAAAGGGAGGTCTGTCGTGAGAAAGAGAGTTGTGCATTGAGAAAGAGAGTTGTGCCTTGAGAAAGAGAGTTCTGTTGTGAGAAAAGAGGTGTGCCTTGAGAAAGAGAGTTCTGCCTTGAGAAAGAGAGTTGTGCCTTGAGAAAGAGAGTCCTGACGTGAGAAAGGGAGTTCTATCGTGAGAAAGAGAGTTGTGCCGTGAGAAAGAGAGTTTTGCCGTGAGATAGAGAGCTCTGTTGTGAGAAAGAGAGTTCTGCCTTGAGAAAGAGAATTCTGTTGTGATAAAAGAGGTGTGCCTTGAGAAAGAGAGTTCTACCTTGAGAAAGAGAGTTCTGCTTTGAGAAAGAGAGTTGTGCCGTGAGAAAGAGAGTTCTGTTGTGAGAAAGAGAGTTCTTCTGTGAGACAGAGAGTTCTGTCGTGAGAAAGAGAGTTGTGCCTTGAGAAAGAGAGTTTTGCCGTGAGAAAGAGAGCTCTGTTGTGAGAAAGAGAGTTGTGCCTTGAGAAAGAGAGTTGTGCCTTGAGAAAGAGAGTTCTGCCTTGAGAAAGGGAGGTCTGTCGTGAGAAAGAGAGTTGTGCCTTGAGAAAGAGAGTTCTGTTGTGAGAAAAGAGGTGTGCCTTGAGAAAGAGAGTTCTGCCTTGAGAAAGAGAGTTCTACCTTGAGAAAGAGAGTTCTGCTTTGAGAAAGAGAGTTGTGCCGTGAGAAAGAGAGTTCTGTTGTGAGAAAGAGAGTTCTTCTGTGAGAAAGGGAGTTCTGTCGTGAGAAAGAGAGTTGTGCCTTGAGAAAGAGAGTCCTGCCGTGAGAAAGGGAGTTCTGTTGTGAGACAGAGAGTTGTGCCTTGAGAAAGAGAGTTCTGCCGTGAGAAAGAGAGTTGTGCCTTGAGAAAGAGAGTTCTGCCTTGAGAAAGGGAGGTCTGTCGTGAGAAAGAGAGTTGTGCCTTGAGAAAGAGAGTTGTGCCTTGAGAAAGAGAGTTCTGTTGTGAAAAAAGAGGTGTGCCTTGAGAAAGAGAGTTCTGCCTTGAGAAAGAGAGTTGTGCCTTGAGAAAGAGAGTCCTGCCGTGAGAAAGGGAGTTCTGTTGTGAGAAAGAGAGTTGTGCCTTGAGAAAGAGAGTTCTGCCTTGAGAAAGAGAGTTGTGCCTTGAGAAAGAGAGTTCTGCCTTGAGAAAGAGAGTTCTACCTTGAGAAAGAGAGTTCTGCTTTGAGACAGAGAGTTGTGCCTTGAGAAAGAGAGTTCTGTTGTGAGAAAGAGAGTTCTTCTGTGAGAAAGGGAGTTCTGTCGTGAGAAAGAGAGTTGTGCCGTGAGAAAGAGAGTTTTGCCGTGAGAAGGAGAGTTCTGCCTTGAGAAAGAGAGTTCTACCTTGAGAAAGAGAGTTCTGCTTTGAGAAAGAGAGTTGTGCCTTGAGAAAGAGAGTTCTGCCTTGAGAAAGAGAGTTCTACCTTGAGAAAGAGAGTTCTGCTTTGAGAAAGAGAGTTGTGCCGTGAGAAAGAGAGTTCTGTTGTGAGAAAGAGAGTTCTTCTGTGAGAACGAGAGTTCTGTCGTGAGAAAGAGAGTTGTGCCTTGAGAAAGAGAGTCCTGCCGTGAGAAAGGGAGTTCTATCGTGAGAAAGAGAGTCCTGCCGTGAGAAAGAGAGCTCTGTTGTGAGAAAGAGAGTTGTGCCTTGAGAAAGAGAGTTCTGCCTTGAGAAAGAGAGTTGTGCCTTGAGAAAGAGAGTCCTGCCGTGAGAAAGGGAGTTCTATCGTGAGAAAGAGAGTTGTGCCGTGAGAAAGAGAGTTTTGCCGTGAGATAGAGAGCTCTGTTGTGAGAAAGAGAGTTCTGCCTTGAGAAAGAGAGTTCTGCTTTGAGAAAGAGAGTTGTGCCGTGAGAAAGAGAGTTCTGTTGTGAGAAAGAGAGTTCTTCTGTGAGAAAGAGAGTTCTGTCGTGAGAAAGAGAGTTGTGCCTTGAGAAAGAGAGTTTTGCCGTGAGAAAGAGAGCTCTGTTGTGAGAAAGAGAGTTGTGCCTTGAGAAAGAGAGTTCTGCCTTGAGAAAGAGAGTTGTGCCTTGAGAAAGAGAGTTCTGCCTTGAGAAAGGGAGGTCTGTCGTGAGAAAGAGAGTTGTGCCTTGAGAAAGAGAGTTGTGCCTTGAGACAGAGAGTTCTGTTGTGAGAAAAGAGGTGTGCCTTGAGAAAGAGAGTTCTGCCTTGAGAAAGAGAGTTGTGCCTTGAGAAAGAGAGTTCTGCCTTGAGAAAGGGAGTTCTGTTGTGAGAAAGAGAGTTCTTCTGTGAGAAAGAGAGTTCTGTCGTGAGAAAGAGAGTTGTGCCTTGAGAAAGAGAGTCCTGCCGTGAGAAAGGGAGTTCTGTTGTGAGACAGAGAGTTGTGCCTTGAGAAAGAGAGTTCTGCCGTGAGAAAGAGAGTTGTGCCTTGAGAAAGAGAGTTCTGCCTTGAGAAAGGGAGGTCTGTCGTGAGAAAGAGAGTTGTGCCTTGAGAAAGAGAGTTGTGCCTTGAGAAAGAGAGTTCTGTTGTGAAAAAAGAGGTGTGCCTTGAGAAAGAGAGTTCTGCCTTGAGAAAGAGAGTTGTGCCTTGAGAAAGAGAGTCCTGCCGTGAGAAAGGGAGTTCTGTTGTGAGAAAGAGAGTTGTGCCTTGAGAAAGAGAGTTCTGCCTTGAGAAAGAGAGTTGTGCCTTGAGAAAGAGAGTTCTGCCTTGAGAAAGAGAGTTCTACCTTGAGAAAGAGAGTTCTGCTTTGAGACAGAGAGTTGTGCCGTGAGAAAGAGAGTTCTGTTGTGAGAAAGAGAGTTCTTCTGTGAGAAAGGGAGTTCTGTCGTGAGAAAGAGAGTTGTGCCGTGAGAAAGAGAGTTTTGCCGTGAGAAGGAGAGTTCTGCCTTGAGAAAGAGAGTTCTACCTTGAGAAAGAGAGTTCTGCTTTGAGAAAGAGAGTTGTGCCTTGAGAAAGAGAGTTCTGCCTTGAGAAAGAGAGTTCTACCTTGAGAAAGAGAGTTCTGCTTTGAGAAAGAGAGTTGTGCCGTGAGAAAGAGAGTTCTGTTGCGAGAAAGAGAGTTCTTCTGTGAGAACGAGAGTTCTGTCGTGAGAAAGAGAGTTGTGCCTTGAGAAAGAGAGTCCTGCCGTGAGAAAGGGAGTTCTATCGTGAGAAAGAGAGTCCTGCCGTGAGAAAGAGAGCTCTGTTGTGAGAAAGAGAGTTGTGCCTTGAGAAAGAGAGTTCTGCCTTGAGAAAGAGAGTTGTGCCTTGAGAAAGAGAGTCCTGCCGTGAGAAAGGGAGTTCTATCGTGAGAAAGAGAGTTGTGCCGTGAGAAAGAGAGTTTTGCCGTGAGATAGAGAGCTCTGTTGTGAGAAAGAGAGTTCTGCCTTGAGAAAGAGAGTTCTGCTTTGAGAAAGAGAGTTGTGCCGTGAGAAAGAGAGTTCTGTTGTGAGAAAGAGAGTTCTTCTGTGAGAAAGAGAGTTCTGTCGTGAGAAAGAGAGTTGTGCCTTGAGAAAGAGAGTTTTGCCGTGAGAAAGAGAGCTCTGTTGTGAGAAAGAGAGTTGTGCCTTGAGAAAGAGAGTTCTGCCTTGAGAAAGAGAGTTGTGCCTTGAGAAAGAGAGTTCTGCCTTGAGAAAGGGAGGTCTGTCGTGAGAAAGAGAGTTGTGCCTTGAGAAAGAGAGTTGTGCCTTGAGACAGAGAGTTCTGTTGTGAGAAAAGAGGTGTGCCTTGAGAAAGAGAGTTCTGCCTTGAGAAAGAGAGTTGTGCCTTGAGAAAGAGAGTTCTGCCTTGAGAAAGGGAGTTCTGTTGTGAGAAAGAGAGTTCTTCTGTGAGAAAGAGAGTTCTGTCGTGAGAAAGAGAGTTGTGCCTTGAGAAAGAGAGTCCTGCCGTGAGAAAGGGAGTTCTATCGTGAGAAAGAGAGTCCTGCCGTGAGAAAGAGAGTTTTGCCGTGAGAAAGAGAGCTCTGTTGTGAGAAAGAGAGTTGTGCCTTGAGAAAGAGAGTTCTGCCTTGAGAAAGAGAGTTGTGCCTTGAGAAAGAGAGTCCTGCCGTGAGAAAGGGAGTTCTATCGTGAGAAAGAGAGTTGTGCCGTGAGAAAGAGAGTTTTGCCGTGAGATAGAGAGCTCTGTTGTGAGAAAGAGAGTTCTGCCTTGAGAAAGAGAATTCTGTTGTGAGAAAAGAGGTGTGCCTTGAGAAAGAGAGTTCTACCTTGAGAAAGAGAGTTCTGCTTTGAGAAAGAGAGTTGTGCCGTGAGAAAGAGAGGTCTGTTGTGAGAAAGAGAGTTCTTCTGTGAGACAGAGAGTTCTGTCGTGAGAAAGAGAGTTGTGCCTTGAGAAAGAGAGTTTTGCCGTGAGAAAGAGAGCTCTGTTGTGAGAAAGAGAGTTGTGCCTTGAGAAAGAGAGTTGTGCCTTGAGAAAGAGAGTTCTGCCTTGAGAAAGGGAGGTCTGTCGTGAGAAAGAGAGTTGTGCCTTGAGAAAGAGAGTTGTGCCTTGAGACAGAGAGTTCTGTTGTGAGAAAAGAGGTGTGCCTTGAGAAAGAGAGTTCTGCCTTGAGAAAGAGAGTTCTACCTTGAGAAAGAGAGTTCTGCTTTGAGAAAGAGAGTTGTGCCGTGAGAAAGAGAGTTCTGTTGTGAGAAAGAGAGTTCTTCTGTGAGAAAGGGAGTTCTGTCGTGAGAAAGAGAGTTGTGCCTTGAGAAAGAGAGTCCTGCCGTGAGAAAGGGAGTTCTGTTGTGAGAAAGAGAGTTGTGCCTTGAGAAAGAGAGTTCTGCCGTGAGACAGAGAGTTGTGCCTTGAGAAAGAGAGTTCTGCCTTGAGAAAGGGAGGTCTGTCGTGAGAAAGAGAGTTGTGCCTTGAGAAAGAGAGTTGTGCCTTGAGAAAGAGAGTTCTGTTGTGAAAAAAGAGGTGTGCCTTGAGAAAGAGAGTTCTGCCTTGAGAAAGAGAGTTGTGCCTTGAGAAAGAGAGTCCTGCCGTGAGAAAGGGAGTTCTATCGTGAGAAAGAGAGTTGTGCCGTGAGAAAGAGAGTTTTGCCGTGAGATAGAGAGCTCTGTTGTGAGAAAGAGAGTTCTGCCTTGAGAAAGAGAATTCTGCCGTGAGAAAGGGAGTTCTGTCGTGAGAAAGGGAGTTCTGCCTTGAGAAAGAGAGTTTTTGCCGTGAGAAAGAGAGTTCTGTTATGAGAAAGAGAGTTCTGCCTTGAGAAAGAGAGTTTTGCCGTGAGAAAGAGAGCTCTGTTGTGAGAAAGAGAGTTGTGCCTTGAGAAAGAGAGTTCTGCCTTGAGAAAGAGAGTTGTGCCTTGAGAAAGAGAGTTCTGCCTTGAGAAAGGGAGGTCTGTCGTGAGAAAGAGAGTTGTGCCTTGAGAAAGAGAGTTGTGCCTTGAGAAAGAGAGTTCTGTTGTGAGAAAAGAGGTGTGCCTTGAGAAAGAGAGTTCTGCCTTGAGAAAGAGAGTTCTACCTTGAGAAAGAGAGTTCTGCTTTGAGAAAGAGAGTTGTGCCGTGAGAAAGAGAGTTCTGTTGTGAGAAAGAGAGTTCTTCTGTGAGAAAGAGAGTTCTGTCGTGAGAAAGAGAGTTGTGCCTTGAGAAAGAGAGTTTTGCCGTGAGAAAGAGAGCTCTGTTGTGAGAAAGAGAGTTGTGCCTTGAGAAAGAGAGTTCTACCTTGAGAAAGAGAGTTCTGCTTTGAGAAAGAGAGTTGTGCCGTGAGAAAGAGAGTTCTGTTGTGAGAAAGAGAGTTCTTCTGTGAGAAAGAGAGTTCTGTCGTGAGAAAGAGAGTTGTGCCTTGAGAAAGAGAGTCCTGCCGTGAGAAAGGGAGGTCTATCGTGAGAAAGAGAGTCCTGCCGTGAGAAAGAGAGCTCTGTTGTGAGAAAGAGAGTTGTGCCTTGAGAAAGAGAGTTCTGCCTTGAGAAAGAGAGTTGTGCCTTGAGAAAGAGAGTCCTGCCGTGAGAAAGGGAGTTCTATCGTGAGAAAGAGAGTTGTGCCGTGAGAAAGAGAGTTTTGCCGTGAGATAGAGAGCTCTGTTGTGAGAAAGAGAGTTCTGCCTTGAGAAAGAGAGTTCTGCCTTGACAAAGAGAGTTCTGGCGTGAGAAAGAGAGTTCTGCCTTGAGAAAGAGAGTTTTTGCCGTGAGAAAGAGAGTTCTGTTATGAGAAAGAGAGTTCTGCCTTGAGAAAGAGAGTTCTGCCTTGACAAAGAGAGGTCTGTTGTGAGAAAAGAGGTGTGCCTTGAGAAAGAGAGTTCTGCCTTGAGAAAGAGAGTTCTACCTTGAGAAAGAGAGTTCTGCTTTGAGAAAGAGAGTTGTGCCGTGAGAAAGAGAGTTCTGTTGTGAGAAAGAGAGTTCTTCTGTGAGAAAGGGAGTTCTGTCGTGAGAAAGAGAGTTGTGCCGTGAGAAAGAGAGTTTTGCCGTGAGAAGGAGAGCTCTGTTGTCAGAAAGAGAGTTCTGCCTTGAGAAAGAGAATTCTGCCGTGAGAAAGGGAGTTCTGTCGTGAGAAAGGGAGTTCTGCCTTGAGAAAGAGAGTTTTTGCCGTGAGAAAGAGAGTTCTGTTATGAGAAAGAGAGTTCTGCCTTGAGAAAGAGAGTTCTGCCTTGACAAAGAGAGTTCTGTTGTAAGAAAAGAGGTGTGCCTTGAGAAAGAGAGTTCTACCTTGAGAGAGAGAGTTCTGCTTTGAGAAAGAGAGTTGTGCCGTGAGAAAGAGAGTTCTGTTGTGAGAAAGAGAGTTCTTCTGTGAGAAAGAGAGTTCTGTCGTGAGAAAGAGAGTTGTGCCTTGAGAAAGAGAGTTTTGCCGTGAGAAAGAGAGCTCTGTTGTGAGAAAGAGAGTTGTGCCTTGAGAAAGAGAGTTCTGCCTTGAGAAAGAGAGTTGTGCCTTGAGAAAGAGAGTTCTGCCTTGAGAAAGGGAGGTCTGTCGTGAGAAAGAGAGTTGTGCCTTGAGAAAGAGAGTTGTGCCTTGAGAAAGAGAGTTCTGTTGTGAGAAAAGAGGTGTGCCTTGAGAAAGAGAGTTCTGCCTTGAGAAAGAGAGTTCTGCTTTGAGAAAGAGAGTTCTGCCGTGAGAAAGAGAGTTCTGTTGTGAGAAAGAGAGTTCTTCTGTGAGAAAGAGAGTTCTGTCGTGAGAAAGAGAGTTGTGCCTTGAGAAAGAGAGTCCTGCCGTGAGAAAGGGAGTTCTATCGTGAGAAAGAGAGTCCTGCCGTGAGAAAGAGAGTTTTGCCGTGAGAAAGAGAGCTCTGTTGTGAGAAAGAGAGTTGTGCCTTGAGAAAGAGAGTTCTGCCTTGAGAAAGAGAGTTGTGCCTTGAGAAAGAGAGTCCTGCCGTGAGAAAGGGAGTTGTGCCGTGAGAAAGAGAGTTTTGCCGTGAGATAGAGAGCTCTGTTGTGAGAAAGAGAGTTCTGCCTTGAGAAAGAGAATTCTGTTGTGAGAAAAGAGGTGTGCCTTGAGAAAGAGAGTTCTACCTTGAGAAAGAGAGTTCTGCTTTGAGACAGAGAGTTGTGCCGTGAGAAAGAGAGTTCTGTTGTGAGAAAGAGAGTTCTTCTGTGAGACAGAGAGTTCTGTCGTGAGAAAGAGAGTTGTGCCTTGAGAAAGAGAGTTTTGCCGTGAGAAAGAGAGCTCTGTTGTGAGAAAGAGAGTTGTGCCTTGAGAAAGAGAGTTCTGCCTTGAGAAAGAGAGTTGTGCCTTGAGAAAGAGAGTTCTGCCTTGAGAAAGGGAGGTCTGTCGTGAAAAAGAGAGTTGTGCCTTGAGAAAGAGAGTTGTGCCTTGAGAAAGAGAGTTCTGTTGTGAGAAAAGAGGTGTGCCTTGAGAAAGAGAGTTCTGCCTTGAGAAAGAGAGTTCTACCTTGAGAAAGAGAGTTCTGCTTTGAGAAAGAGAGTTGTGCCGTGAGAAAGAGAGTTCTGTTGTGAGAAAGAGAGTTCTTCTGTGAGAAAGGGAGTTCTGTCGTGAGAAAGAGAGTTGTGCCTTGAGAAAGAGAGTCCTGCCGTGAGAAAGGGAGTTCTGTTGTGAGAAAGAGAGTTGTGCCTTGAGAAAGAGAGTTCTGCCTTGAGAAAGAGAGTTGTGCCTTGAGAAAGAGAGTTCTGCCTTGAGAAAGGGAGGTCTGTCGTGAGAAAGAGAGTTGTGCCTTGAGAAAGAGAGTTGTGCCTTGAGAAAGAGAGTTCTGTTGTGAAAAAAGAGGTGTGCCTTGAGAAAGAGAGTTCTGCCTTGAGAAAGAGAGTTGTGCCTTGAGAAAGAGAGTCCTGCCGTGAGAAAGGGAGTTCTATCGTGAGAAAGAGAGTTGTGCCGTGAGAAAGAGAGTTTTGCCGTGAGATAGAGAGCTCTGTTGTGAGAAAGAGAGTTCTGCCTTGAGAAAGAGAATTCTGCCGTGAGAAAGGGAGTTCTGTCGTGAGAAAGGGAGTTCTGCCTTGAGAAAGAGAGTTTTTGCCGTGAGAAAGAGAGTTCTGTTATGAGAAAGAGAGTTCTGCCTTGAGAAAGAGAGTTCTGCCTTGACAAAGAGAGTTCTGTTGTGAGACAAGAGGTGTGCCTTGAGAAAGAGAGTTCTACCTTGAGAAAGAGAGTTCTGCTTTGAGAAAGAGAGTTGTGCCGTGAGAAAGAGAGTTCTGTTGTGAGAAAGAGAGTTCTTCTGTGAGAAAGAGAGTTCTGTCGTGAGAAAGAGAGTTGTGCCTTGAGAAAGAGAGTTTTGCCGTGAGAAAGAGAGCTCTGTTGTGAGAAAGAGAGTTGTGCCTTGAGAAAGAGAGTTGTGCCTTGAGAAAGAGAGTTGTGCCTTGAGAAAGAGAGTTCTGCCTTGAGAAAGGGAGGTCTGTCGTGAGAAAGAGAGTTGTGCCTTGAGAAAGAGAGTTGTGCCTTGAGAAAGAGAGTTCTGTTGTGAGAAAAGAGGTGTGCCTTGAGAAAGAGAGTTGTGCCTTGAGAAAGAGAGTTCTACCTTTAGAAAGAGAGTTCTGCTTTGAGAAAGAGAGTTGTGCCGTGAGAAAGAGAGTTCTGTTGTGAGAAAGAGAGTTCTTCTGTGAGAAAGAGAGTTCTGTCGTGAGAAAGAGAGTTGTGCCTTGAGAAAGAGAGTCCTGCCGTGAGAAAGGGAGTTCTATCGTGAGAAAGAGAGTCCTGCCGTGAGAAAGAGAGTTTTGCTTTGAGAAAGAGAGCTCTGTTGTGAGAAAGAGAGTTGTGCCTTGAGAAAGAGAGTTCTGCCTTGAGAAAGAGAGTTGTGCCTTGAGAAAGAGAGTCCTGCCGTGAGAAAGAGAGTTCTATCGTGAGAAAGAGAGTTGTGCCGTGAGAAAGAGAGTTTTGCCGTGAGATAGAGAGCTCTGTTGTGAGAAAGAGAGTTCTGCCTTGAGAAAGAGAATTCTGCCATGAGAAAGGGAGTTCTGTCGTGAGAAAGGGAGTTCTGCCTTGAGAAAGAGAGTTTTTGCCGTGAGAAAGAGAGTTCTGTTATGAGAAAGAGAGTTCTGCCTTGAGAAAGAGAGTTCTGCCTTGACAAAGAGAGTTCTGTTGTGAGAAAAGAGGTGTGCCTTGAGAAAGAGAGTTCTACCTTGAGAAAGAGAGTTCTGCTTTGAGAAAGAGAGTTGTGCCGTGAGAAAGAGAGTTCTGTTGTGAGAAAGAGAGTTCTTCTGTGAGAAAGAGAGTTCTGTCGTGAGAAAGAGAGTTGTGCCTTGAGAAAGAGAGTTTTGCCGTGAGAAAGAGAGCTCTGTTGTGAGAAAGAGAGTTGTGCCTTGAGAAAGAGAGTTCTGCCTTGAGAAAGAGAGTTGTGCCTTGAGAAAGAGAGTTCTGCCTTGAGAAAGGGAGGTCTGTCGTGAGAAAGAGAGTTGTGCCTTGAGAAAGAGAGTTGTGCCTTGAGAAAGAGAGTTCTGTTGTGAGAAAAGAGGTGTGCCTTGAGAAAGAGAGTTCTGCCTTGAGAAAGAGAATTCTACCTTGAGAAAGAGAGTTCTGCTTTGAGAAAGAGAGTTGTGCCGTGAGAAAGAGAGTTCTGTTGTGAGAAAGAGAGTTCTATCGTGAGAAAGAGAGTCCTGCCGTGAGAAAGAGAGTTTTGCCGTGAGAAAGAGAGCTCTGTTGTGAGAAAGAGAGTTGTGCCTTGAGAAAGAGAGTTCTGCCTTGAGACAGAGAGTTCTGTTGTGAGAAAAGAGGTGTGCCTTGAGAAAGAGAGTTCTGCCTTGAGAAAGAGAGTTGTGCCTTGAGAAAGAGAGTTCTGCCTTGAGAAAGGGAGTTCTGTTGTGAGAAAGAGAGTTCTTCTGTGAGAAAGAGAGTTCTGTCGTGAGAAAGAGAGTTGTGCCTTGAGAAAGAGAGTCCTGCCGTGAGAAAGGGAGTTCTATCGTGAGAAAGAGAGTCCTGCCGTGAGAAAGAGAGTTTTGCCGTGAGAAAGAGAGCTCTGTTGTGAGAAAGAGAGTTGTGCCTTGAGAAAGAGAGTTCTGCCTTGAGAAAGAGAGTTGTGCCTTGAGAAAGAGAGTCCTGCCGTGAGAAAGGGAGTTCTATCGTGAGAAAGAGAGTTGTGCCGTGAGAAAGAGAGTTTTGCCGTGAGATAGAGAGCTCTGTTGTGAGAAAGAGAGTTCTGCCTTGAGAAAGAGAATTCTGTTGTGAGAAAAGAGGTGTGCCTTGAGAAAGAGAGTTCTACCTTGAGAAAGAGAGTTCTGCTTTGAGAAAGAGAGTTGTGCCGTGAGAAAGAGAGGTCTGTTGTGAGAAAGAGAGTTCTTCTGTGAGACAGAGAGTTCTGTCGTGAGAAAGAGAGTTGTGCCTTGAGAAAGAGAGTTTTGCCGTGAGAAAGAGAGCTCTGTTGTGAGAAAGAGAGTTGTGCCTTGAGAAAGAGAGTTGTGCCTTGAGAAAGAGAGTTCTGCCTTGAGAAAGGGAGGTCTGTCGTGAGAAAGAGAGTTGTGCCTTGAGAAAGAGAGTTGTGCCTTGAGACAGAGAGTTCTGTTGTGAGAAAAGAGGTGTGCCTTGAGAAAGAGAGTTCTGCCTTGAGAAAGAGAGTTCTACCTTGAGAAAGAGAGTTCTGCTTTGAGAAAGAGAGTTGTGCCGTGAGAAAGAGAGTTCTGTTGTGAGAAAGAGAGTTCTTCTGTGAGAAAGGGAGTTCTGTCGTGAGAAAGAGAGTTGTGCCTTGAGAAAGAGAGTCCTGCCGTGAGAAAGGGAGTTCTGTTGTGAGAAAGAGAGTTGTGCCTTGAGAAAGAGAGTTCTGCCGTGAGACAGAGAGTTGTGCCTTGAGAAAGAGAGTTCTGCCTTGAGAAAGGGAGGTCTGTCGTGAGAAAGAGAGTTGTGCCTTGAGAAAGAGAGTTGTGCCTTGAGAAAGAGAGTTCTGTTGTGAAAAAAGAGGTGTGCCTTGAGAAAGAGAGTTCTGCCTTGAGAAAGAGAGTTGTGCCTTGAGAAAGAGAGTCCTGCCGTGAGAAAGGGAGTTCTATCGTGAGAAAGAGAGTTGTGCCGTGAGAAAGAGAGTTTTGCCGTGAGATAGAGAGCTCTGTTGTGAGAAAGAGAGTTCTGCCTTGAGAAAGAGAATTCTGCCGTGAGAAAGGGAGTTCTGTCGTGAGAAAGGGAGTTCTGCCTTGAGAAAGAGAGTTTTTGCCGTGAGAAAGAGAGTTCTGTTATGAGAAAGAGAGTTCTGCCTTGAGAAAGAGAGTTTTGCCGTGAGAAAGAGAGCTCTGTTGTGAGAAAGAGAGTTGTGCCTTGAGAAAGAGAGTTCTGCCTTGAGAAAGAGAGTTGTGCCTTGAGAAAGAGAGTTCTGCCTTGAGAAAGGGAGGTCTGTCGTGAGAAAGAGAGTTGTGCCTTGAGAAAGAGAGTTGTGCCTTGAGAAAGAGAGTTCTGTTGTGAGAAAAGAGGTGTGCCTTGAGAAAGAGAGTTCTGCCTTGAGAAAGAGAGTTCTACCTTGAGAAAGAGAGTTCTGCTTTGAGAAAGAGAGTTGTGCCGTGAGAAAGAGAGTTCTGTTGTGAGAAAGAGAGTTCTTCTGTGAGAAAGAGAGTTCTGTCGTGAGAAAGAGAGTTGTGCCTTGAGAAAGAGAGTTTTGCCGTGAGAAAGAGAGCTCTGTTGTGAGAAAGAGAGTTGTGCCTTGAGAAAGAGAGTTCTACCTTGAGAAAGAGAGTTCTGCTTTGAGAAAGAGAGTTGTGCCGTGAGAAAGAGAGTTCTGTTGTGAGAAAGAGAGTTCTTCTGTGAGAAAGAGAGTTCTGTCGTGAGAAAGAGAGTTGTGCCTTGAGAAAGAGAGTCCTGCCGTGAGAAAGGGAGGTCTATCGTGAGAAAGAGAGTCCTGCCGTGAGAAAGAGAGCTCTGTTGTGAGAAAGAGAGTTGTGCCTTGAGAAAGAGAGTTCTGCCTTGAGAAAGAGAGTTGTGCCTTGAGAAAGAGAGTCCTGCCGTGAGAAAGGGAGTTCTATCGTGAGAAAGAGAGTTGTGCCGTGAGAAAGAGAGTTTTGCCGTGAGATAGAGAGCTCTGTTGTGAGAAAGAGAGTTCTGCCTTGAGAAAGAGAATTCTGCCGTGAGAAAGGGAGTTCTGGCGTGAGAAAGAGAGTTCTGCCTTGAGAAAGAGAGTTTTTGCCGTGAGAAAGAGAGTTCTGTTATGAGAAAGAGAGTTCTGCCTTGAGAAAGAGAGTTCTGCCTTGACAAAGAGAGGTCTGTTGTGAGAAAAGAGGTGTGCCTTGAGAAAGAGAGTTCTGCCTTGAGAAAGAGAGTTCTACCTTGAGAAAGAGAGTTCTGCTTTGAGAAAGAGAGTTGTGCCGTGAGAAAGAGAGTTCTGTTGTGAGAAAGAGAGTTCTTCTGTGAGAAAGGGAGTTCTGTCGTGAGAAAGAGAGTTGTGCCGTGAGAAAGAGAGTTTTGCCGTGAGAAGGAGAGCTCTGTTGTCAGAAAGAGAGTTCTGCCTTGAGAAAGAGAATTCTGCCGTGAGAAAGGGAGTTCTGTCGTGAGAAAGGGAGTTCTGCCTTGAGAAAGAGAGTTTTTGCCGTGAGAAAGAGAGTTCTGTTATGAGAAAGAGAGTTCTGCCTTGAGAAAGAGAGTTCTGCCTTGACAAAGAGAGTTCTGTTGTAAGAAAAGAGGTGTGCCTTGAGAAAGAGAGTTCTACCTTGAGAGAGAGAGTTCTGCTTTGAGAAAGAGAGTTGTGCCGTGAGAAAGAGAGTTCTGTTGTGAGAAAGAGAGTTCTTCTGTGAGAAAGAGAGTTCTGTCGTGAGAAAGAGAGTTGTGCCTTGAGAAAGAGAGTTTTGCCGTGAGAAAGAGAGCTCTGTTGTGAGAAAGAGAGTTGTGCCTTGAGAAAGAGAGTTCTGCCTTGAGAAAGAGAGTTGTGCCTTGAGAAAGAGAGTTCTGCCTTGAGAAAGGGAGGTCTGTCGTGAGAAAGAGAGTTGTGCCTTGAGAAAGAGAGTTGTGCCTTGAGAAAGAGAGTTCTGTTGTGAGAAAAGAGGTGTGCCTTGAGAAAGAGAGTTCTGCCTTGAGAAAGAGAGTTCTGCTTTGAGAAAGAGAGTTCTGCCGTGAGAAAGAGAGTTCTGTTGTGAGAAAGAGAGTTCTTCTGTGAGAAAGAGAGTTCTGTCGTGAGAAAGAGAGTTGTGCCTTGAGAAAGAGAGTCCTGCCGTGAGAAAGGGAGTTCTATCGTGAGAAAGAGAGTCCTGCCGTGAGAAAGAGAGTTTTGCCGTGAGAAAGAGAGCTCTGTTGTGAGAAAGAGAGTTGTGCCTTGAGAAAGAGAGTTCTGCCTTGAGAAAGAGAGTTGTGCCTTGAGAAAGAGAGTCCTGCCGTGAGAAAGGGAGTTGTGCCGTGAGAAAGAGAGTTTTGCCGTGAGATAGAGAGCTCTGTTGTGAGAAAGAGAGTTCTGCCTTGAGAAAGAGAATTCTGTTGTGAGAAAAGAGGTGTGCCTTGAGAAAGAGAGTTCTACCTTGAGAAAGAGAGTTCTGCTTTGAGACAGAGAGTTGTGCCGTGAGAAAGAGAGTTCTGTTGTGAGAAAGAGAGTTCTTCTGTGAGACAGAGAGTTCTGTCGTGAGAAAGAGAGTTGTGCCTTGAGAAAGAGAGTTTTGCCGTGAGAAAGAGAGCTCTGTTGTGAGAAAGAGAGTTGTGCCTTGAGAAAGAGAGTTCTGCCTTGAGAAAGAGAGTTGTGCCTTGAGAAAGAGAGTTCTGCCTTGAGAAAGGGAGGTCTGTCGTGAAAAAGAGAGTTGTGCCTTGAGAAAGAGAGTTGTGCCTTGAGAAAGAGAGTTCTGTTGTGAGAAAAGAGGTGTGCCTTGAGAAAGAGAGTTCTGCCTTGAGAAAGAGAGTTCTACCTTGAGAAAGAGAGTTCTGCTTTGAGAAAGAGAGTTGTGCCGTGAGAAAGAGAGTTCTGTTGTGAGAAAGAGAGTTCTTCTGTGAGAAAGGGAGTTCTGTCGTGAGAAAGAGAGTTGTGCCTTGAGAAAGAGAGTCCTGCCGTGAGAAAGGGAGTTCTGTTGTGAGAAAGAGAGTTGTGCCTTGAGAAAGAGAGTTCTGCCTTGAGAAAGAGAGTTGTGCCTTGAGAAAGAGAGTTCTGCCTTGAGAAAGGGAGGTCTGTCGTGAGAAAGAGAGTTGTGCCTTGAGAAAGAGAGTTGTGCCTTGAGAAAGAGAGTTCTGTTGTGAAAAAAGAGGTGTGCCTTGAGAAAGAGAGTTCTGCCTTGAGAAAGAGAGTTGTGCCTTGAGAAAGAGAGTCCTGCCGTGAGAAAGGGAGTTCTATCGTGAGAAAGAGAGTTGTGCCGTGAGAAAGAGAGTTTTGCCGTGAGATAGAGAGCTCTGTTGTGAGAAAGAGAGTTCTGCCTTGAGAAAGAGAATTCTGCCGTGAGAAAGGGAGTTCTGTCGTGAGAAAGGGAGTTCTGCCTTGAGAAAGAGAGTTTTTGCCGTGAGAAAGAGAGTTCTGTTATGAGAAAGAGAGTTCTGCCTTGAGAAAGAGAGTTCTGCCTTGACAAAGAGAGTTCTGTTGTGAGACAAGAGGTGTGCCTTGAGAAAGAGAGTTCTACCTTGAGAAAGAGAGTTCTGCTTTGAGAAAGAGAGTTGTGCCGTGAGAAAGAGAGTTCTGTTGTGAGAAAGAGAGTTCTTCTGTGAGAAAGAGAGTTCTGTCGTGAGAAAGAGAGTTGTGCCTTGAGAAAGAGAGTTTTGCCGTGAGAAAGAGAGCTCTGTTGTGAGAAAGAGAGTTGTGCCTTGAGAAAGAGAGTTGTGCCTTGAGAAAGAGAGTTGTGCCTTGAGAAAGAGAGTTCTGCCTTGAGAAAGGGAGGTCTGTCGTGAGAAAGAGAGTTGTGCCTTGAGAAAGAGAGTTGTGCCTTGAGAAAGAGAGTTCTGTTGTGAGAAAAGAGGTGTGCCTTGAGAAAGAGAGTTGTGCCTTGAGAAAGAGAGTTCTACCTTTAGAAAGAGAGTTCTGCTTTGAGAAAGAGAGTTGTGCCGTGAGAAAGAGAGTTCTGTTGTGAGAAAGAGAGTTCTTCTGTGAGAAAGAGAGTTCTGTCGTGAGAAAGAGAGTTGTGCCTTGAGAAAGAGAGTCCTGCCGTGAGAAAGGGAGTTCTATCGTGAGAAAGAGAGTCCTGCCGTGAGAAAGAGAGTTTTGCTTTGAGAAAGAGAGCTCTGTTGTGAGAAAGAGAGTTGTGCCTTGAGAAAGAGAGTTCTGCCTTGAGAAAGAGAGTTGTGCCTTGAGAAAGAGAGTCCTGCCGTGAGAAAGAGAGTTCTATCGTGAGAAAGAGAGTTGTGCCGTGAGAAAGAGAGTTTTGCCGTGAGATAGAGAGCTCTGTTGTGAGAAAGAGAGTTCTGCCTTGAGAAAGAGAATTCTGCCATGAGAAAGGGAGTTCTGTCGTGAGAAAGGGAGTTCTGCCTTGAGAAAGAGAGTTTTTGCCGTGAGAAAGAGAGTTCTGTTATGAGAAAGAGAGTTCTGCCTTGAGAAAGAGAGTTCTGCCTTGACAAAGAGAGTTCTGTTGTGAGAAAAGAGGTGTGCCTTGAGAAAGAGAGTTCTACCTTGAGAAAGAGAGTTCTGCTTTGAGAAAGAGAGTTGTGCCGTGAGAAAGAGAGTTCTGTTGTGAGAAAGAGAGTTCTTCTGTGAGAAAGAGAGTTCTGTCGTGAGAAAGAGAGTTGTGCCTTGAGAAAGAGAGTTTTGCCGTGAGAAAGAGAGCTCTGTTGTGAGAAAGAGAGTTGTGCCTTGAGAAAGAGAGTTCTGCCTTGAGAAAGAGAGTTGTGCCTTGAGAAAGAGAGTTCTGCCTTGAGAAAGGGAGGTCTGTCGTGAGAAAGAGAGTTGTGCCTTGAGAAAGAGAGTTGTGCCTTGAGAAAGAGAGTTCTGTTGTGAGAAAAGAGGTGTGCCTTGAGAAAGAGAGTTCTGCCTTGAGAAAGAGAATTCTACCTTGAGAAAGAGAGTTCTGCTTTGAGAAAGAGAGTTGTGCCGTGAGAAAGAGAGTTCTGTTGTGAGAAAGAGAGTTCTTCTGTGAGAAAGAGAGTTCTGTCGTGAGAAAGAGAGTTGTGCCTTGAGAAAGAGAGTTCTGCCTTGAGAAAGAGAGTTCTGCCTTGACAAAGAGAGTTCTGTTGTGAGAAAGAGAGTTCTGCCTTGAGAAAGTGAGTTCTATCGTGAGAAAGAGAGTTCTGTGAGAAAGAGAGTTGTGCCTTGAGAAAGAGAGTTCTGCCGTGAGACAGAGAGTTCTGTCGTGAGAAAGAGAGTTCTGTCGTGAGAAAGAGAGTTTTGCCGTGAGAAAGAGAGTTCTGCCTTGACAAAGAGAGTTCTGCCGTGAGAAAGGGAGTTTTGCCGTGAGAAAGGGAGTTTTGCCGTGAGAAAGAATGTTTTGCCATGATACGTATGGGCCACCGTATATTATAGACTTGCCTTACAGTAAGTTTATCACTTGAAAGCTGATTTGTCTTTGTTGATCTGTTGATCCATGACATGGTGATTGATAAATATTCTTTAGTATGTTATATTTGTTTATAGATTGATTTGAATAAGATGCCTCTTGGTAAACTATCAAAAAAGCAAATCGAGAAAGGTTATGAAATTCTTGGAGAACTACAAAAGGTATATGGAATAAGTTGACAATTAATTTCTATCGGGTCTTTTTCAGCTTATCCAAACTATTATATTCAACCTAGAATGTTCGTATTCCTACTGCAGCATTGAAAAAAACTGGCGATAAGAAAACAAAGATGTAGTATTTTTTGAGAAGAACCCCTTTTGGTATGTTTTGTTTTTCGTTACATTTCAGTGTATCGACGACAATGAAGGTTCAAACATGAAGATATTGGATGCTTCAAACAGATTTTATACTCTGATTCCGCACGATTTTGGCTTGCGATCACCTCCATTGTTGAATAAAGCAGAAATGATTAAGGTGGACAATGCATTTGTTGCTCATGTCATTTGTCATTTGATTTCGAATTTATTTTATTGGTGTATAATGTGAATGGAAAAGGGTGAGCAGTAATTCGAAGCTCGAAGTAGACATCAGTGAGGAATGTAGAAATGCTGAATTAAAATGACCTATGAAGACAACTCTTATATTTCCCAAAATAGCATACGACCGCGGAGAGTATAAACTCATGATTTGACTTAGAGAAAGAAAAAGCAGAAAGGGAAACTTTATTTATGGTTGAGTTAACTAAATATGCATTTTGTACTGTCTTCTCCATTTTCGTATCGTAAATGATGATATATGAGATTGTTGTGTCTTGTATTTCACTAGACACATTTTTGTAATTCACTAGGCAAAGATGGATATGCTTGAGAGTTTGCTTGACATTGAAATTGCATACAGTTTATTGAAGAGTTCAGTTGCAGAACATCGTGACCCAATAGATGTCCATTATGAGAGTTTGGCAGCCGATATTAAAGTTCTAGATAAGGGAACTGAAGAATTTAAATTGATTGAAAGTTACGTGCAGAATACCCATGCCAAAACTCACAGCAGTTATACGTTGGAGATTGTTGACGTAACTATGTGCTATTTTGCTTTCTAGATTCTTGTTCCATTCTGCATGTTTAAAATGTCGTTCTACTGACTTATGTCTATCGTTCTTCCCTGGACTTGTCCATAATACCGTCATAGACTATTATGATACTTATCCTTGATATTACGAAATGTAAATTTTGACTGCGACATTTGTTTTTTGCATTTTCCCTTCAGTTTGGCATAATGACTTAGTTTTTTGTTTCGCCTTTTCTTGCTTCTGATAGTAGCGTCTGGTTTCGGAACTTTTTAGGTTTTCATGCTTGATAGACATGGCGAAGAAAGTAGATACAGTCCATTCAGAGATCTACATAATCGGAAGTTGCTTTGGCATGGATCAAGAACAAGTAATTTTGCAGGCATTATTTCTCAAGGACTGCGCATTGCTCCACCCGAGGCGCCAGTTGTAAGGAAATGGCTTTTACAACTAATTTAAATGTATTTATACTTTTTCTGGTTAGAATTTCAATAGTCACATCTAGATGGCTATGCTTTGTGCATATAGATACTGATGTGAAGTAATTTTGTTCTTAGAACTTTTATTTAATTCTTTAGAGATGTTATATAATCATTTGTGTCGAACACGTACTACGTGGTCATTCAAAAAGTACGTAACGGTAAGGGGTGGGTGGGTATGTGCCAATTTTGTGACAAACTGTTATGAAAAATATAAGGGGTGGGGCGTCAAATTACTTTTGTTACGTAATACCAAAATTTTAGTGCATTGTTTTCACTTTTTCACTCTCTGACGAATGCTTTCTGAAAGTACTCAAATAAAGAAAGAGTTTCAGACCTTATGGAGCCTGAGTCTTGTATTATCCCCAATTATTCTTTAAACTTTTGCGATTTTGGGACTTAATTTAATTTTCTTATGGAATATGTTCTTTTAAAAATGTGAGTATATTGTTGTGGAGGGGAGCTTCACGCCAGAATGTTACGTAGCAAAGAGGGGGTACCAGCTCGAGTGGGACAAGGCATTACATAGGGGGTGGGGGGTCAAGATGATAATTTTGTCCGTTACGTACTTCTTGAATGTTCTCTAAACTATGATCATTGATTTGACGTAATTAACCATTTCCATCCCTTTCTTTTTCCTTTTTTTCCAGCATACATTCTTGACTCAGACAATGTGTTTATTTTTGTTATAGACTGGTTATATGTTTGGAAAAGGAATTTACTTTGCTGGTTTGTTCCATGACTTTATTTTGATATATTTTTGTTTATCTATGTTGGAAAAGCAGTGAGAAATATTTTCATGTATAATTTGAAGTGATAAAGAATATGTTAATCAAGTCAAGTAATCGTTGTTTTGTTTCAGATTGGAGGTTTATTTTGCAAACTATCTGCATTTATTAAAATTCGTATTACAGAAAAACAGCAAAGACAAAACAGTTTCAATTGTATCGTTTAACTCAACAGATAATTCGTTCTCTGCTGTAAATCCAAATTTTGTACATTAATAGAAATATTTTTGCTACCATAGTAAACATCTTTGTTTTTGATAAATTATATATTATTTTCTATGTTTGGTTGTAAATCGTTTCTATCAACTTCTCTTTTGTAGACATGGTATCAAAGGTACGTTTCTTTATCGTGTTTTTGCTTTCCGGAAAAATTTTTATTTTCTCAGAATTTCAGTTGTTTCCGTCAATACTCTACATTTTATTTTATTCTTTTGATCCTTTTTTCTGCAAACCTAGTCTGCAAATTACTGCCGCACAAGTTCAGGTAATCCCGTTGGGTTGATGCTTCTTTGTGAAGTTGCCCTTGGCAACATGTATGAACTGTTGCATGCCAAAGCAATTGAAAAGCTCCCTAAAGGCAAACACAGTTGTAAAGGTAAGTACTCTGTTTGCATTTTTAAGTTCTTGGTGTACGTTTTATGTGCAATATATATTATTATTACTTGTAATATCTCTCTGCTGTTGTTGCCTTGTGGAGTTACGTCAGAATTGGGATCGGTCGGAATCTTGGCCGAATGCAACTATTTGAATAACAATTTTTTGTGCATGAAGAGAACCTTTCTTTTGGTTGAACGTTGAATGGTTTTTCAGGAAGGAGCTTTTGCATGTGAGGTAGAGATTAGGTGGTACTCTATATCTCAGATATGTTAGAAACTTTCATTTCTTGACTGGGGGCTCGAGATACCCTATGAAAATATATCCACGATGTTGCAGTTAAGAGTTTTTCTGTGCATATGAACGTCATTGTTGGGGCAAAAGTTGTAAACAGTGATGTTCTCCACAGCAACTCCACTTCAGGATGACGTCGCAGAAATATACTTAGAATGGAAGCATCTTATTGTTGAATGATTTAATGTAAACAAATCCGCTTATCAATTTTGAACAAGATGTACCCCTGGTGTTCTTAGGAGAATATACTGTTATCTTTTGATAGAATAGAATAGAGCTATCAATTATCGTTTGGAAATATATGAATCGAGGAAGTTTGACGCAGACTTAATTTAAATCGTTAACACCATATATATTGTTGTTTGTCTCATATTCTATTTAAGGTCTCGGTAGAACTGCCCCAGATCCAAGCTGTGACCATATTTTACCAGACGGTGTTTCTGTGCCAGTTGGAACAGGAAAAAATCAAAATGTTGGTGGATCTTCTCTTTTATACAACGAGTATCTTTTCACATCTTCTTATCATATATCTTTACGTTTGTTCATCGTACAATGTTTGCTTCGTGTCAGTTTTGTATTTGTTTTTATCTGAATGTGAATAGAATTTGGGAGATAGTTCATTAACGTTATCAGCCTGTTATTTATACCAGAGCGTGGCTGTTTTGCAAGCTAGTAGTGCAGCCGTCATTTCAAATTCCATGAGAATTGCTTGGCTTCTACTCTAAATTATTTGATAGTTGTATCTTCGTAATTCATGGATTGATATATTTCTCCTTAAAATCACAAAAATATTTTTGAGTGCGTACCATGGCAGATTTATACCGAAAGTCATTAGATTCATCTGATCAGCTTCATAATTCCAAAATTGTAATTTATTCTTGAACTGAGACATGATCAATAAACTATTCGATAAATTTGACCTTTCTCTATTTGTTTGTCAGGAAATTTCCCCTCACATGGGAGAACTCAAAACTGCCCCGAGTTTCGCATTGGTTTGAAATTGGGGTGTTTCTGCTAATTTTGCTTGCCCCACATGAACATTTTCAAGCAGGTTTGAGTTCACCTCACTTGTTCTGCACATTCACATTTCATAATATCCATCCCATAATCCCATTTGCTCTTTTGTTCAAAATTCACTTCATCCCGAAATGAAAAACATTTCTACTTGTGTGAAGATTTCAGGTCGACCTCAAAATCTCATGTCGACCTGGAAACCGAGGTGAGTTTCAAGTTAAGTTGAAACACAGACCAACCTGAGTGTGCTCATGTGAGAGCTGCCTTTGATATTACATGACTCGAAACTATTTGAAGCAGTTGTTTCATTTCCTTCACTTGTTTAAAGGTATATCGTTTATGATGTTTCACAGGTTCGCATGAAATATTTGCTCCAGCTGAACTTCAAATACAAATATTAAGTGTTCTTTTTCAAAAGAATTGCTCAAGATTTAACCTGAAAATTAGTATACTAAGACTGATGTATGTTCTGTTGAAATATAAAAGTTTTGTTAAGTTTCTTCTTCAGCTTGGATTAGATCAGTTTTTGTAGTTATGTTCATATTTAATTATCGATTTTAGAATGGTATCAGCTAGAATATCCATCAAATTGCTGAAAACGTCTGTATTTAGGACTACGAAAAGTTTAAATGACATCTTTTTCACACCTTTTAAAGTTCTCAGTAAGAAGACGAGAGTATGGCATTCATCATCACAGTTCAAACTCATGTTTTTAAATTTGATTGCTTATAGTCTAATTTATCCTTTGTAGATTTGTTATTTCATTCATATGATTTAGTTTGCTATTGTTAGAGCGATGCTAATGCTGCAGTGCGCGTGACAGATTTGTCTATTTTCTCATTTGTTTGTTGTGTGCTGTTGTAGAAGAGTTTTGATAGTGGGTCACCAATATTCATTCATATTCATATTCATATTCATATTCAATTCGATTCTAAATTCAACTAGGCAGCTAAAGCAATAAAATAACTATAACAACAACAAAGCTAGATATTAGATACAGATAAATGTAAAAGTAAAAGTAATAAATTCTCTGTTGAATTTCTCTGGGAGGAGCTCACTCAATAGGTAAACTAGTCGAGGAGAGAACCCCCTCTTTTGGTTGTTTTAGATTTAGAGACATGATTGGAAAGAAACAAATGCTTCATGCTATGGGCTTTGCAGGTACATTTTAAATTTGAATTTAGAGCAGTTTTTCCAGAACATTAAAAAACAAAATACAAGAGATTTACATTGTTATATGAAAGTGCTTTTTTAAATTTTTTCTAAAAAGAAATTTGGAAGATGAATTTCTTATTTCCCTTGGTAACTCATTCCATAGCTTGGCCCCCATATATCGACTTGAGCCCAGTCCGTATCGAAGCGTATTTTGGCCAATTAAGTAAAGACCGCCACGGTAGGATTTAAAGCAACAATAGAGGAGTTAGATATTTTTACAAGGAAACATTAGGGACTCTTAGGCGCTTTGAAGTTGTATGAGCATGGGTATTTCACCATCAATTTTGGCGTAGCGTTTTCTTTAACAGGCAGTTTTGCAACACTTATGAAGTTCGTAAGAAGATTTGTGCATATCGCCTTACAAATCTACTTGGAAGAATTTCCATTAGATTACGATGCTTATACATTGCGTTCGAAAAGTTTCGGGGAGAAAGATTTGGTTTGAGAGTGTCTGTCGGAAACTTTTGATGTGCCGGAATTTATAGCGGCCGAAATTTTTAAAACCTTTCTATCAGAATAATTTCTATGTGCACCCATTTGATGACATCCACCTTGATCTGCATATGATCATATAATATAGCTAGCACCATTTCATTGCCTCCTCTATGGCTGAAGGAGCTTGTAAGAAGACCTAGTCCCTTGGCCTTCCCACAGTACCTTTGAGAAGAGAGTTAGCCTGTTCCCCGATAGGGATCTCAAGAAGAGCGGTAGCCAGTATCCCAACAGGGGCCCGGGAAAATGTTGCTAATGCAAAGTAATTGTAGTCAAGGTGTGTGTTGGACGGTTAGTTATGGAAGCTTTTAGTGCCTTATTTCCCACTTGACTGCTTTTATGGCATTTGATTCCATATTCAGAATAGATGAACCCACGTGCTCTTTGTAATAAGCTGGCGAAGTTCAAGCTGTAAGAGAGCCCCTACTTTGTTTGCACTGTATTGAGAATATTGAAAATACACTGCAGTGTCTTTTTAAGCGCAATCCCACTATAACATTGTCACTGACTTTGCATTTTGAACATTAATTTATATAACATAACTTCAGTATTTGCAAACTTTGTGTTGATTACTGCTTGCACTTTGTACGCTACCATGGAGCAAAAAATGCAGGCATGATATTCCTATAGATATAAGAAGGTCGCCATCTGCTAATGTCTTCCGTCTAGAACTCAATTGTCAACATAATGTATTGCAGACAGTCACCATTTACCTATTAACCCATAGTTCCTATGGGGCACGATTTACCTATCCTATAGTTATTATCTGAAAAGGGTGTAACGTGCAACTATTCTAATGCTCAACACAGCTAACAAAGGAATAGTATTGTCAAGGGACTGTGGGAATGGCTTTAGTTGCTTTCTTTGTCTGGTGTTTTGGTGAGTTATTTTACAATTGGATAGGCGAAGTAGGCGCTGTTAACGTTGAGAGTGAGATAGGCCATTGCTGAGAAACTGTGATTTTTTTTCTTACATAACAATATTTTAGTTTAAGAAAGTGGATATACTTAAGAATCTGTTTCTGGGAGTTGCATACTGTACTAATCTTTTGTTTAATATGTTATTATTTTATATGTTATGGCTACGAGAGAACACAGATTGTGAGTTACTTTATTATTTATTCATAGTATTTGTCTTTGTTTTGTTTCATTTTTATATACTTAGACATTTTTAGACATGATTGAATTACTAAATGAATGCCCATTGGGACTGTCTAAGAGCTTGGATCTGAACTGTTGGATTGATGCATCTGGGGGCAGAATACAGTGCACTGAATGAGGAATGATACTCTCCAAAAACCATGGCTCTTCCTCTTGAACATTTGCCTTTGTCTCCATCATACGTTGCAAAGCCATCATGTTGAGAATATCATTTTGCGAATAGATCTCCTCCCCGGCTTTTGCTGCGTTGAAGTTGTTGGATTTTGATTGTAGAATGGCAAGTGTTCTTTGACAGTCTTGTAATGGAAATATTGCCGCTAATTTTTCAGGTGGTTGTTTCTCTTCACGAGTAACTCTTGTATAAGACAGATCCATCGGATGACGTATGGGTGGGAATGGAATATTAAGTAATTCACCACTAGTTACCTTGTGCCACCCATGCTTATCTGCAATGGCCTGAAATGATGATTTAAAGACTTAAAATAAGTTCGATTTTACTGTCGCTTTTTTAAACTATATAAGCTCTAAATCTTATAATTTTTGATAAGCATTCATTGGTGGCCAGGGGATAGCAGCCCTCCAAGAAACTTTCCATAGCTTGGCCATCTAGTTCAAGCCTACTTTGCCGAGGTGAGTTGGCATCGTAGATTCCTGATGTTGAATATCTTAGTCAAATTGAGGGAAAGTTCATTTTGGGCCCCTTAATTCATCACTTTCCTGGCAATGGAATGCGATTATAGAATTGTTTGATTTGTGTTTAGTTCTTTCAATATCTGTTTCTTTCCATAAACCTGCCTACCGTACCAACACGGTTGAACCTAGTAATTAAGATATATATGTTTTCTCCGAGCACCACCAGTACATACTTTTTTCATAACAATAATGGTTGTAAGAATATCGAAGCTGAAAATCGCAAAAATTTAGCAATAATATAGGAATAGTACAAAGCTCAAAGCGCACAAGACTTTGAGTTTTTGTGTATTCCAAATTTATGTATAACGAAACAGTTGTGAATTTTATGCTATGTTTTGAATCCACGTATCCGTTCTGGCAGTCAGTACTGTGGGATAAGTCTCAATAACTCTTCAGAAACTAACTTTAGCACTATCAACAAATATTTATTGTTCTGTTCCGCTTGCTTTGTTTTGTCACGATGAAGTAGAACATCGATAAAGATTTGAATCTCCTAAAAGGGGTAGACAACAACTCATTCAGGAAAAATATAAGTGATTCGGGCATACAATGTGCAGTCCCTAACTTTAGAGCCCCCGTAGTCCATGAGAATGCACTGAAAACTGTTTCAGTTCTTTATGCTAATGTGAGGCAGTTCTTTGCGGTGATGTGAGATAGCTTTAAAATCCACTCTCCCCCAATAAAGCTCGTTTTTGTTTCATAGTAAGATACAGTGCAGTGCTCTAGGCCCAAGATTCTAGCATTAGGCCAATTCCTACCCTGTGTTGTTAGAATTAGTTCTAAAGTGTCTTACCTGAGTATTCTATCTTCCGCTTCGTAGACATTGTTGCCTTGCTTCGATTTGCTGTATTACGCCGATAGTGGAATTTACCGCCAAAAACATTTTTCCCGCCAAAAACATTTTTCCCTCGAAAACATTTTTCCCGCCAAAAACATTTTCCCGCCAAAAGCGATTTTTCTGAATCATACGTTTTCGATCAATGAATCAATGATGTGGATACTGATTTATTGTCCTGTTTTGAAGCCTCTTTCTAAAGACTTTGCCCTCATTCGCAATAAAACCAATCTTCCAACCTTGGGATATGCTGTACTGTATACGGACATACTGCACACTGACCGCGCTCAAAGTCCATTGAATTATCGGAACTTCCGATCTTTCGTCGTTTATCGGCGCAGCGAAAACCGAGGTAGCTTAGACCCCGTTTCGATTGTCCCGGATAAATACGAAAACGGATTAAGGTTTATCAATTCTGACTTTTATTCCCATTGAAACGATAACAAACGGATATTTTTAAAAACGGTGCTTAGAGCATATATTTAGAGAGCGTATATATATAGAAAACGGATAAATTCAAAACCGCATCGTTTTTGTAGAAACACTCTGACCTGGATATTTTTAAAAACGCTACAGCCGTATTGCAGCTATCTGTATTATTTCACTAAAAAGATGTCCCTTGCTTCACTTTGCATATATGTATGTGTGACTGGCAATTAATGAAACTAAATTAGACAACAGCATCGGAAACGAGACAATTTCAATTGAAGGTTTCATATTGAGAAGAAATGATCGTAACAAGCATGGAGGTGGTGTAGCCATGTATATAAAGGAAGGTATTAAATATATTGTGCGTTCGCATATACTAATAGAGAGGGCAAAGAAACCATACTGTTGGGGGATACTAACTGTGACTTCATAGAAGACCTGAACCTCCTAGTTATGTAAAAAATCTTAAAAATCTATATCAATTATATGGCTATTCTCAAGTAATTAGAGAGGCCACAAGAGTTACACCTACCACTTCAACCTTAATAGATCATGTTGCAGTAACAAATAAACATAACATCCTCAAATCTGGAGTTATAACAACAGCTTTCAGTGATCATTATGTTGATTATTGCTCTAGAAAATTTCGCGGGGCTTTTACAAAGGATCACAAACTTATACTTTGTCGAAAACTTAAAACTTTTGATTACCAGAACTTTTTGAGAGATGTCTCAAATATGCCATGGGACATAATTGTAAGGTCCTGCGGAACCTTGGACGAAAATATTGAAAAATGTATAGAAGCACTCCTGTTATTAATTGAAAGACATGCTCCTCTTCAGCAACGAAGAGTCTCACCGAAGTACTGTCCTTGGTTAACATCAGATCTCTATAAACTAAGAAAATCAAGAGATAAACTTAAAAAGGCAGCAATTAAATCTAAATCCAACTATATTATGGCATCATATAGACATCTTGGAAACAAGATGAACTCGCTAAATAAGAGGTTAAAAAAAGACTACTATTCTAGCAAGATCCAGGAAAATGTTGGCAATTTAAAGCAAACTTGGAGAATTGTTCATGAAATTGTAAATAAAACTTCTAAAACCACAAAATTAGATTCAATAAAAGTTAATGATAATATAATTACTAACAAGAAAGTAATCCCTAACATTATGAACACATATTTTCCCAGCGTAGGGGAAACCTCAAAGCTAAAATACCCCATGAACCGAACCCACCTACAACTGGTATATATAGTATCAACAATAATCTCAAATTGTTCAACTGTCTAGAAATAACTAAAGAAAATGTTGTTAATGCTTTCTTTACTATTAAAACATCTCATGGATCAGGGGTGGAGGGTATTTCTAGCTTTTTTTATAAAGACTGCTGTAACTATTCTTGCAAGGCCTCTATCATATCTCTTTAACTGCTCGCTTCGCAATGGAACTTTCCCTGATAGTTGGAAAGTTGCTAGAATAGCACCTATTTTCAAAGAAGGCCCTACTGATGACACATCAAATTATAGGCCTATATCAGTATTGCCAGTTCTTTCACGCGTTTTCGAGAAAATAGTCTATAATCAACTATACAACTATCTTAATGAAAACCAGTTCATTTATAGGCACCAGTCAGGTTTTCGATCTCTCCATTTAGTAGTCACTTGCCTCTTATCCAATACAAATGATTGGTATTTTAATCTAGATGAAGGTAAATGCACAGGTATTGTGTTTGTTAACTTGAAAAAGGCATTTCATACAGTGGATCATGAAATTCTCATAAAAAAGCTCAGCCATTAGGGAGTTAAAAATACTGAGCTGAAGTGGTTCTGCTCATATCTAAGCAATAGACAGCAATGCTGCAAGGTCAATGGAGTATCATCTAATTTTGAATATATAAGGTGCGGTGTCCCCCAGGGGTCATGTCTTTGACCTCTTTTGTTTCTTCTTTACATAAATGATTTTTTTATATTTCATATATATTTTAGGAGGGTCGCCCTTCAGCAATGAAGCTGATTTTCAAGAGTCCCTCCACTTAACTACTAACAAAAAATTTAAAAGCAATTAAAAGTAAAAGATACTACATAAAACCCTATTACAACTAATTGTTAAGATAAACAATAATTAAAGAAAAAAGTAGAAAATCCTAATTAGAGTTTTTATAAATAAGAAGCCTTTGCTTTAAAACTGAAATGGAGGGTGCCTGTTTGATCTCAAAAGCACGGTTATTTCATAATTTGGCTCTGAGGTAGGAAAACCGTTTCTGACCATTCAAAGAAGTGCTCATTGGAAGCCTCAGATCCGTAGCAGTATTTCTCAAGTCTCGTGAGCTGCATTCAGAGTTTCTTTGAAAGAGGTTGCATACATATTACGGAACCTGATCATTTAATGACTTAAAGACTAACTGCTTTGATTCGAAAGATATCAAGTCGGCTATGGTCATCCAGCCTAAAGTCCTAATAAGTGGGCTACTAGGGACATCAAATGCGCTGTTTGTCAGTATTCTAGCAGCTCTATTTTGCAGTTGTAACAGTGTGCTCGAGCCACAGCATCCCCACACAGAGCAACAATAGCGAAAGTGGGGTTCAACTATGCTTAGGTATAGTTATCTTAAAGAAGACGCGGGGAGAAATTTCTTAGCTTGCTTCAAAAGTCCCAGTGCCCTTGATACCTTCGAAGAGATTACCTTAATTTGATCCTTCCAGTCTAGGCTATCATCTACTCATTCCAGCCCAGACATAAATGATATGCCATGCGCACTTAAATGCTCCAAGATTACGATGTATGCTGACAATACTAGTCTGGCATACTCCGCTAAGAGTGTTAGCGATATATCCAATGTTATGAACTATGAACTAGAAAGTCTTAGAAAATGGCTTTCTAGTAATGAGCTATCTTTAAATGTTGTCAAAACCACATCCATGCTGATAGGCACAAGGAATGCATTACAAGATAAAAGCAATGGTGAACTCTTAAAGACAGAGTTTAAGATATCAGAAGAACTTATTGAGCAAAAGACTTCCGTAAAATATTTGGGTATACAAATTGACAACCAGCTAAAATGGAAAGAGCATGTAGCGTCAGTGTCAAAGTCTCTCGTGCTATAGGAATGATTAAATATGCCAAAAAGATCCTCCCCCGGAACGTTGAAATTGCTTTATCGTGGACTGATTGAACCACACCTAAGGTTTAGCTTTTCGGTTTGGGGTAACTGTGGGGTTAGTACAATCAAAATTTCAAAATTCTTGATAGATTACAAAGTAGATCCGTCCGTATAATAACTAATAGTCCATATGACGCACCAGCTGAGCCTCTTCTTAAAACTCTTGGATTCCTAGTGTCAAAGAAATGGTCCATCAAGAATCTGCAAGCATGGTTTATAAAGCTGTAAACAATCAGGCCCCAATCTATCTTACTATACACTTCAATAGAGTATCCTCTGTAACAAATAGATTACTTCGCAATTTTGAATTAAATACAAGACCTCCACGATTAAAAACAAAGCATGGGCAAAACTTTTTTGCATACAGGGGGGCCCACGGTTTGGAATTCCTTACCTAGCGATTGTAAGACAGCAAATTGTTTCCAATCATTTAAGATAAAACTAAAAACCATGCTTGCTGAGTAGAAAAAACTTTTCCTTTTTTTCAAAATCTTTCTTTCATTTTAATTTTATTCTCATTTTCCATTGTAATTAACTTTTGAATTTAGTATGTAAGTAGTTATTTTACATTGTATGTATTAGTTTTTTAACATTGCCCCCTGGAAACCAGATCTCTGTATCTGAGGGGCCACCATGTATAAGTAATTAAAAATGAATGGAATGAAATGAAAAATGTGTCAATAGAAACGAGCAAAAACAAGCAACAAGTCTGTCAAGTGCTCCCATGAATTCGCTGTCAGCAAGATTAATTTTTATCCTTCTTCGCATCTATCCGGGTCAGTGGAAATTGGTCCTTATAGAGGCAGGGAAAATGATTACGCGGGAATATTTACGGTACGTATTGTGCGTGCGAACGTACGTGGAACGTAATAAAACTTGTCTAGGGTAGGGTTTATTCAGAAGTTTTTGTAGCACAATTGTCTAAAAGACTGTCCTTAGCGTTAACTAAATACGGAAGATCTGTTTCTGTTCACTAGTAGATGGGAAAACGGAACTAACACGTCACTTCCGACAAACTAAAGTAATCATAATCATCATCATCATCATTCTGTGCCATGCTTCATAGCATTGGCTACGATGGCTCCATCTTTCACGGTTCCAAGTGAACGAAATCGTGTTTGCTGGCTTGTCTTTCTGCAATCATACCGTCATACTGTCAGGTATCTTCTCTCTCTGTCTGCCCTGCTTCTTTTTCCATCAATTTTTCCTATCGTCACTAAATGTTCCAATTCTTTTGTTCTCATCACGTGTCCAAAGAACATTGCTTGTCTCTTCCTTGCTTCTTCAACTAGTGATCTCGTTGTCCCTGCCCTTTCAAGTACTTCTTCATTTCTCATTTTGTCCACATACGAGATTCTAAGCATTCTGCGAAGGAGCCACACCTCAGTCGTCCTTGATCGATTTTCTATTTCCTTGCAGATAGTCCATGCTTCACAGCCATACATCAATACTGGCAATATGTAACAGTCAAGTACTCTTCGACGAACTTTCATTGACATACTCTGGTAAGTAATACACGTAGTTTTATAAGAAACATGTCTATAAGAAACATGAGGCTGAAATTAGCCAAAAATTAAGAAACACTTAAGAAACATGGACAGGCTGAGGTTTGAAAGTAAACTTGAAAAAACAGTTGTGGCAAGAAATTTTTTATGGGGGTAGAAGTCCATCATCCAACTCCTGGTTATCTGGAGTGTCTGATGTTGGATCTAGAGTGGAGACTGGCGGGACTTAGTAATTTGGTAGACCCTCTGGCTGCACTAGTTTGTCAACGGTTTTCGTTGTTATTAAAAGCTTCAAGAATTTTAAGAAACATTCAAGAAACATTTCAAGCTGGAATTGGTGAAACATCCAAGCTGAAAGCAGAAAGTTTGTTTCTTACAAAAAAACGTGTATACCGATTTGATTTGATTTTGATTTGACTTTCAATTCTTTAGGCACGGTAGTCAAGTCAATTACAAAAAATAAGATCGATCTAAAATTAAAAACATCTATTAAAACTAAAAATTAAATAATCTTACTTACAACGTTTCCTAATGCAAGAAGTAAATTAACTTACATAGCGTGAACCAAAGCAGGCGAGAGAGAACTAGCATACACTGCTGACATTCCAGATATGTTTTTTGAATACCTCATAAGTGTTGGATGGTTCGACTTTTGTGGAAAGAGCGTTCCACAGTTTAGCACCTTTGTATGAGAAGCATTTCTGTCCAAAAGCCGATTTGCAACGAGGAATGGCCAAATTTTTTTTGGTATTGCGAAGTTCTCTTTTGCCTGAATCGGACAATTTGACGAACATTGCCGCAAGGTAAGCGGGAGCTTGGTCGTTGACCGATTTGTATACCATTTTTTAAGGTTTCTGAGTCGATCAGTTCATTTGTAGTGGGCCAACCAAGTTTTCTAATTATGGGAAGAGCAGAAGCATCATAAGCACTGTTTGTGACAATTCTAGCCGCCCTATTTTGGACTTTGCAACTTATTTGTAGCATTGATGCCAGAAACTCCCTCGAATTGGCCCCCCTCGATTAAGCCCCCATGCAAGAGCTTCACATTGTTAATATGCCCCCCTCGAAAAAGTCCCCACACCAGATGATGATTTCGATAAAGAATACTGCTTAAATTCAGACTGCTCTGTTTATATCATGTAGAATAGGAGCTTTGACAGCGACGACGTAAATGTTCGTACACTTGTTCGTACTCGTGCTTGGCTCGTACGAAAAAGCAACTCGCTCAATGGACTTTGAGCGTGGTCAATGTATTTCCGTATAGTATATCCCCTTCCACCTTTGGGAGGTGTGCTGAGAGTAATGGTGTTTCTACCGTTCAAAACAGGGTATGCAAGATCTGGAAGGTCATCATGCAAAGGATGCAAATCACCACTTTCAAAGTGTAATGTCTTAGTTGGACGCGTAGATTCGGCAGAGTGAGACACCAAAAAAAATACAACCACTCTCCAGTTATAGTGTCATATTTCTACCCTCAAATGCTAACCGAGCTAGTCTTTTGTTACAACCAACGAGGGGGAAAACATAAGGAAGTCCGAATATGTCCAGTAGCAATTCAATGGGTTTACGTCATTGCTACACCATCCCCCCTGTTATTTAATGTGCAACAAAATCTCCAAACCTCAAGGGGGGGTTTATGTTCTGCCTCAGTCTCGCAGGACGAGCCCGGTCGGGTGGTGGAGCCTCTATTTCACCGTCTGTGTGAGTGGGACTGTTGTCAAATAGAATGGCTGTGTCCCAAGATTCAGGGACGGGATAATGCACAGCTCCAGTACCTGATGGAAGCACACAAGCTTTTAAGCTATTATGATGCACAACTCTATCTCTACCCTCAGAAGAGCGTATGGTATAATTGACCCCTTGTCGAGAAATCACCCGGAATGGTCCAATCCACCTTCTACCAAATTTCCAGGGTTTAGGGCGACGAAGCCACACTGAACTATCGACGGGGAAAGGCACCCATTCCTTAATATTCTGATCGTAGTGCTTTTTCTGCTGAGATCTACTAGCAACGAGATTCTGCTGGGCTGACTGTTTGAGAGAACGAAGAGAGCGACGAACTGACTGCGAATATTCTGACTGGCTACTTGGATTTTTTAGGGGTATGCCTAAATCGATTTCAATGGGGGTACGGGCGGTACGACCAAATACAAGCTCATAAGGGCTAAACCCAGTAGCCTCGTGTGTACTGGTGTTATAGGCATAAGCAACCACACTGACCCAAATATCCCAGTCGTCTTGATGCTGGGAAACAAATGCTGAAAGCATTTCTTGAATGGTGCGATTTTGTCTTTCCACCAATCCATCACACTGGGGGTGATAGGCAGTGGTTCTAGACTTATGTGTTCCCATGATTTGACAGACTTCATGCATCAAATGACTTTCAAAGTTCCGCCCCTGGTCAGAATGGATAATGTGAGGGGGGCCAAACCGGCCGAAAAGACTGGAAACTAGGGTCTGAGCAACTGTGCGTGCCTTTTGATCAGGTGTAGGAAAAATTTCGCACCACTTGGTGAAATGGTCCATGACCACTAGCAAGTGCTTGTTACCCCTAGGCGTTTCAGGAAGGGGACCCATGTAATCCATGGCCCAGAAAACGAAAGGCTCACTAACCTGGATAGGCTGCAAGGGGGCAGTGTTCCTGGAAGAGTCCAGTTTAGTCTGGGCGCAATCGGGACAAGAACGAACAAAATGGAAAATGTCTTTTTTCATCATCGGCCAGAAAAAGCGGTTTTTGGTGCGCAAAAGAGTCTTTTTCAAACCCAAGTGCCCTGCAAAAGGGCTACTATGAATGCCCTGAAGCACGGACAGGACCAGCTGCGAAGGAATAACGAAGGAATATTCAGGCAAAAGCTTCGCCGGGTTGTCACTTTTGACAAGCATACCGTCAACAATGTGCAGGGAATCCCAACAATGCCAGAGTGCCTTTAAAATGGAATCGTGACGCCAGACAAATAACGGGGGTTTAGGCATCCCAGAGGATTTTAAATCAATGACAGTTTTCAAGCGAGCGTCCTCCCGTTGTGCAGTTTGGAGATTACAACTAGGTTGAATAGTTGTAGCACAAGTAGTACTAGATGGGGTGGTATCAGGCTCCGTAGGTGTACACCTTTGTAAAGGTATGAGACGAGAAAGGCCATCAGCATTACCATTCTCAGAACCAGACCGGTGGACGACAGTAAAATCATACTCTTGAAGGTGCATCACCCAACGAGCTAAGCGCCCTTTGGGCTCAACGGAATGCAGCCAACGCAAGGCACTATGATCGGTAACGACTTCAAATTTTCGTCCTAGCAGATAGGGACGGAAATGATCAGTAGCAAAGACAATTGCTAGAGCTTCCTTGTCGGTGGTAGAGAAGCCTTTCTCACGGTTAGTTAAAGCTCGGCTGGCATAAGAGATAACACGGTCGAGGCCAGAGTTATCGCTCTGAGTTAGCACAGCGCCAAGGCCTAGGTCTGAGGCATCTGTCTGTAAGACAAATGGTTCATCAAGACGGGGGTATGCCAGGACGGGGGCAGTACATAATAGCTGCTTAAGATGGGTAAATGCTTCTTGCTGTTTATCACCCCAACAAAACTGTTTCCCTTTCTTAGTTAAGCCTACCAACGGGGCTGCGATAGTGGCAAAATTGGGGATAAAACGCCTATAGTAGCCGGCAAGGCCTAAAAAAGAGCGCACATGTTCAAGGGTACGGGGGGTAGAAAGAGAAGACACGACATCAATCTTTTGTGGGTCAGTATGAACCCCCTTGCTAGAAACAACATGTCCAAGAAAGCGAACACTTTTAGCACCAAAATGGCATTTAGTAGCTTTGACACGTAAGTTATGCATACGAAAACGGTTTAAGACATTGATTAGGCGATCACAGTGTTGTTGCACGTTAGTAGAAGGGACAATAACATCGTCAAAATAACACAGGCAGGTATCGTATGAGAGGCCCGACAGCACAATTTCTATAGCTCTTTGGAAGGTAGCACAACCCCCTGTAACACCGAATGGAAGGCGACAAAATTCCCATAGACCATCAGGAGTTACAAAAGCGGTCTTCTCTCGATCATTAGGGGCAACACTGACTTGCCAATAGCCAGACCGTAGGTCTAGTGTGCTAAATAAACAGGAACCCTGCAGTGCATCTAAAAGGTCATCTACCCTAGGCAAGGGATGGGCATCTTTTTTTGTGATGGAATTTAACTTGCGATAATCAACGCAAAAACGATAACTACCGTCTTTCTTCTTAACTAAGACGATGGGTGAGGCCCAAGGGCTACAACTGGGCTGGATGACCCCCTGTTTTAACATGTCCTGCACTTGAGTCCTGGTTTCTGCACGGTGGGCATATGGCAGGCGGCGGGGGTATTGTCGAATAGGGGCGCTATTACCGGTATCTATGGTATGCTGAATGACCTTAGTATGGCCTAAGCTTTCGTCAAAAACATCAGCGAATTGAAGCAGCGTATCTAGGATAGTTTGTCTATCGCGCGAACTGAGATCAGCGCTTAAAGAAGCTTCAAGTTGCTGCTTTATCATAGTATGAGAAGAGGCACTGGGGGGAGAAGGCAATACAGTAGCAGATGCTATAAACTCAGATTGGTCAGGAACATCAATAACCGGGCAGAATTCACTGATTTTTTGACCAGCGTGCAGCTCAATATTGACATGGGAGGTATTCATAATACGCACTGGGAGAACCCTACCCTGTACCTGACAAACGCTATACGCTGCGAAAAGACTCGGGGGTAGAACCAAGCTGTCTGAAAGGGGCGAGACCATACCTAGTTGCTCCTTACTACTAGAAGGGACTCTGCAACTAACTAACACTTCTGAACGACCAGGGATGCAGATATTGTCAGATAAAACGACAGGAACAGGACCCCGATGGACAGACTGGACTAGAAGACAGGGGTAAGGATTAAGAGGGCCAATGCCATTGTTTAAGGATTGAGATTCAGATACATTAGGGGGAAGGAGGACCGGAGATGCTTGGGGGTGTAATGGAGTGCAACCATGGAGTCCTTCCAAAACGTAATTACCCTCGGCTTGTTGCGTTAATTGCAGTGCGTTAGAGGTTATAAAGTCCCACCCGAGGATGCAGTCTAACGATGGAAAAAGATTGGGGGAAACTAAGAAGGTTCCTAAATAAGATGAAGAGGAATTGCAGCCGGGAAATGATAGTCTCGCTTGTGCACTTCCATCAATACTTAAGGGCTGACCAGTGACACCAATGCAATTAGAATTAAAAGTAGCGAGGGTGGGCGTGGGTAAAATCTTATCAAAAACTGCCCTACTCATAAAAGATTTCATAGAGCCAGTGTCAATAAGAGCACTGACACTCACACCAGCCAAAGTACATTGAATAAGGGGCTGAGATAGGGATGAGTCCACAGACGGAACAAGAGAAAAAACTAGGGGGTGTCCTTCAACCCAGCCCGTTACTGAGGCACCCCTTTGAAGTTTAAAGAATTGTTATGTGCACTTACGCTGGGAGTGAAAGGTCGAAAATCATCCTGTGCAGGTGCATGATGTCCAACAGCATTGGAGGGTGCATGGCTGGAGGGCGTAGACCGGCGGCTTGGGCACTGGTTTTGAGAATGACCCCATCCACGGCATACAGAGCAATGGGCGTCCCATGGGCATTCACGGGCGAAATGGCCTCTTTGGTTGCAATTAAAGCAGCGGGCATTGGAAGAACGACTCTGTGGTTTCCACCCCCGACGATGCTGGGGAGGTGGCTCTGCCAGGGCGGCTTTAAGCTGTTGCTGTTCCGTGGAAAGGGCGGCGACAGCCGCAGTAAGGCTGCGAATAGAGGCTTGCAATTCATCTCGCAGGGCAGGGGCAGGAGCATCCACAGTTGCCATGACAGCACTGTCATCGCGCAAATGATGGACAGCGTGGTAGCGCTGAATGAAGGCACGCATGTCTGATAAAGATGGCGTAGGGTTGTACTCCAGCAGGCGAAGACGAAGGGCTGGTGGCAGACTTTTGATGAACTGGCGCTCCAGCAGGGCAGTGCGGGCCTCAGCAGACAAATCAGGATCTGCCTTAGACAGTAGGTCCTCTAGGTCCCACAGCAAGAGCGAGGGGTCTTCGTCAGGGCGCAACTTGCGGTGATCAAACGTCGAGTAGAACTTCTCCCTGTCAACGCGAGGGCATAGTGCATCCTTTAAATGCTGGGTAAGGGCAGCATAGCTCTGTCGTTGCTCATCGCCGAGGCTATGAAAGTGGGCAGCGGCAGGTCCTCGGAGAAAAGCGGGGAGCTTGATCAGTTTGTCCTCTGCACTCCATTTGTTGGCTGTAGCACAGCATTCAAAGTTGCGTAGCCAGGCAGGAAAATCTCCGGTATCAAATTTGTCAGGAAGGAGAGCAAAAGAAGCCATAACGTAGGTAAAATCTCAGCTCTGTACCTCTGTCACCAAGTGTAATGTCTTAGTTGGACGCGTAGATTCGGCAGAGTGAGACACCAAAAAAAATACAACCACTCTCCAGTTATAGTGTCATATTTCTACCCTCAAATGCTAACCGAGCTAGTCTTTTGTTACAACCAACGAGGGGGAAAACATAAGGAAGTCCGAATATGTCCAGTAGCAATTCAATGGGTTTACGTCATTGCTACAAAAGGATGCACTAAGGCTCGCAAAAATGATTCAGGTGTGATTATAGTTTCAGATATTGTCATAGGATGCATTCTAGGGCGGATGTTAACAATCCGTAACATGGAATTTTGGCATATGCTATGTATCATTTGAAAGTGCTCACTGCGTACGTCATGAATATGCAATAAAATTTGCGGGGTTGCGTATGCGAGAGAGATTATAAAGGAATACATTGAACGTTCTGCGTACAAACCCCTTACGACTTGAGTGCCTAAAACCGGAAGTGTGATCACGTACGGAGTAGAAATGACGATTCTTTCATATATTTCGTCAGTAGAGACACCATAGTATGTGACACACACACATTCTAGGACTTACCCTAACCCTGCGCTCCGCGACCCTGTCCCACGAGAAAATAAACAGCGTAGAATTGGTTACAAGCAAATTCCATGTTACGGATTGTTAACATCCGTCCGTTTTAGTGCTTTGTGCGCTGATGTCCAGCCTACAGAATATGAGGGATTTTGCTCCAAAACTGGTAGCTTGCCACGGGGTAGCTTGTGATCAAAAGTCATGTATTGCATCCAGGCCGGTAACCAGCGTGATTTAGATAGGGGGGGGGGGATTACATGATTACGATTGAATTCTATGCTTGAGTGATCTACTCCTAAGAGGAGCACTACGCTTTTTTTAAATTCCAGGAAGATCATTGCCCCACGGCCACTCCAGGCTATGGGCCTGATTGTATTATGAGTAGGTCGTGGCATCTGCTGATGATTCAACAATGAATGACAAGACAAAATCATCTACAGGCATAGCTCTGACCAGACTGCGGAGTTTGGCAAGTGTGCACTTAAAATTTTTTACTGCTCACTCAGATATGGGCGTGGCAGGGTGTTGAAAGGTCATAGGACATGATGAAATTGGTTAATTTGAATATTTTCAAGCTACTTTAAATCATTAAATGATAATAATGAAGTATGGAAAGTTTTCACGGAGAGGACAACAAAATAACTTAGCTGCTTTTACTTTTTAATCAAAAAAGTCAAGTGTACATTTACATTCACACATACGTACGTACATACACAATTTCAAATTCACTCAGCAAAGGAATCATAGAAAAGAAAACCCACAAATGAAACTAACATATGTTTACATAGATTTGAGAAAAAGATTAATAATTGAATTGATCAAATGAAAATTGCCAGGTGTGAACTGCTTATGAAATAAAACTAAAAGAAAATGAGAACTATTTTAACACGTTATCAATTTAGGAATAAAACGGAGGTCACCACGTGAAAACGGGAAGCCAGAATCCTTGTCTGAAAATGGGAGGTTTCCAGCAGAAACGTGAGAATTGGAATCTCTGACAATGATTGAATTATTCATCTATCCTATAGGGATAGCAAAAGAAAATACCTTTGAAAGCCTCTTAGCTCACCTGTTTTGGTTATAAATGATAATTAGTTTTGCCTAATTTTGTCTTCATCCAAGAGCAAAATATTTTATACATTTGACTGTTGTGGTAGATACTGATAGCAATAAGTTTTCATTATTTAAATACCCTTCATTATTAATAATTAATTGTGAAGTATCTGTGTTGGAGGCAACAATAAGCTCCAACTATGTAGTTTTATTGTTGATTCTGATCTCATGTCTGCATATGGATCTTAGTCTTGTCACCTAGTAAATCAAATTTCTGTGTCCTGAGTGACAGTGTTTGTTTTACTGGGTGATATTTTGTTACACATTTGAAGGTGGTTTGTTACACAGTTAAAGATGCTATGCAGTGGGCACCTTAAATTGAAAATATCAATGTGTTGCTTGTAAGCTATGCCGTTATTTCAGAAAATTCTTATGTAAAAGATTTTGCAGAGGCCATTGAGTCTCTTGCTGTTAAGCTTGGCACCAGAAGTGGTACCAATCATAATATATGTGGTGGAAAAAGGTCAAGATTTTGAAAATCTACCCCCAAGATTTTCTTGTCAAATTTCCACAAATCTCAAGGACCATCAAAAGTTGGAGACTAGTCCCCTATTCCTCCAGGTAGCTGCATCACTGCTTGACTCCCAGACTCTCACTTTTCAGGACTCATATGGCCTGGAAAGTCAGGGAGAAAAGTATCAAAATTTAGGCAGGTCAGGGAAAGTCAGGGATTTTTTTTCTGAATAGCTGAAAGGTCAGGGGAAGTCAGGAAAATAATATTTTGAATATTTTCTGCAATGAGTGCTTATAAGCTCTATTTCTTATACTTATTAATATGTCTTTCCTCGCTCTGCTTACAATCTGTGTCATGTCCAAAACCAATGCACTTCTTGGTTGTTCTTGTATTAATTCAGACTGTTAAAAGTGTTTATTTGTTTTGCACCTGCTCATCAGGGCCATGGAAAATTATGTCTTTTTGTACCCTAGGTCAGTGAAAAAGAACCGTTTTCACCCAAAAGGTCAGCAAAAGTCAGGGAATTGTCTTCTTAAAAGTGTGTGTGGTAGCTACTATGTTCAAGGGTGAAAAATAGTCACAATATATTTGGTAGAGCTATTCATGACCGGTGCATAATGAAAATGAATACATTGTCCAAAAGCAACTCTTTGCACTTTTTGACAAGAATATCAAAGAAACTCCAAAGCAGCCATCATTTACTACATATAATGATGTAATTCATATGTTGAAAGTAGGCGTAGTCATTTTATAGGAGGGCGTGATAGAAAATTCAATAACAGAATATCTTCATACAAGGTATTAAGCAGGATAAGATGACAAAATTAAGTTTAGCATGAAAATCCAGCAGGAATACGCAATGGACCACACTATATGAAGGTTGGAAGTGTTATACAATATATTTCTGTAGGAATCCGTGACCACTTTATAGTGTGTGTATGGATGGAAGCAAATTGGTGCTGAAAGATATTCCTAGTGCACTACAAGAAAAGGAGCCTGTTAGAATGATACAAAAGCAAAGATTATTTATGTGTTACACAACAGTACACATTCATGAGGACTTTCGGAGGCCAAATAATTATGTCAAAATTTGCTGGAGGGTTTCTTTCTGTACTGCTCATACCCATGGACAAGACCATGAATCCCTTCTATAGTCTTCAAAATGGGGCCAGCTCCCCGACTTCCATTCTTTGTTTTCTTATACTTTAGTCAGTAATATTCACAAGCATTGAAAGTATTGTTCTCGTTCTGTGAAAATTGATCTCCCTGCTTATAGGGTTTGACCTAGGCTGTGACTCACAGCATACATTCTTCTTCAACCCCAAACAATTCATGCTACATTTCCCCCTTCATGTACAGCCTCGCTTCAGCTTTCCCTTCGTCACTTGTAAAATTATCAGGTGTCTGGAATGCCGTTTACCTCACTTCTTTCCGGCGGAACTTTATCTCTTTCAGTAGCAGATCTCTGTAAGGTTTTTTGATAATACGTATCAAGTAGTAAACTTTGATAAGTATTCTGTCTTTAATTCTAAGCTAGAGGATTCCTTTAGAGCCTTGACCGTTTCTTCTGTTAGTGTACAAACCTTCCTCTATTATCAGAGCATTCTATGAATGATTTTCTAAAATAATATGAAAGAAGCAAATGCAAAAATTTGTGTTAAGTTGGGGATTTGTTTTATTTGATCACTGACAATTAACCAGACCAAATATTACATTATTGGAACTGCAACGATATCATATGGACAGTTTGTCATAATTCTTGCAGCGCTAGTTTGGACATCTTTGTAAGTGTTAGTCTTTGATTCGCTACAGCAACCCTAGACAGAGGAACAGTAACTTAGATTGGGTTCAACAACTCCTCTATGCATTTTCGATAACCTAAAGTTATCAGCTGACTTTGAACAACGGTCAGAGAAAGTGTATTTGCAAGTGGTCAATACTGTAGCTACTAGAGATCTAAGTTAGTGTTACTATGCAGATCTTCAATACATTTCTAAGGAGAGATATGACCGTATTTTCAGCGTTATTGGTTACTACGTACGATTTTTACAAGGAAAATGGCAGATCGTTGCTGCATATCAGGGCAAGAGTGGGCCAAGATAAGATCCTTAATGAACTTCACAATTTATTCCCTCCATACCTGATTACGCACTCTCTATCCTGCAAAGTTGTGTACGGTTATCTAAGTAATCATAGTGGCAAGTTGCTACAAAGGTTTTTAACTTTTTTAACAATATATGACTGGCAAGAAGTATTGCGCTTGTTGTTGGTGCACCTGAAAGACTTCTTAACTATGTAATTAGATAAGAATGGTTGCAATAAAATGTGAACCAGGTGTAACCATAACCACAATATGTCTAGCTAATGACCACTACTGAGGCATATTGTGTTTGTCAGTTGCCCCTGTCGCATAGACCAAGGAAAACACCCCAAGATAAGATTCCAACTCACCTCCGTTCACTCCCGCAAATTTAGATTTGTTCCCATACTTTGAATTTGGGATTGTTAATTTTGATTTTTTTCTTTAGCTTGCAATTCTTCGTTAGTTTGAATTTGTGTTCGCTAATTTGAAGTTTTCCTGAAGTTTTAATTTTTTTCAATAATCTGAACTTTTGATCGTTAATTTCAATTTATGTGACCAGAACTGGCCACCCTATTCAGGCAATGTATTATAGTTTATATACTCACCTCATAAGTCTCTTTCTTTTGCAGTCACGGCACTTTGATGGCTTGGTAAGTGACAATTTAACGACAGTTGTCAACACCTTTGACATGTTTGGATGCGGATTGCTTGTAATATAAGTTACTATGCTTGCCCCTTTCCTAATAATACCATAATACAGCATTTATACTTAGAGATAATGAGATAATTGCGGCATAATCGTTTGAAGGTAAACTAAAAAGCTAAAGTTTTTTCTTTAATGGGTTCTAGAGCTGTCTTTTCTGGTCTTTTGCAGTTGCAACTTCTACCTTCATATAATGATAACTTGGATATTGTATTATTGATTTTATTGATGTAGTTAAACAGAATACACTTTCTTGCCTTGAAAGCAACCAGTGTGGTTCCACTACAATTGCTTCTTTAAGAAGAATAAGCCTTCACATCTATCAGACATTGCTGGATTTGGTAGTTTGCGCTGGGATGATCAAGAAAAGATAAAACAACACTTCTCATTGGATGCATCTGAGTCTCAGACAAACGATGATGATTTAGGTTCACAGTTGGAAGATTATCAAGTGGATTATGCGAAATCAAATCGCAGCAAATGCAAAGGATGTGATAATAAAATAGACAAACACGAAATAAGGATAGCAATAATGGTTGAAGGAGAACTTAAACAGAAGAGAGGAAAAATCCCAGCTTGGCATCATGTTGATTGTTTTGTTGAGAAAAGGAAAGAAGATCCCAAACTTGCTGATATTGCAGAGGATCATTTTTCAGGTTGTTTTAGTTTGCTTTAATCAGATGAAACATTTTTTAGTCTAGAATTGAATGTAACAAGTTCACTTGAGGTGTGTCTGTCATGTCTACATTCAAATTCTGAAACGAATTCAAATTGTAAAAGACCACTCAATATGTAGATATTCGGGGTGAGTGAACAGGCGGTTCAGCTGGCTTCCGTTAGCTAGCTGAAGTTACGCTTGGCTGTGTTAGGTCAGCAATTGATTGGCGACTTCCCTGGTAAACGACCAAGGCAACTCACTCCGCCGTTCTTCTGAAGGGACGTTAAACTAGGGGTCCCATGCCTGGATGCGGCATGCACAGTGGGCGTAAATTAGCTGAAAATCCTAGAAATAAAACAAACAGAATAAAATAAACAACAACAACAACAACAAATTCATAGCTAGCAAATTATTTCTTCAATTTTGAAATTACATCAATGTGTTAATGAAGATCGGTTACTGTTTTTTCATGTATGAGACGCAGTCTTAATTCCTTGTTAAAATTTGAAGAACATAGTTGCTACAGTCTCTTAGTGTGTTTAAGACGTGTCCCCTTTTCTCAATACTTGTAGAGTAGTAAGACATAGTACAAACTCAGGACTGTTAAAGAAACTAACGATGTCGAGGAAAACTAGTTCTGCCAACTGATTTCTCAAATGATGTTGAGATTTCGTTTATAGTTTAATGGTCTTTCTTGCTTTTACTGATAGCAGGGATTTCAAAACTGGAATGTAATACAGGATGCAAGCCCCGATTGTAGAGGGAAATGAGGTTCAGTGAGATAGTTGTTACCGAGTCGTAGGAATTGCTAGTTTTACTAAATGTCCTATAGAAGTGTGGATTTTCAAATTAAGACGCTAGGTACTGTAAATATTTCTAGCAGTTCTCAGTAGAATGGCTCTTTCCCTGACAGAGGTTCTTATAAGAAACCATATGTAAGACGCACGGCCAAACAAAGCCAGTAATAATACGAATATAGGTGTGTCTTATACACGGTAAAATACCGAATCTTAAATTTGCATTTCTATCCGTGTTACTAGGATCTTGTCCTTAAATTGTGAAAGGAAACCCAGGAACTGTGTCTTCGAAGGCCTGCTGAAAAGGAAGCTTTTGGCTCACTACCCAAAGAAGCTATAATTTCACTTGTATTTTTTAATGGAGAATTTGTTTATCATAAGGCTTTCAAGACCTGAAGGATGAAGATCGGAAGAAGCTTAAAAAGGTTCTTGGTTTGAAGAAATCTCGAAAGAAGGGTAATGCAAAGAAAGGCAAGAAGATGACAGATGCGGTTGTAGGAGAATCGAAGGAAGATGATGCTCTTAAGGTTCATTGATTTCATTGCTTTCGTTGTTAAATTTGTTTGTTGAACTTAGTGTATAATTGTTTTTCCATTATTGTTGAGAGTCATGGTAACCAAGGTTGCTGTGTCTTTTGGTATAAAGTACAATTCTAATTCAGTGTGGTAGAGCTGGGATGTTCGGGGAGCTTTGGCCTCCCCGGGTCATTCTTGCTTTAGTTTTGGGAGCTTTAATCCCCCAGTTACCCTCCTGCAATGTTGCTCTGTTTTTGGTTGTTATGTTAAAAATGACAGAACATAGTGGTGATTAAGTTTTTCATGCATTTCTCAATATCAATTTCCTTCATTGCTTCCATGCAGTTGTATCTTACCTATTTCTTCTTGTGACCTAATTCATATTTTTATCGAATCTAGGCACTGAATGGCTATTATGCTCCATTCGGTTGGACTTAAAACTGTCATTATGATTCCTTGCTATTTAGGTTTTGTTCTTTCAAGGAGTTATTTCTCGCAACAATATTGTTCCTACAGTATCTTCACATTCTTTGCTACCAATTTTACATTCAGTCCCTATCAAATGATTACTGTTTTTGCTTGATTTGCCAGGCCTTTGTGCCTTATATCATCTTTTATATGTGCTTTGTAGCAAATACGAGTATTATTGATCTCTTTGACATGGATTGATTTAACATTGTTGTGCTAGTTTCTTTAATTAAAATCAAATCTGTAACTCCTAGTGACTGTCTCTAAAACATCTAAGATATCGTATTTACGGTCTATCTTTCTCACTTCCAATATTATCTTGGGAAGCCTGAAATTCTGAGTTTCGCTCGTAAATTTTGTTTTAGTCAGTACTCAGTGATGTGTCTTGTTATCAAAGAGCTACTTTATTCTAATGCGTTGTCCACAAGGGGTCTTTTCGCTTCCAGTGAGAACTTATCCCCTTTAGTGCCGTTGTTTTTGCTTCTTATCCGTGGTCATTCTTGAGTTAAATAGTGATTGCATCCCCATAACCTTCTGCTGTATTGCTTTGCTGTGGTAGGTGGTCCTTACCTTTCTCCAGAGAAATGAGGGATACCATGTATATTTGCCAGATCACATCTTCCTTTCCGCTTCTGATAATTTTCTCACAACGCGATATTATTTATCTCACTGTTTTCGAATTGCTACCCTCAGACCAGTGGTCACGAACGCGCTGTATTGTTTTGTAAATTTTTTTTCCATTCCTGCTATTCTGACTGCCTTTATCTGTTAATACTAATTTAGAATCATTTAAGTCTAATTTATACAGGATGATATATCGACATTTCAGATGGTATCTGAAAAATATTTATTTGCTATACTTTACCTCTTTGTTTCTCAGGAGCAAAGTGAATTTCTATGGAAATTACGGGATGATTTACAAAAAAACTGCTCAGTAGGCTTTCTGAAAGAGTTGCTGGAAGAGAACAGAATGAATTTACGAGGCGGAGAAAGCGTTGTATGTAATTATTTGTTCATATTTTTTCTTTTAACATTGCTCTATTGCACGAGCTACTTGTAGCACACCGGCATGAGGTTTTTTGAACTCAAAACAGACCTGCCCGTGCGGTTTTGGGTCGGAACAGTTATGCTCCAGAGCTGCTTTGTTCTGGTGCGATGTAATATCAGTATGGAATTGACAAGACCTAATGCAATTGCAGACTCTTAGTTTGCTAGGAACTCTAGGCATTAAAAGTAATTGTCCATTTTATTTTATGATTTTGAAAGTAATTGTCCATTTTATGTTTTTATTTTTTGCTTGTGTGTCAATTCCTCATCAATACGCAGAATGCTTTTATTGTATTGAAGATTCTTGACAGATGTACAGATGCAATAGCATTTGGTGTTCCAGGAATATGTCCAGATTGCAACGACAGCAGACTGCTCTACTGGTGTGTTGCTATTCTCCCTTTATTGATATTCTTTTAGTCTTTTGCATGATCCTCATAAGATGTTATGTATATATATATATATATATATATATATATATATATATATATATATATATATATATATATATATATATATATATATATATATATATATATATATATATATATATATATATATATATATATACAGTATATATATATATATATATATATATATATATATATATATATATATATATATATACTGTATATATATATATATATACTGTATATATATATATATATATATATATATATATATATACTGTATATATATATATATATACTGTATATATATATATATACTGTATATATATATATATATATATATATATATATATATATATATATATATATATATATATACTGTATATATATATATATATATATATATATATATATATATATATATATATATATACTGTATATATATATATATATACTGTATATATATATATTTATATATATATATATATATATATATATATATATATATATATATATATACTGTATATATATATATATATATATATATACTGTATATATATACTGTATATATATATATATATATATATATATATATATATATATATATATATATATATATATATATATATACTGTATATATATATATACTGTATATATATATATATATATATATATACTGTATATATATATATATATATATATATATATATATATATATATATATATATATATATATATATATATATATATATATATATATATATATATATATATATATATATATATATATATATATATATATATATATATATATATATATATATATATATATATATATATATTTATATATATATAGAATAAACCACAAATATACTATCCTTTAGGTAAACGTTTCGATCAGAATCTTCATCAGTACTAAACTTACAATGACATTGGGCCTGCTTAAATTACCTACATAACAATGGGGTCACAATTGATATTACCTAAGGGGGACCTACCTATTAACACCTCATGATAAATTAAGAATACATTATATGGGGAGGGCCGAAGCTGTGAAGTAAGAAACAAAGGAGGATAATATAGAGCATATAAGGTGATGCAAAGAGTGCGAGAAGTGTGAAGAAAAGAAGAATAGATGCTGGATAGACGCAAAATGGACAAAAGAAGCAATTAACGCCAGGAAAGTGCATAGGGGATTGCTAATGATCTGCATATCTGACGTTAAGTCCCTCAGGTATAAAGCTCTGTAGTCTAAACTGCCAGAATCCCTCCTTATGTCTAGATACTCCAAATACCCTATCTATAATTTGAATATATATATATATATATATACCTATGTATGTATGTATGTATGTATGTATGTATGTATACATGTATCTATGTATGTATGTATACATAGGAAGAATTCAAATATGACGTTGAAATTCCCATTAATGGTAAAACAATGGTGCGGAGTTATTGTATATGTCATGCGATTTGATTTTCTAAGTTATAAATCGATATCCAAAAACATGCAACATTCACATTATAGAATGGTCCTTTAGAACTGAAATTTATTACTCGAAAAGAGTGATGCTGAAGTAAGACAAAACAAAAAGAATTACCTTGGAGAAATCATTCCTTTTTGATTTACTGCTATTTATATTTGATAAATCTTTCATCTAGTTCTGTTAATAGTGCTAGCAGAAGATCATTTTTTCCTTATTATTACTCAGAAGAGACCAATACTTTCAAGATGCCAAAGCTTCAGTGCTTTTCTAGGCAGTTTTTCTCATTATACAGTAAGGTAGCTCATTCAGTACGATCAGTAGACCGCATAAATGAACCTTGTAATACTTTAAAGCAGTGCTTGAAAGCTAACTACTCGAGTGTATGAGTTCATGAAGATTATTCAACTAGAACAGGTTTTTTTTTGTTGTGATAGAAGATCTAAATTGTTTTAAGCATCGTAATTGCTTTCCAATATCCTCAGTAGTCAGACTTTTCTATATAACACAAAAAATGGGAAAGATAACTCGCTGCAATTTACAATATCTCTTGATATTACATTTTGAGCCTCTGTTTCGGTATTCCGCTCGATTGTAGTAGACTTTGCTATTATAAACAATATTGCTGCTGAGCTTAGAAACAATCTTGCCAATGTAAACAACTTTGCTATTTTGTTATCAATTTCGTTGTTGGAAACAAGAGCATTATTATAAATAAGACTGTTAGAAACACGCTTGCAATGGTCCATTTCGCTTTTGTAGCTAATTTGACTACTAGTTCGTATTGACCAATTCTGTGCATTATAATGCGAACGTACCCGCACTGTTGTCTTGAAATAGATTGATCCACCCCCTTTAAGGACAATGGGCTTGAAAATATGCACTGTACATGATAAAAATTGGTTTGTACCTATCAATGAGCGCAGTTTATGTTCGATTTTACGCTTTGAGATTGCAATGGAAAAACAGGCCTCCTGTGCCGTTGGAGAGTACCTTGAATGTCATAAATTATGCTATTGTAGAAAGTCCGGCGTGAAGAGGATTTCTGATTTTGATGAGCATGAACAAAAATTAATTTGGTGGAGATCCTAAGTTTCTATGATAAATTACGAGGCAGACATTTGCTTTCATCACGATCAAGCTATTATCAGAAGGTTTACCTCTAGCCAGAAGTACTGTGCTGATCCATTTAAATGTCATAAGAGACTGGTAGAAGGTTGGTGAGATAATACATTCCTTTTTGTATCCAATTTTTAGAAATAATCAATAGAGAGGGGAAATAAAAAGTACAGTAGGTTGATACTTGGCCTTTTCTTCGAAAAAGGGTCACTTTTTAGGAGCATCTAATTTGGATTTTGACAATGAGCAGTAAAGTGCAGCAGAAGGAAAGATCTCTCTTAAGTAAGGGTGCAATGTATGAAAAGTTTGAGAGTTAATCTTGGTTATCATTTCATTTATGCAGCTGGCCTCCGAGAAGCTTCACTTTAAAGTTCCCAGTTCATGGTTAGTTTTGACATGGTTGTTATCCCTGTTCATCAGCTCTGCCCAACATGTCGTAGAAAAGTCTCAGATTTAGTAGATACCAGAGAACATTAATATTACTTACAATGAGATTCAGCGCGAACTCTCAGTTCATTTTGGGAAAAGTCATTGAATTCTGCTTTAGCTGAGTTTGAAGTGTCTCCCTTGAAGCTACAGGCAAAGTACTTTGGTTTTCATACCATTTAAATTGCAGTCAATAATACATTTATTGCCGACCAAAAATACCACTTTAGCGTGTTCCTTCGGGGATAAATGCGCAACAGCTTCACCAGCGTGAATTTCATTACTTCTAGATGAAATATTTAATGCTTTACAATAAACTTGATGCTGAGGCCAATGTTTCTTTCGGCATGAAACACTACAATATTTTGCTACATGACATAAAGCACAAATGAGCAATTCAATACCAAATGTTCTGTTTTTTCCGCAAAAATGACACTGTTCAATATGGGACTGGTCTACAAGTGCATCTTGCCCCCGTGATGCAGTCGTTGTCGGTTTCACTGGGCCAATTTTCTTCTACAACCATACGATAAATGGTCATCAGAGCCACAAAAGAAGCAATAAGTACAGTACGTTATAAGATTTGCACTTATGTCCAGGCTTCCTAGTGTTAGGCTGAGATGCCCCTCTTTCAGGACTCTGTGCACCCTTTTTCAAAGCATCTACATTAGCCTTTAACTCATTCAATGCAGCCATGACCTGATCCTGTTTTGTTTGTTTTGGTTGTACCTTTGTCGATTTTTCAGCAGGTATTGATGATATATTAGCGGACTGTATTTTTAGCGTTTTTTTACTGGCATTAGTGAATTTATTTATTCTTTCATTTTCGATAGACATTGCTAAACTCATTTCTCTTATCAAGGTTTCATCTGGGACATTTTCATTTTGCAAAAATGGTCGCATTCTATTACGTATGGTATCGTCAATGAGGCCAGTTTCAACTGAATGAATAAAAACACTTTGAACATGAATTTCATGAAATTTGATTGGATCATTTTGTTCTTGGCTGGATACATTAACTTGCTCACGTAGTTTTAGGCAACGCATAAGAAAATTCAGAGCAGATTCATTTTTTTCCTGTACAATATTGCTAAGCTCTTGGTAAGCTTCGGTTGGTATTTTTTCACTATAATGACTCTGCAAGATGTTCTTAACTCGACCAAACTGAGTTGTTTCTTACTTTCTAAATAGGATTTCAGATGCAAGGCTGGAAAAAATGCTCGAATTAGCCCTTCTATTACATCTCTTTCGGCATATCCCTTAGCCAAACCTCTCTCGATTTGCTTGTTCAAATTACCCAAAGATATGTGGCCTTTATCACTGGATATACTTCCAGAAATTTTGAAATCTTTTATTCTCAAAATGTTACCAAGTGCATGTATACTCTGATTTACAGGAGGCTTACCTTTATTTGAAATAGTGCTGACTTGAGGTGTGATTTGGGAGATACTAATACTCATGTTTTTTCAGAGAGTCATGTGCTTCCTTGAACAGAGCTTCCTTTTCTTCGAGGAGTTTCGCCATCGCTTCATATTCTTCTGTTACTTGCTGAACCAATGCTTTTCGCTTTTCCAGTTCCTCCTTCGTTGTGTTCGTATCATCTTCACTCTCCTCTTTGCTACTTGATCCTTCCAAGGGTGGGGTCTTCCAACCAACATCTTAATGGTCACTTCCAAATACTCGACATTTGCTTTTTCGTCTTGGCCTAGATTCCTCTCTACTGTTTTTCTGATCGCCCTTATAACTGCCTTCTTCGATAGTCCTTCCTGTAAATCCTCAATTCTCAGTTTCACTGCAACATCCTTAGGATCGTCCTGTGACATATCAGGCAATTTGGATCCCATTCGAAGCTGTAGCTCTTCCGACATGATGATCGATTTTTCCTTCGAACCAAACTATTTCAGGCATTTAACTATAAAATGTCTTCCAAACAGTAATATCTGTGTAGAAAAATCCACAAACTACCCCTGCTACCAAATGTTAAAGCCATGATCGAAGTTAGTGGATTTTCTATTCAATAAATCATCAACTTTTGCAGCGGAATAAGTATAGATATCAAAGTCCCTCCTAAATCCATTGAAATGAAATTGAAATGAAATGAAATGAAATGAAATGAAATGAAAGTCAAATTATCATTTGCAATACACAATCACATTATAGTCTTGCTCGCTTCCCTCACCCACTTCATCTACCCATGGTTTTCTTACCACGAGGCATTCATTCGCTCAGTATGGGTCTGAGATAAAATTCAAAAGAATTAATTCTACATGGGGCGAAGTGTATGAGTTAAGGCTGATTTACACCAAGCGATTTGTTGGCCCGATTTCCCTCCTACTTGAAAATTGGACTTGTCGTCCGTGTAAATGATTGCACAATGTGCTGCACGATTTCCTGAGTCACGCGGATGCAAAATGGCTGATCCACAGCTCCTCGACTGTGCCCTGGCCGCTACGTTGCAAGGTTTTTCATCAATCTTATTTCTTGCTGCAGCTTAGAAGCTTTTAAAACGAAAAAAAGGGAGGAAACGATGGGCTTGGGTAAGAAGCTGGCTTGCCCACAGAAAGCAGAGAGGTGCATACAGTCAGTTAATATCTAAGCTGAAAGTTGATGATGCCCATGGATACAGAAGGTACCTTCGAATGGATGTTACAGCCTTTGAGGTAAGCCTGAGTTGTAGCATGCTCGCAGGAAACAGTTTTCATGCCCAGAGTTGTGTATATCAACAGACAGTTTTATGATATGGTAACTGGAGGAGTAAGGAAAGAGCAAGAATCCTTAGAGATATATCTCAAGACAAGCTATAGACTGACCTATGAAACAGGGGGCGTTGCGCATGGTCACAATCGTACAGTTTTCTCTGAAATCTGTTGTAGTGCAACAGATTTATTATCAATCGGACCGATCTTGTGACGTAACCAACGATACGTAAAGTAGCAAGAAATCGTGTTGAAAACCGCAACGTGTAAATCGGCCTTTAAGCCTGGTTTCCATTAAATCGTAGAACGATCGGGGACAGTCTGCGTCAGTCTGCGACAGTCTGCGATCTCATCTTCCATTTTCCAGCAGCGACATGTTTCCATAGATCGGCAACTGTCTGCGACTGTCTGCGATTGCCTGCGACCATGATCCTTTTCAAGCTCAAAAAGGCTATTTTTAACTTTAACCTGACCCCGAATCAGAGGGCGGGAATCAGATATTTTCTAATTCTAATTCTAATTCTAACATGGACATCAGACAATAACATCAATTCCTCCCATGAATACAATATCAGAAGAATCCTGTAAGAAGAACGACCCAACGCCTCCCGTAGGAGATACCAACAAAGAGAAGAAAGAGAAGCAAGAGAATACCAAGCAAGTAAACAAGAAATCGAAGGTAAATAATCGCAACGCAAATAAAAATCAAGCTACGACAAGAAATCATTCAAAAATGGACAAAAATTGGAAAAGAAGTAACACAAACATAGGAGAAACGAAAGAAACCGTGACAAGAAAAGTCTTAATTATGGGGGATTCTCAGCTTCGGAAGATAAATGGCGAAAAATTATCTAGAGATCACCATTCCGTAGACGTCAAGGTAATGCCGGGAGCAAAGATTGAGAAAACGAGAAACGTTGACATCAAGGAAGACGTAGACATTATTATTGTTCACGCAGGCACCTGTAACATAAGGAAGCAAACAATTCCAGATGACCTTGCAGAGGGAATCGTATCAACCCTTCGGGATGTGAAATCAAAGCTGCCCAAGGCACAGATCGCATTCTCGAGCATTCTCAAAAGAAAGGACGATCTTGAACTTAATGCAATAGTGATCAAAACCAATCAACTATTAGAAGAAAAGCTTCTTCTTAGTGGTCTGGACTTCATAAATAACGAAAACATTAGGTATGGTAACATTTCTTTTGATGGTTTACACATTAACGAGGGAGGTGTTAAGGTGTTAGCCTCAAATTATAGCAAATATATTAGGTATTGCTAGGGACTATTGGGAAATGCTAATTACTCCTTAGATAGAACGAAAAAACGAACTAAAGGAGTAAAAATATCGCAGCTGAACGTTGTATCACTTAGAAAACATAAGATAGAAGTAGCGAAATTACTGCACGACTATCAATTAGATATTCTGGGCCTCAATGAAACCAGGTTGTCAAAAGACACATGCGACAATGAGGTTTCAATAGAGGGATATGATATCCATAGGCATGATAGGGACAGCTCAGGCGGTGGCGTAGCTTTTTATGTAAAAGATACCCTTGCCTATCATAAAAGAGATGACATAAAAGATCCAAACCTAGAAATTATAGGTATTGAAATTGACCCCAAACATGCTAAGAGCTACATTGTGCTATGTTGGTATCGCCCGCCTACCGAGAATACTGACATTAATACCTTCGAAGCTTTAGCCAGAATTATTCGAAAGCTAGATACAGAAGGCAAAGAAATTATTCTCACTGGCGATACCAACTGTGATTACAAAAAACCAAAAGACTGTAACACAAGAAAGCTGAAAGCTCTTTACTCTGAATTTCAGTTCGAACAGCTCATCACAGATTTCACTAGGGTAGCTACCAAAACGAGTTCTAATGGAGAAACAAGTACAACTAAAACGGTTATTGATCACTTCTCGACCAATAGACCCAATCTTATTTCCTCCTCTGGTGTAATAAAAATTGGCATGACAGATCATTACATGGTTTTTGGCATTAGAAAACTTAATGCCAATCTCTCTTTCATTCGGAAAGAAATTAAGACTGAATCCCGCAACATGAAAAACTATAACAGGGAAGCCTTTCTTCTTGACCTCCAAACTATTGATTGGGAAATGATCATATCCACCGCCGGGGATGAGCCTAATGCCATGGCAAACAAATTCTGCGATATTTTTCACTCGATCTTAGATATGCATGCACCGCTAAAAATAAGAAAAAATACAGTGAAACATGCACCCTCACCCTGGATAACTCCCCGTATCAGAAATATGATACATGAGAGAGATCGGACTAAGAAACAAGCTGAAAAAGATCGTTCGTTATGGCCTAAGTATAAACGCCTAAGAAATAAAGTAACTAGTGAACTCCGAAGAGCTGTTGAATGCTACTTCTGCAATTTGATTGACGAAAATTCAAATAACCCGAAGGAGATGTGGAAAACGATTAACAGAGTATTGAACAAAAGTCAATGTTCCACGACTCCTAGATCCGTCATGTATGAGGGTCAACCAATTGAAAAGCAGAAAGGAATTGCGGAAGCATTTAATAACCATTTCACAATGATAGGCTCTAAACTTGCTGAAAAAATCGAAATTAAAGAATCAGATAACCCACTAAAATACTTTAATGATAAAGATGCACTCGCAGCCCCTAATTTTGAATTTCAACCCATTACTTCTGACCTTATAAAAAATGAAATCAAAAAATTGAAATGCAACAAATCTTCGGGTTATGATAAGATTTCAGTACAGTTTGTAAAAGATGCAGCAGAAATTTTATGCAAACCACTCGCTGCTATATTCAACTCTTCATTCAAAACAGGTGTTTTTCCGGATATATGGAAAATAGCAAGGGTAACCTCTATTTTCAAGTCAGGTTCAAAAAGTGACATGAGCAATTATAGGCCTATATCCGTACTATCTGTTTTCTCGAGGTTACTGGAAAAACTAGGGCATGATCAAGTTTCGAGTTACATGAAAGAGCAAAAGAAATTCGCTACATGTCAACATGCATTTTTAAAGATGCATAACACCCTAACCTCACTACTTAACATAACAGATTCATGGTTCTCTAATGTTGACAAGCATAGAATTAATATCAGCGTATTTCTAGATCTTAAAAAGGCGTTTGATACGGTGGACCACGGGATTCTTCTAGCTAAACTAACCAAATACGGAGTTGCAGGGACATCTCTTCGGTGGTTCACATCGTATTTAACCAGTAGAAAACAATACTGTGTCTTAAATGGCCATAAATCTAGTTTGAAAACAGTTCACTGTGGTATCCCCCAGGGATCATGCTTGGGGCCGCTCCTCTTCATCCTGTATGTCAATGACTTTGAGCAGTGCCTCAAAAAATGCACCCCAAACATGTATGCGGATGATACTAGTGTCACTTGTTCTGGCGAAGATATTTACGATCTCTGTAATGACCTAAAGGCTGAGATAGAGAATATTACAGAATGGCTACGCCAGAACAAGCTCAGCTTGAACACTGCCAAAACAGAATATATGGTTGTTGGTCACAAACGACAAACCAACCAGATTCCCGGTCTACTAGAGGTAAACGTAAATGGAGAGCCAATCAAACGAGCTCAACAAGTTAAATACCTCGGAATTATGGTTGATGAGAACCTGACATGGAATGAGCAATATAAAAACCTTAAAGGTAAAATAAAAAATGCTCTCTCGTCCCTGCGGAGACTAAATAACATACTCCCGCAATCTAAACTAGATCAGGTCTATAAGGCACTGCTAGAGAGTCATTTGAGATACAGTGATGAACTATGGGGAAATTTATCAAACACAAAACTGGATCACCTTCAACGCCTACAAAATAGAGCCCGCACACTAATAGAAGGCTCAAGATTAAAGGACGGGTGGAGGTGTAATTGGCTCTCTGTCTCAAATTTGATAAAATTTGACAGGGCAGTTATGATCTACAAAATAATAAATGGTCTCTGCCCCGACAGTTTGCAAGGAAGACTTGTCACTAGGTCCCAAATATCTAATTATTCAACAAGGAATTACCTTGACCTAGACATTCCAAGGCAAAACTTAGAATTCTCTAAAAAGAGCTTTTTCTATTGTGGTGCTAAGGCGTGGAACGAAATCCCATTACAAATAAGAATGAGTTCCACGACTACCACGTTCAAAAAGAAATTAAAGGAATACCTGCAAAATTAGCATCCTTTCCCTAAGCACGATCCCTGGGAAGACCAGCAATACCATTTAAATTTACTTGTAATTTTATTTTTTTTTATATATAACGTATTTTCTTTATAATTACGTAGCTGATAGGGTTTCGTGTAAAAATATAATTTGATGATTTGATGATGATGAATTGGCTAATCTGGTTCACGTGAGCAAAATTAAACAAAGGAACGTCTGCGATGATCGCAGAGTGTCTGCGATGTGTTTTTCCATTAACTTGTTTTTGGATCGGGAAGGATCGGGATAGTCGTAATGATCGGGAAAGTTGAACTTGATTGATCTTTCCCGACCATTACGATCTGTGATCGCAGACGGTCCAAGACAATCGTAAGGATCGCAAGCAAGTGTTTCCATTAAATCGGGAAGGATCGGGAGCACATCGCAGACTGACGCAGACTGTCCCCGATCGTTCTACGATTTAATGGAAACCAGGCTTCCATATACAGCAAGCCTGCTGCGTACGTGTATAACTCGAAAAATTCCACTCCTTTACAGATACACCTCTAAGTAGGAATTCCCTTCAACAAAGAGGTTACATCAAGAATGAAATTTTCTTAAATTAACTGATTGTACTTATTTCTGATGGTACGCTACAAAATTGGACACGTTGTGACGTCACGATTTGACCTGGTTTGTGCCTAGCAGTTTGCCAATCCTTAGGGTTTTTCAACACATTCTGCCTGGATTTTATTCTAATGTAGGATATTCCATTTACACATAGAGTATGATGATGCGTCTGTAGGAGCATACTTGTGAGACAACATATTGTGTTGAATTTGTCACGGTTGACATGTCACAGCATGACATATAATGTTACTTTTTTGTCAAACAGCTGCAAGGAACAAAGTTTTTTTAATAAAACAAACTTCACACACTTGGTATTTAAAGAGATGGTATTCAAACAATAGGAATTTCGTTACATCGAACGAATTTTCAAGTTCTCTCGGTAAGATTTCCTATAGACATTCTGTTCGATAACTCAAAAAAATTTGATTTCCCATGGCAGTTCGAATTAAGGAATGTCAACTGTACGATAATAGCAAACTGGCCTTTTTGGATCTCCTGATTGACAACAAGTCTTTACATACACAGGACTTTTCACTAAGCTAGCTCAGGTTCTCCTGGATTCTAATTAGGTTGGATAAGTCAAGTACCGACAGACTAGTGTTGACCCACATGCACATACAATAGCGATACCACTCTGATGACAGCCTACCTAGTGATCTAAGAATGCCTCCTAAAGCTAATACCAACGGTGGCTCACATACGATGGTAATGAAAAACGAGGTTCGGAGGACAATCCTCTTGAAAAAATTTTAATGACCACCACCTTTTGGTATTGGGGTATGCCCTTGTTAGATATACACCCTTTTTAGATAGAAAACGCAATATCTGATCATTGTTATGCTTATGAGAAGCGTCAATAGCCTTACTGTCTTCCAGAGTCAGGAGTGTAATGTAAGTAGAACAAAACTGAAGAGTAGGACAAGAAATCAGAACATTGATAGCATATTTAGCTGTAGATGATCAAATCAGAGAGATTGAAAACTGAACGTAGACCTTAAATATATGTGATAAATGTATCTCGATGGTGCAGTGGAATACCCCTGAGCTTCTGACGCCAATTGTCTGGGTTGGATTCTTGGTGGTGGAAGGTTTATGTTGTGCAATTGTGGTAGCCCACCTATATATAATTATCTATGTATGAACTCAGTAGCTTGTGAAGAAGCAAGATTTCTCCTTTTTGGGTGCAAACAGAAACAGTATTGTTTTCACAAGAATCGGAGAAATTAAAACTTACCACCACCTGGGATCAAAGCTGGGTCTCTTGCTTTCTGGGCTTAAAATAGCAATGACAAATGATATATATACATATATGCGGGTACACGTGATATGATGAATAATGTGTCCAGTTAGCCGTATGATTGGCCTCTTGGCATCTATTCACCATTGTTTACTTGAAGAGTCCAAGTGAGAAAATGAACTCTTTTTGTTTACACAAGACTGGGTTTTGAGTCTTTATGTAAACTGAAAGACTCAAAACAGACTGAAAGATTTCAGTTTACATAAAGACTCAAAACCCAGTCTTGAGTAAACAAAAAGAGTTCATATACATACATACATACATACATACATACATACATACATATATATATATATATATATATATATATATATATATATATATTTATATATTTATATATTTATATATTTATATATAAAAATGGAATTTCTAATGCATGAGTGCATTACTCTGTCTGTTGTTTAGAATTTTAACGTTTTTCTCTTTCGTTTAATAGCGCTATTGGATATAAGTGCACCGGTCATGTGACTGCCTGGACCAAGTGTCAGTATTTTACTCTCAAGCCACCACGATCAAAATGGGTTACGTCTAAAGAGTCAAAAGAGGCCTGCGATTTTTTGTATGACATTTATTTCATTAATAATTTAATTTCTCCCCTCCAGGAGATGGCTACTCGATTATTGCATGTGTATAACTCCAGACCAGATTTTTGAAAAGGCCAGAGTTCAAGAGGTTGACTAGCAAAATAAATTAATATTGTTAAAATATATGACATTGTAAATAGATATTTCACAATCTTTGTTGAGGATCCTGCCAGCCCAATTTTGACGGCACTTTATAATTTGAAGAAGATCATGCTCAAGATTTCTTGAAGTAGTGAATTATATATATATATATATATATATATATATATATATATATATATATATATATATATATGTATATATATATATAGCAAAACGAATACGTAGTGAATTCCGGCATCACTGACATTCTGCAGGCTTACGTATTGTTTTGTATTGATGTCAGTCTCAACAGGAAGCCAATGGGCGCTGTAAGTCCTTTTATGACAGGGAACTACCTCTGTCAACCTGTATTCTGAGACTGACTTCTCGGCAGCATCTCAAGCTTTTAATACCGAGGTCTTCACATGTGACGTCATATTACTGGAAATATATCTCTTTGGACTAGGCCATTTTAGGCCATTCGTTTTGCTATAGATTTCACTTGTGCATTTTATCTTTGTAAGGTTTTACTATATATATACAGTATATATATATATACATATATATATATATATATATATATATATATATATATATATATATATATATATATATATATATATATATATATATATATATATATATATATATATATATATATATATATATATATATATATATATATATATATATATATATATATATATATATATATATATATATATATATAACTCCGCCTAGGGCCACACAGACAATGTGGGCACCTAGCCAGTCCCAAGCCTGGATAAAGGAGGAGGGTTTGGTGTCAGGAAGGGCATCCGGCCAGTAAAAAAGAGCTGCCAAATTTATGAAAGATGCGAATTAAGAGGAAGGATTTGAGGGCTAGGGCGTACTCCGTAAACGATGCACAGTCTGATCGCCGTGAGACTGTGATAAATGGGCGACGGCTACCTTATCAAGAGCGAATAAGGCTAAAGAAGCTAGCTCAGAGAACCAAAGCTAGAAGTCTGCGACAAATCAGAAGGCTAAAAATAGCCACACTGAATGTGGGAAGCATGACAGGAAAAAGCATAGAGTTGGTAAAGATGATGGAAAAAAGAGGCATGAATATTATGTGTGTTCTAGAGACAAAATGGAAAGGCGCTAAGGCTAAGGAGATTGGAGATGGATATAAGCTCTTTTACTCTGGAGTTCACAATAAAAGAAATGGAGTTGGAGTAATCTTAGACAAAGAGCTAAAAGAAAATGTGATAGGGGTAAAAAGAGTATCTGATAGAGTGATGTCCTTGAGAGTGTTAATTGGAAAAGAGGTTTGCAAGATTGTATCAGCATATGCACCACAGGTTGGCTGTGATGAAGAAGAGAAGGAGGCATTCTGGGAAGAAATGACACAGGTAATGCAAGGAAGAGAAAAGATCTGGATTGGAGGAGACTTAAATGGACATGTAGGATTGGGTAACAAGGGAAATGAGGAATGCATGGGTAATTGTGGAATGGGAATCAGAAATGAGGAAGGAGAAAGAATAATTAGCTTTGCAAAAGCTGAAAGCCTAGCAATTGTGAATACCTACTTCAAGAAAGAAATGAATAAACTAATAACATACAGCAGTGGCCAACACAAAACACAAATTGATTACCTTATGTGTCGAAAGTCAGACCTAAAGAGTGTGAAGGATTGCAAAGTGATACCGGGGGATTATGTGGCAAAACAACACAGACCAGTAGTAGCTATAGTTAGTTGGATGCAAAAGAAGATCTCAAGCATGTCAACAGAAAAGAAGACAAAGTGGTGGAATTTGAAGATTGAAGAAAAAAAGGAAGCCTTCTACCTGGAAATGAAAGAGCACCTGAAGAAGCAAATAGAGGCTAACTGGAGTGAGACAAGTAAATTTATGAGAGAGTGTGCAGAAAGATTACTTGGAGTGACTAGTGGTAAAGTGATGGTGGAAAAGGAAAATTGATGGTGGAATGATGAAGTGCAAGAGGCAATCAAATGGAAGAAAGAGAAAAAGAGGGAAAAATATAGATTGGGAACAGAAGAAAGCAAGAAAGAGTACATACAAGCCAATAAACTGGCAAAGAAAGCAGTAGCAAGAGCAAAATGGATTGCATATAGGGACATGTACAAAAGCTTAGAAGAGCAGGGTGGAGTGAATACAGCAATCAGAATAGCTAAGTGCAGAAAGAAAAGGTCAGAAGATGTATCACAAATTAGGTGCATTAAAAACAAAGATGGTGAAGTGCTGTTGGATGATGATAAAATCAAAGGACGATGGAAGGAGTACTTTGAAGAGTTATTAAATGTGGAGAATGATAGGATTCAAAGAGATGTGCAGCAAAGAGAAATAAGAGATGTACAGGCTATTAGTGAAGAGGAAGTGAGAGATGCAATGAGAAAGATGAAAAATAATAAAGCAGTAGGACCAGACAATATTCCCATTGAGGCCTGGAAGTGCCTAGGTAGAGAAGGAATTGAGTGGCTAACCAAATTATATGGAAAAGTGTGGGAAACAGGAAAGATGCCAGATGAATGGAGAAAGAGTGTGTTAGTACCCATCTTCAAGAAAAAGGGAGACATACAAGAATGCAAAAATTACCGTGGAATAAAGTTAATGTCACACACGATGAAATTATTGGAGAGGATTATTGATAGAAGGCTAAGGGAAGAGGTAGGAGTATCTAAAGAGCAATTTGGATTCATGCCAGGAAGAAGCACATCAGATCCAATATTTTCAATAAGGCAGTTAATAGAAAAACACAGAGAAGGGAATACAAACCTACATCTTGTGTTTATAGACCTAGAAAAAGCATATGACAGAATACCTAGAAGTGAAGTCTGGAATTGTTTGAGGATAAAGAAAGTACCAGAAAAGTATATTAAAGTCATCCAGGATATGTATAAAGACAGTGAAACCCAGATAAGAACACCTGCAGGCAGAAGTGAGAGCTTTACAGTTACAGTGGGAGTGCATCGAGGATCAGCTCTTAGTCCATTTATCTTCACCATTGTAATGGACACCCTAACAGATAATATCAGAAAGAGGGCGCCAGAGAACATGATGTTTGCAGATGATGTGATTTTGTGTGGAAAGGAAAGACAGGCTGTAGAAGACCAATTAGAGGGATGGAGGAGATCATTGGAAGACTATGGACTGAAAGTTAGTAGAGAGAAAACAGAGTATCTGAAGATGCAAGCAGGTCACAGAGATGAAGGAGAGATAGAATTAAGAGGAGTCAAGCTAAAAAGGGTGAGTGAATTCAAGTACTTGGGGTCCACACTACAGGAAGATGGAGGAGCATCAAGGGAAGTAGAGAGGAGGATAGCAGCAGGATGGCATGCGTGGAAAAATATGTCAGGAATCCTATGCGATAAGAGGGTGCCTCTATATATTAAGGGAAACATATATAAAGTGGTAGTTAGACCAGCCTTGTTGTATGGCACAGAAGCATTACCAATAACTAAATGTCAGGAGAAAAAAGCTAATACAGCAGAGATGAGGATGCTACGGTGGATGAGAGGAATTACAAGAAAGGATAGGGTGGAAAATGTAACTGTTAGAAAGGAACTTGGAGTAGAAAAGGTGAGCGAAAAGATGAGAGAGAACAGATTAAGATGGTTTGGACATGTTTGGAGAAGTGAGGAACAGGGACTGACCAAGAGAGTGATGGGGATAAAAGTTGGAAGAAGATCAAGAGGAAGGCCAAAACGACGCTTTATGGCCTGTATAGAAGAAGACCTTAAAATTAAGGGGCTGGAGGTGACTGATGCAGAAGATAGGGATTTGTGGAGGAGAAAAATTCGCACCGGCGACCCTGATTAATCAGGAGAAGCCAGTAGAAGAAGAAGAAGATATATATATATATATATATATATATATATATATATATATATATATATATATATATATATATATATATATATATATATATATATATATATATATATATATATATATATATATATATATATATATATATATATATGTATATATATATATATATATATATAGGATAAACAAGTGAAATGACCTTCTTCGGTCATTTCTTTGGCTTTGGTTTTTCCTATCTCTAACTGTGCACAGATTAATCTCCTAATTTATACATACATACATACATATATATATATATATATATATATATATATATATATATATATATATATATATATATATATATATATATATATATATATATATATATATATATATATATATATATATATGTATATATATATATAAATTAAAACTACTATGTGCTCTCGACAAGCCTGTTTCGTAAACGGTATTGTTCACTCATCAGGAGAATCTCAGAATATGATTCTCCTGATGGGTGAACAATATCGTTTACCAAACAGGCTTGTCGAGAGCACATAGTAGTTTTAATTTACATATATTCTGCTCTACTTTGCGGTATCGAGCACTGTATTGGAAGGACTCATTACTTCTCATTTATATATATATATATATATATATATATATATACAAACTAAACCTAAGCCGCATCCACAACGTATATAAATTACATAAATAGAATAAACCACAAATATACTATCCTTTAAGTAAACGTTTCGATCAGAATCTTCATCAGTACTAAACTCATTTTCATTCATAGTTTAGTACTGATGAAGATTCTGATCGAAACGTTTACTTAAAGGATAGTATATTTGTGGTTTATTCTATATATATATATATATATATATATATATATATATATATATATATATATATATATATATATATATATAATAATAAGTCAAAGCCGCACTAACTTAGTATATAAATAAAACATAAAGAATCCAAAAATATACTTTCTTCTGTTGTAAACGTTTCGATATATTATCTTCATCAGTACTCATCAGTACTGATGAAGATAATATATCGAAACGTTTACAACGGAAGAAAGTATATTTTTGAATTCTCTCTCTCTCTCTCTCTCTCTATATATATATATATATATATATATATATATATATATATATATATATATATATATATATATATTTATATATATATATATATATGAAAAGTGAAAGTGCAAGAAAATAACCGACCCGAGCGGGACTTGCGACCCCTGACATTGTATGTCAGTGCTCTACCAATATATTTATATATTTATATAGAGTATACAGATTAAATCCACAATGTAGCTACTTAAAGTTTCGTGTTTCCACTCGCCAGGCTACAAACATGAAGTTCGTTATGCGTCGTTATTTATCGTTACCTAATGCTACGCTGGGGGGATGGAAGATTACATAATAGGTAGTTGTTTCCATGGCGACAGTTCGATATAAGCTCTGTCCTGTTGTTTAGTAGACACCTTGGACTAGCTCTTATGATTACAGATTTTTCTGTCAAACAAAGTGCGCATCTCCCTGAACCGCTTTTATAGGGGAGAGCCCTGGCAACTATGCATCAATTTATTTTGTAATCTTTCTTACAATCCTTTAGCATCCACACATGTTTAGACAGTGCGGTTTGATATTTTTTTGAGACTCTTCAGAGCAATAATCATTGATGTTGAATTTTCAATCACATGATGCCAATGAAGGATCCAATCTAAGTTTCATATAATTTTCCGTATGGTTTTAAGGATAAATCATCTGCTATTTGATTTTCTAGCGTGGACCTTTCTGTCATTACATCTTGCGTTCTTTCATTCAACTTACTGGTTTACACATTTGACTTTCTTCGCCTTCTTTTGCAGAAAGACTTTGAAGCCACAAGTTAAGGAAAGACTCTTCCCAAAGTCAATGAACTTTCTGTGAGTTGCATCTTACTTCTTAAAATTTCAGCCTGATATTTCATAAGTATTGTAGTTGCTTGTCAATGCCAACTTAATTCGTTTTTATGATTTTAGTGATGCTGAGAAACCATTAGCTGGTAAAAAGATATTACTCTCCAGTACTTTAAAGGAATCTAAGGTTTGATCAAACATTATTTACTATTTGGTGTGATGCTTTTTGTGATATTTGCTTTGCTTTGTCCATAAAATTACTGCTATTTCTATAGATATCGTTTGTTCGTTATATCATGCATTTTTTAGCTTTTAACTATTTTGAAGATAGTATCAAAGATTCTACGCTCAATGATATTGGAAGTAGGAATCAGAATCTCAGCAGAGTCCAGAAACAGTCACGGCTCCACGGCTCTGAGCCGGAGGAAAATTTTCCTCTTTATGACGTATTTGAGGAAGGTTTTGAAATTTGTATCGACAATCCAGTTTCAGCAAAGTTTTCATATTATGCGACATCAACTGTGAAAGGCATAGCCCATTTACAGTTAAAGCTACTGAGACATACCCATTGTAGAGTTAAAAATCTTTGACTAGTTTTGATAATCTTAACTTTTATGTTGAGGAAGGTTTATGATGAAGATTTGACAGTCGGAGGAAGGTTGGGTATTTTTCTGGACTCTGAATCTCAGTATGGCCTTCCTTGCATATTTTTGTTCCTTCAACTTAATTTCGAAAAATGCTAGAAGTGAAGCTTTCACTGGTATCTCCACAGGATGCTGCAGCTCTTAAAGTTGCAGAACTTGGAGGGATAGTCGTCAAAAGTGCTGCCTATACGTTGTTTTGCTATATCACAACAAAAGGTATGAAGATTGCATACTTTTCATTAGGTTTCTTGCAGTTGACAGTTTTGTGCATTATATTGACAGAGAGCTTGTAGTTGTTGGGGATTCTGAATGTTTGGAGGGGTCGCAGCCATGATGCATGACCTCCAAGAGACACTTTTTGCACTGATATATTCATCTCTAGGTGTAGGGTTTTGCTTGATGCGTAATCCTTTGGTCCCTTGATTGAGAGCCGTGAGCATCCCCAGTGATACAGCACCCTCTTATATCTTGATTTGAAGAAGATCATCTGCTTTCGAAGGTCTTGTGTGGGCTCATTGTTTTTCCATGGAATACTCTAGAATTTTTGTTGCTGCCAATAATTTTCTATAAAGGAGGATCTTTTCCAGTTGTTTATCTATTTGCAAATCGAAATTATACCCCCTCAAAGTACAGCTATGCGCCATTCCTTTACTAGAGTGTTTGTGGCTTGCTCTTTCTTTTCCGCTGTTTCGTTTTGTTTTCCTACTCTCCTCAACTCAGCCCTGACTTCTTTGCTTAACACTCTGTCATATGAAAATGTTTGTGTTCAGTGTTGTTCGATAGCTATTTCCCCTTTAAGTGTTATTGTTTTGAATTTTAAACGTTCTAAACAGTCTGAAAGTCTTCATTGGGAAGATGATGAAAGTGAATAACCCTTGTATCTTTTCCAACCTTGAAGACGGTACATTCTCACTGTACGGTTTTATGAGAGATGGACTAAAGAAGTTTTACTACTGGTCTTGCATGTATTGGATGTGAGTCGATAATTTTTTGTAGGTGAAGCTGAGAAGGGAGGCAAGAAGATCGAACAACTCAGAAGTAAAAGTATTCCAATATTACCTGAGGAATTTTTGTTTCAAGTTGAGAAAGGAAAGGTTAATGCAAGCATCAAGAAGCTAGAGTTAATACCTACAAAGTCCAAGGTATAATTTATTTATCAACTCCTTTCGTATCCAGTGTTTTTATACGTTTTTATTGTCCTTTCACAACACCATTTTAGCATGATTTATTTGATTCTATTATGTGTTTCAAGTTTGAGAAACAGAGGCAAATTTTGTAGCAGCCAATCAAAAGCGATCCCCAACAACCAATCAGAATCCTGGATTGTGACGTTATTTGTTTGCATGTTGCTTGCCACCCCCTCTAGCAATGGTAAAACATAGCTGCATAAAAAAAGACCATCATCAATACATACTTGCTTTAAACTCTCCCAGTTTTTGGCAGCAGTTGTCTAAGGTAATGCTCTTAGGTTCCTAATAAACGGGGGGGGTCATAATAGTAGGGGGGTCGGAAAATTTCGAAAATATAATAAACGGGGGTCTTATTAAACGGGGGGGTCGGAATGTCGAAAAAATGTCAAAATCTCTAAAAAAACACATTTCCATAGAGGATATCTTTTCAAAAACAAGAGAAACTAATAAGAACAGTTTTTAAGATAACCCAAGAATAAGAAATACAAGCCAAATAGAGAATGAAAATCTATGTATATACTGTAAGCATCAAAAAATCTCTGATATATTAACGGAACACACAAAGACAAACAATTTGTAAAAGTTGAAGAAAAAATGGACTACCTCATCTGTTAAATACTTGAAAATTAATAAACGGGGGGTCCTAATAAGGTCCGGGGGGTCGGAAAAAAATCGAAAAGTGAATAAGCGCCCCGGGACGTTTATTAGGAACCTAAGAGTAAGCTATGAATTCATCGCGGCCCTAAGCGATAGCTCCATGAAAATTCTCTACAGCGACATCCAAATTTCATACTTCCTAAATTGTATGTCAAATAGGTCTAGGCACCCTGGAAAAGTGGCTCCCAACCCCAGAAGACCTGTTCATAATTCACTTGTAATTGTTATTGAGAATGCCTTTTGATTGGCTAATTACAAAATTTGCCTGTGTTAGTTTGGGATATATGATGTTCCAATTACTTTTTCCTGCGTTTCAGAATATGGAATTGTCCTTATCTTGAAATAGAATCCATATACTTTCTTTTTGTGCATTGATTTCTAGCTTTTCTTTTTAGGATGATAGCGTTGATGGTCCACGTAAAAAAAGAAAAAATATTTCACTATCAGGTTTACCAATATCTTCTATGTACTTTGTTGTTGCTTTCCTTTTGATTTCTGCTAATTAGTAAGATCCCTGAATTATGTTTTATTTATCTTCAAGCTTCTGATGTCAACTGATCAATTCTCTTTGCAGAGTTTACTGATGTACCGTAGACTCTTAGATATTCAAACCAGCAACCATTCGAAATTGCTGATTATACGAAGTTGTTTTATTTCCCGTGGCTCTTCCTTATCGACCCTTATAATTTCCCTCGGTTATCCGAGCCTGCACTTATTCGAAATTTCTTTTATTCGAAGTGAGTTTTGTTTGTTCCCTCGGAAAAAACCCTCAGTTACTCTAGTTTCTCGAAAAATCTTGAGTGCATAGTAGAAAACTTCAGGAATTGAAAAGGTGAATAATGTATTTTCTCGTTAAAGATTATTGCTTATAAATAAAGCCCTGGTCAAACTGATCTAACATTTCACCTAAATTTGTACAACAAATGTTAGATGAAATGTTAGGCTAGTTTGGCCACCTTGTTGGGTCACATAAAATTTGTTGGACGATGTTTGATGAAGTTTGATGGAAATCAAAAACAAATTATGTTCTGGAATGTTATGCAAAATGTGTGATCTGTTTGACCACTCCATCAAACATTTCGCCTAACTTCTGGCCCCGTTTTGATCATACGCGCGCGTATATCATTGCTGTTGTTGTTCGCTATCATTGCATCCCCACCACTTAAGCCATGAGTTTCTAGGAAAGAGTGTTTCTTGGCAGGCCCGTCGGAACCGGGGGGGCTTCAGCCCCCCCCAATATTTTGCAACTATTTGATTTGCTCTTTAAATTTTCGAGAAAACATTGCAAGGCCATACTATAAATTCGCAAAAATATTAACCAGTTCAGTTACCAGTTATCCCTTTCAATCATTTATTGCGTGTTCAAAGAACAGCATGAGCGAAGAAAGTGAAGTCTTGAAAACTGAATATGTTATGCGAAGATGCTGGGAGGGCGTCAGGGTCTGACTTTTATGTTCCATCAACACTTCATTGTTGATAGTATTGTTTGGTAATTTGACTATTTGGTAAGCAGATTTTTGGACAATTTTTGAACAGAGATTTGTGTATTAAAGTTAATGTAGCACACAAAAGCACACAAGCATATGTGATTGAAAAAGAGTGTTAAGAGAATCGTTAAAGTTTGTTTTGGCAGTGTTTATGATTTCTTAAGTTGATTGTTGGTGTGCATTGCACGGAGACAGCAGGAAAGTTTTGCTGTCAATGACTGCAAAGTATTCCGTTAGCTTTTTCAGCCACAGGTAATGTTAGTAGATGACTGCAAATACATAGATTCCAGCCAATTTACAACTTTCATTTCAAAAATTGTCTTAATTCTGTAAATAGTAATTCATCCATTAAAAATGGCAATTTGTATAGCCAGGTTGCTTCCAGCAATCTAAAGGGCGTGGTCGAACAAAAATTCTCCCGGAGCCCAGTGCAGTTTGCTTTATTCACAGCCCCCCCAATATCAATTTCGTTCCGACGGGCCTGCTTGGGGAGCATTCTCTTTTCAATTAGGGAGAATGTTTCAATTACTTATGCATGATCTGTCCTCATAATTTCATTGTAGCTTGCACAGTCTTAAATGCGCAGTTACGAAAATACAGTATTCTAGCTGGTCCTACTATTTATCCAAGATCTGGTTTTGCTTCTCTTCCAACATCTCTCGCTCTCTTCTTCATACAATTGGTCTAGAATCAATGCTGCTGCAGCTTTCCCCAATAACTTTCATCTCTCATTTTCAATTTTGTCTGGCATACTCTGCTTTCGCACCCGCTGTTTGTTATTACTCCTTCATACACGCACCGCACTTTACGAGTTTCAACAGGCGTTTGACAAAATGTTAAGCGAAATGTTATGAGCACATGGTCAAACTGATCAAACATTTCATCTAACATTTCTGAAATGTTAACTGAAAATGTTTGATCAGGTTGACCAGGGCTTAAGTGAGCAAGATGGAAAAATGTCCACCGCTGGTCAGGGTGGATTGTCGTCGTAGGCTCTACCAAGAGAGTGTGTGGCTTTTAGTTTGCGAGCAAATGGCGCGAAAGGGCGTATGTAAATGATCTGATGACGATAAAAAATGATAACATTAGGTAGAAACTATAATTCGTATAATTTTATAGAGTGAATCTTGTAAATGTTTTCTTTTTTTACATTTCTTACGGGAACAATGTGCACTTTAACATCTTTTGGTGATTAGGCATCACCTCCTTGGCCCTGGGACTCCCCATTATAGTTACCACTGTGATTTTGGGTCATTTCTACGTTTGTAAGGAGGGAATCTGCAACCGTGCATATCTATCTACTACACTGCATACTATACCCAAAGTGTATAATGTATACAGCTAAGCATTAAAATTTCAAAAATTGTGATATGTTACAAAACAAAACAGTGAAATTTGCGAACCTAATGCCAATGCAAAGACATTGGACCCCCAGCTATATTGGGAAATTTCTACGTTTCTTGGTAGGGGGCTTCAACCATCCAGTATATGGCTTTATACTGCACACTACATGACAAGTGTAATATAGAGATAAATAGGGATGAAAATATTAGAAACTGTTTAATGTTACAGGACCAAACGATAAATTTTAAAATGTAATGCTCATGAAGAAATGTTGGACCGACAGTAATATTGGGAAATTTCTGCATTTGTATGAAGGGGGCTGCACCATCCAGTATATGGCACTGTACTGCATACTACATCCCCAGTGTAATATATACATAAATAAACATTTAAACTATTAAAAACTGTTTAGTGCTACAAGACCAAGCCTTGAAGTTGGACCTATAGTGATTTTGGGAAATTTCTGCATGTCTATGGAAGGGGGCTACAACCATCAAAGTTATGCTACTATGGAGCATGTAGTACTGGATATTTTGTTTTGGTTTAAATGTAGAACTGACTTGGTGGATGCTTTTTACTGGCTGGGAATGAATTAGAGCCACAGTACAGTGCGTAGCTGTTCAGTGGGCAAGTCTTCTTTGCTAAAATGACAGACGCCTTTGAGGGTGCAGCCCCTTGACTGTCAAGGCTTGTCGAATAATTGTGATGAAGACCATTTGTTAGAGTAATAGAATATACAGTTATTAAGAAATTGACGGTGAAAAGGAAGTTAAGATGAGGAACTTTTTTATGAAGCTTCCGATTTTGCAGTAGGCCACATGAATTTAGTAGATTAATTGCATGCCCTATAGGACTTACATAGTATGCTTAGAATATCAAATAGTTAGTTATTTTCCACCCGTCATTCATTTTGGCACCACCCAGGAACTCTCTCTATGTGGTGCTACCCCTCAGGGCCCCCATGCCATTATGTCATTGCAGGGTAACTACTATGTATTTACCGCGACATTTGGCGGCTATGCTGTATAACTAGGTTGTTTAGTATTTTATTGCAAGGATGTAAAGAACCATGTTTGTTCTAAACGCTTCATCTTCTTTATTTACACCTTACTTTGTGAAATAGACCAGTTATTTGAACCAAGTCATGACTTCCGTTGGAGGCTCGAATTCCCAGGAGTCTATTGAATAGTTTTTGCCGGTGTGATTGGTGAAGATGTTGTATGGTTTTTATATATATTTTTGTCATACTTTGAGAAATTGATAGTGGATCATCATTGATATGAATTGAATGTAATTTTCAATATATCTCATCGATTAATTTTGAGGACCTGCAATATCTACTAAAAAGGCAAAAATGACGTTAAAAGGTGGCGCTGTTGTAGATCCAGACTCTGGTAGGAATTATGTATTTGCAAGGTTTGAGTACTGTCTTAAAGGGGAAGTTCGGTCCAAAATCAAAATTTGACATGTTGTTGAGAATGTTGTACAACCCCATCGTCTGGAATATTTTCGCTCTTACTTGCATACTTTTCCAGATATTCCAAGTTGTTTCTCGTCAAAATCGACCTCGTATTAGGCCGCCATTCAAAACTTTTCGAAGCAAGGAAGTGGTTGTTGCACTGACGCCATCACGTTCAAAAACACACTAAATCCTAAGGTTCCGGTGCTAAATTATGTGTATTTTGAGAAGAATACTCTCGCAGTTGTGACCTAAAACCAATGTTTTTGCTATTCAGACACAACTACAAATATGTAAGGCTGAAAATACCCTCTAGGTGAAATATGCTGTAACAAAACCTGACCGTAACTCCTGTTTTGACAGGTAGCAAAGAGTGTGGTAGCGAATAAAATTCGGATGGAATCAGCAGATCACATCTTATCTAACTTATGAAAAACTCTATGCAATTACAATTTTATAGGAAAGCGCTGGTTCCACCTACTTTGAAATACAAATTTGCCTGCTCCTTGAAGCTATTAAGTAAAGAAGTTCTTTTCCTATTCTGCGATACTGTTCTAAATAATAGCTTGGCAATAGGAAGCATAGTTGAATGGGTACAAAAACTAATTCTACTCGTATGGCATCTCTGTGTGTGGGGAATAATGTATATTGAGACTTCAATTATCCCCTCTTGGCTTGTTGAAACGACGTTTTCTCTTTCTATAATTTTGAAAGTGGCAACATGTGTTATTCCATGGTCGTATTTAACGATTTGAATTCCCTACTTAATTTTTATCAAATTAACCATGTCTTTCATATTCACTGTTGCTTTCGTTGAGGAGTCTTTGCTCTTTCATTTGGTTTCACCATCACTAGGACATTCTGATTTGATATGAAAGTCAACCTCCAAATGTTGATATTTCTCTCTAGTGTCCATTTCCAAGGATTTATGTGGATATTTTTAGGTAATACCAACTCTCCTGCGTTAGCTAACTGCAGCATCGCTGTCGTCTCAGATACGTGTAACTATCAAATTTACCTTATTTTCAGTCTCAAGTACTCTTATTTTGGTCTTGGTAGTAACAACGTTGCTTTTAAGTCAGAAATGCGGGAGTATTCTTCTCAAAATACACATAATTTAATACAGGAACCTTAGGATTTAGTGTGTTTTTGAACGTGATGATGTCAGTGCTACAGCCACTTCCTTGCTTCGAAAAGTTTTGAGTGGCGGCCTAACACGAGGTCGATTTTGACGAGAAACAACTTGGAATATCTGGAAAAGTATGCAAGTAAGAGCAAAAATATTTCAGATCATGGGGGTCTACAACATCCTCATAGACATTTGTTTTGCTTGGTACTTAAACAGAGAGCCTATTGCTGTGTAGTTTTATCGTTAGTTTAGCAGACATTTTATGCATCTTACAATGCATATAGAAAGATTTTGTCATATTTTCCCATATACCGTGACAGGCCATATGCTTTTTGAATATCGTATGATTGGCTCTATGTTGTTGTGTGTTATTTGATTAGATACATATATTTTGAACATTTAGTTGTAACTTTGATTTACAAATATTCCATTCTGATTCCTTGTAAAGAAATGGAGGAGTGTTGCCATGTTTATCAGAAAGACGGCGAAGTTTACAACGCGGTCCTTGGTATGACAGATCTCGCAAGGGGAACAAATTCGTATTATAAATTGCAAGTTCTTGCTCATGATGCCATAAGCAGGTAAATACCAGGTTTTATTGTCTGTAAGGAAGTACCGGATGTCTAAGTATTAGAGCACTCGACATACATAGTTAAAGGTCGCGAGTTCGACTCCCCCTCGGGTCATTCATTTTCTTGCACTTTCACTTCACAATTCTATGATCTGTTTATTTCATTTACTGAGTATGTGCTTAGTATTAATAGAAGATATGCTAACTGAATGCTATCCAATGTGAAATCTGACATTTACAGCCATTTACAACTATGAACGAACAGGTTAATATTTACTAATTTAATGTGATGTTTTATGTCTTTGACAATATCGCCATCCTTTTATTTGCACCGTTTAGTTCGTTGTTATATTGTATATTTTTTCTTATTACCACCAATATCATCATTATTCATGGAACTTCATTGTCCTATGTAGAGGTTTGCTTTTTCTCTCCTCTGCTATTTTGACCCCTCCTTGTTATTCATTTTCCAAAACCTTTTCCCAAATCACAGAAATTATTCAATGTTCTATAGTACTGTTTAGTATTTTAATAAATCATAATTTTTTTTATGTACAATCTTATTATCTCCAACTTCTTCTCCTTCTTCCAGTTATTATGTGTTCCGCTCGTGGGGAAGGGTTGGAACATCTATTGGAGGAAAAAAGCTCGAGGTCCGTATTAATTTCGTACTGTTTATGAAAATCAATTCAATGAAATCATGCTCTATACAGAGGAATATGTCTCAATGTTTTCTATTGTGAATGATCAACTATTTTCTGTAGGAATGAATTTTCTTCCTTCTAGTTGGTAAAATCATGGTATTGCTTGCTTATTTATGCATGAAGTTTCTATTTTATTTACGAGTTATTTCACTTAGTCGTTTAACAATTAATTTCTAATGCTTTTTTCTGTCCGTTGCTTGATTTCGTATATGCCCACTTTCTTCTGTAGCCGTTTGAGTCATTGCTTGACGCTATCAATAACTTTACTGAAATTTTCGAAGACAAAACAGGTGAATGCTTGAATGTATTGCACGCAAGTTTAATATATAAGAAGATTGTCAGTTGTAATATATGCATTGTTTCCTATCTTTGTACTTTACTGATAAGTATAAAAGTTCCTCGTTACTTTCTTTATGGCAAGTTTTTGTCTTCTTCAGATTTGAATCGATCGCCCGCAGATTATGAGATTTCATATGGGTGACTGAATATTTCTACAAAAATTTGCATTTTTGATAAATACAGTAAAATCTGGTTTTTTGAAGCGATAAATTATGCTGAATAATGAATCCCCATGAAATGTCTTAAATAATTAGTATGCTATGATGCACCCTTCTTTTCCTGTTTATTCCTCTAAGCAGAGTATTTTGAATGTACTTTATTATTTCTAATTGCAAGTGTTGTGTTCAAGCTGATATGTGTTTTTAAATTCCATTTTCGAAGTTTCTAACAGTTGTACTTTCCTTTTGCCGAAGGTAATGTGTGGAGCAGTAGAAAGAACTTTGTGAAACAACCTAACAAATTGTACCCACTTGAAATTGATTACGGTCAGGTAGTGTTTCATAGCATTTGTGAATTCCAGAGAGTAGACAAGTTGAGAAATTATATACAAACGTGATTATATACAAAATATATACATAATGACTCATGAAACGTGTTAAGCATAACCTTATTTTATGAACGTAAAGCAAAGACTAATCAAGCAATTGAAGAATGTTCGGGTCCAATCCCCTACTAACTACGTCCCAGACCTCAGTACTTGACAGCATTTGTATTTATAGACAAAATAGAAAGCTAAATTTATATTGAGTATTTTGTTGAGTGTATTCTATATCATATAAAACTTTCCTTCAAAATTTCAAGTTTTAAAACTAATTCTCAATGTGATCGTATTTTATGCAATTTAGGAAGACGAGAATTTGAAGAAATTGCAGATGGATGCGGGAAAGAGTTCAAAGTTAGCTCTGGAAATCCAAGGTCTTATAAGAATGATATTTGATGTAGAGTCAATGAAAAAGACCATGGCAGAATTTGAGGTAACTCTAGTCGATTGCTCTTTCTTATTTGTTGCTTTTCAGACATTCCTAGAACCTTCTTCAATATGAAGTTGTTTATGGTCAGCCATGATAATTATCGAAATATGAGTCGAAAATAATATACGAAATCTCAATATACGAAATATCGTAATATAATGGCAATACGTACTTTCAATTGAGAAAGCCAAAAATTGACACCAGATATCATGTCGTCTGTTAACGGTGAGCTTTGTGACCCCAGCTTTATTTAAGGGACCATTCATTTATGACGTCTAAGAATTTCGCAATTTTTAACCCCCCTCACCCTTGTCGGGCATAGTCTAAATTCTATACACCCCCTCCTTTACGAAATCTAAACTCTCCCTCACCCCTCTCACATGCGCACATAAACCCCCACCCACATCCACATCCACACCCACACCCACACCCACACCCATACCCAACTACAATCAATACGGCCTGTTAAAGATAGAATTACACGCAACGATTTGTCGGATAACTTTTTCTGCAAGTGTTTGTTCAGTTCCCCACCTCTTATCACGTGACAAATCAGCTGGTGCCTGGAAACTCTGTTGTACTGCAACAGATTTTGGTAACTGCTCTGAAATTGGACCGACTCTATTTCGTCAACAATGGCGGTTCGGACACGCAAAGCTACGGGTTTCACAAAAGAAGAGAATTCTCTCCAAATAACCGAGTGCCAAAATACCTTTGCCTGTACGAAAGGCAAAACAAGGATTTCCACCATAGAAACAAATGTGATGTGGCCAAAGATCAACTTGCTATGGCTCTAAATAGTACATTCGGATACTCCTTAACAAATATGAGTTCAGGTAACTACGTACGTTCGCTTACCCTACCTAAGTTGGAATAATTTCGTAAGGCAGTTAATGACAAATCAAAAGGGTGTAGGCTTAAAAAAATACCGTTGGAGCACGTTCTGCATTGAATGTGCCCTGGTTTACTTCTGTAGTCCCTGGTGTACTTCTGTAGTCCCTGGTGTACTTCTGTAGTCCCTGGTGTACTTCTGTAGTCCCTGGTGTACTTCTGTAGTCCCTGGTGTACTCCTGTAATTTATTTTCCTAGTCAATGCGGATTCTGTTCTGCAATGATCAATATTACGTACTCTCTACCTCATTAAAATAAATGCCTCCGTCTGATAGCTGGTGTAAATACATGTGTTCTTTGAAGCGAGTTTACTATTTTTATTAGCAATTCTTGTTCAAAAGAAATTGGAAAATTGAAGTTCATATCTTGGGAGAGAATATGCAAATGAACAGGAGAGTAAACCTAGGTATAATGTGTTGAATCAGGACAAAAGTTGCAAAAACCGTTTATACGCACAGTGAATCGGAGACCGTATAATCTTTAAAATCTGGACGATCAATCGTTGCGTGCAAACCTACCTTAAAACATTACACACTTTTCTATAAGCATACCGATAAACTGGGTTTAAGCTGAATATGCTTTGTATTTTCCCAATTTGAGCCTGAAATTATGCTTAAAGTATGCTTAATTTCAAAACTCATTTCGTTCTGTATAGGTCTATAATGGATTTATCGATAAGTAGCTGGTATGCCAGTGTAACTGGTATGTCAATATAACTGACTTCAATATAGTGGATGTGTCGATGGCAATCTACAAATGAAAACTGGCTATTCTTTCTGATTTATCTGCAGTGTTGCTCGTCGTGGCTATCATTCTCATAATATTATTTCATGCAAAAATGTTTTTTCCTATCACTTAGCCTCGTCCTTTGTGTGATACTATATTTTTGCATTTGATTTGGGAAGAGATGGAAATGATGGAAAAATTCGAAGGCTGGGAAATATGCTTAATATATATGCTTATTTTCTTAAGCATGTTAGCTCAAGTATGCTTATAAGCTTTCTGCTTTAAATAAAAAATAGTGTAAATCGGTCGCAAACAAGATAATATTATTAACAGGTAATTGCAATTGCTGGGTATGTCTTAATAATCAAAATATGATAGTTTCTAGTAGCTGAAAGAACTAAACTGTGCTAGAGAGGAAGAGCTGGATTAGGAATGACCAATTGATTAGGGAGCGCTGGTATGAAGCAAGGTAGGCCTTAACAAAGGACCATGTGTTACGACGCATTTGAGTGTTATCTTAATTTAATTTTGCGTAGAGGAAATTATGGCAATTAGTTGTTATTGAAGAAGCGCAGTGAATGAATGAGTGAATGAATGAATGAATGGATGAATGACTGAATGAATTAAAGAGAAATGAATCATATTATTTCCACAACGTAGCTCTCCTCGTTGCATTTGATTTTGAAAGTTTGCGGGTGAAATAAAAAGAGAAAGAAAGGGACGGCTAAATTCTAGAAGACCCCCCTCCTCCCCTCTCTACAACATCTAGAAACGTCTTAAACTTATTGTAACCCCCTCCCCATTTTCGCCGACGTCATATATGTATGGCCCCTTACCATGGGCTCACCATCAGGTCTGATGATGCCAGTATGATTAGATACGACTTTTGCTATTATGCTAAAATTGTTAAAGATTATGCCAGTATGCCAGATTACGCTAAATGTCAAATCGAGGCCAACGTGTTTGAAAAAATATCTGCTGCATGCGCAGAATAGCAAAAGAAGCGATAATATGTTTTACGAATGATCCACTGGAAATTCTTAGCCTGAGCATGAGTAGTTAGCTAAGCAGATATACCTAGTTAATCCTAAAAAACAATGTATATATTGAATAGCTTATGTAAGATCAATAGTTTTCATTCCGACTTACATCTTCGCTATTTCAGTCGCTATTCACAATGTGGCAACAATGCCAGAAGAATGCAAGATTTCACATAATGCCAGATTTTCTTTGAAGTGGCATTTTTTGACGGTATTATGCTAAAAAGCCTAATATTCGGTTTGTTCTGATCACACTGATTGATGGTCAACGCTTTGACGTGTTGCTTAGAACTTTATTCTAGAACGGTCCATCCCTTTCCTTTCAATATTTGGTTAATCTTTTCAAAATTTAGTGAATATTCGATAAGTCAACAAATGTTGTGGTGGTAAAAATTTGCGTTTATCTGAAGTGGATGTGGTAGAAAGGACAAAAAGAACGTTTCCACCCATAAAAATTATAATGTTGTAGCGAAGCAGGATTAGAGATTCCTTAGAGATTGACTTTTTAACGAAAAACAGGACGTTTAATTTAATTGCTTTGCATCCCAAATATACATAGGCTGTAGTCATGTGTAATAGGTCATACTATTTATTTTGTCAACATATAAAATAAGACAGACGCATTGCATTTTAATATCACAGTAAGCGTTTTTATCAAAGCGAAAACGTAGTTTGAGAAACAAACTTTTTCCCTTCAGCCTGGATATTTCGTAATATTCTGTGAAACCTAGCTTTAAATTTTTCTTAAGTGTTTCTTAGAATTCTTGAAATTTCCTGTAACACCAAGGATAGTCGCATTGCATTGTAATATCATAGTACCACAAGAATAAACATGTTCACGTTGATCCACTGCATTATAGTGTGCTGCATGATTTTAGCAGCATTTCTAACAGGACATATTATTACGGTGGCGCACAAGTATCACGGCAAAACGTTCTTTCTCACGGCAAAACTTTCTTTTTCGCGGCAAAACTTTCTTTCTCATGGCTAGACTTTTTTTACATAGCATGACTTTGCCTAAGCAAGATGTCAATTCTTTCATTACATATGAAGGAACGCAGCAATGTTTCACTAAACTGGGTCTTTTCTGGAAGTTGCTTGTATGCCTGCCATGATCCCATTGTCATCTCCAAGACCTGTCACTGAAGGAAGCGAGAAGGAATAATAGGCAAGAGGAGCCATCCAGAAAGACGTACGCTTTAAAGGTCGGTGAGTTGGTAAAGTCAAAAGCGTACACACGCGTACAAGGTAGGTGGGTTGGTTAAGGTCAAAGCATACGCACGATGGCATGGTCTACTAGAAAACCTACCCATCGTACAAGTTGAGAGAAAACGTGGACGAAATGGCACAAAGTTAAAGCATTGCAGCAATTACTTTCGAAAAGTGAGAACTTAATGCATTTTGTCTTCATTTTATGAAGAGCTGGTGCTAAAAATGGGTAACATTTTTTCAAAGAATATCAAGGAAAATCCGTACGCTCGTACAGGGGTGGGTGGGTGGGTGTTTTTGAATCAAAAACACACTCGCGCGTGTAGGGTCGGTGGGTTGGTCAGAAATGTGACGATTTTAGTTGTACGTACTTTCTGGATGATCCCAAGGGGGTAAGTGTTTGGCAGATGGACACTTTTACAATCACCATCATCGATAACCTTGTTACAGTAATCATAATAATATTGTTGGACCCAGAAAGAGCAGTGGAGTATTATCATACACTTGTAAATGCAGACATATCACTCAAAGTTTTGTTTTTACAAAACGTTGATAATTTTAGCTGTAACTGAAGAGAAAACTCATATGCAAAAGTCTACAGAAACATAAAATCAATGGATAAATCTAATTTAACAGAAATCTGTAAGAAAAGTGTGAAGTATTTAACCTCCCCCCCCCCCAAATACACAAATTCTCTGTGGGCCCGATATTAAAGCCATATGGTTTATGTTTATAGTAAGTACCCAATTCTTTGTACCTTATGAGTAGATCTGTTGATCCTCTAAAAAGGATCTTCGTATATATAATTATACATTGGTATTTCCCTCATCAACCATATGTATCTTTGTTTCCTTTCGCTTTCTGAACAAGTGTTTTCCTCAGAGCGAATGTTGTACTGTACAAAAGAACGTTTTGCTATGAGAAAAAGAATTTACCGTGAGAACGTCTTTCGGTGAAAAAAGAGTTATGCCGTGAGAAAGAAAATTTTGCCGTAAGAAAAGAGAGTTTTGCCGTGAGAAAGAAGTTTTTGCCGTGATACTTGTGGGCCACCGTATATTTTAGACTTGCCTTATAGTAAGTTTATCACTTGAAAGCTGATTTTTCTTTGTTGATCTGTTGATCCATGACATGGTGATTGATAAATATTCTTTAGTATGTTCTATTTGTTTATAGATTGATTTGGATAAGATGCCTCTTGGTAAACTATCAAAAAAGCAAATCGAGAAAGGTTATGAAATTCTTGGAGAACTACAAAAGGTATATGGAATAAGTTGACAATTAATTTCTATCGGGTCTTTTTCAGCTTATCCAAACTATTATATTCAACCTAGAATGTTCGTATTCCTACTGCAGCATTGAAAAAAACTGGCGATAAGAAAACAAAGATGTAGTATTGTCTGAGAAGAACCCCTTTTGGCATGGTTTGTTTTTCGTTACATTTCAGTGTATCGACGACAATGAAGGTTCAAACATGAAGATATTGGATGCTTCAAACAGATTTTATACTCTGATTCCGCACGATTTTGGCTTTCGATCACCTCCATTGTTGAATAAAGCAGAAATGATTAAGGTGGACAATGCATTTGTTGCTCATGTCATTTTTCATTTGATTTCGAATTTATTTTATTGGTGTATAATATGAATGGAAAAGGGTGAGCAGTAATTCGAAGCTCGAAGTAGACATCAGTGAGGAATGTAGAAATGCTGAATTAAAATGACCTATGAAGACAACTCTTATATTTCCCAAAATAGCATACGACCGCGGAGAGTATAAACTCATGATTTGACTTAGAGAAAGAAAAAGCAGAAAGGGAAACTTTATTTATGGTTGAGTTAACTAAATATGCATTTTGTACTGTTTTCTCCATTTTCGTATCGTAAATGATGATATATGAGATTGTTGTGTCTTGTATTTCACTAGACACATTTTTGTAATTCACTAGGCAAAGATGGATATGCTTGAGAGTTTGCTTGACATTGAAATTGCATACAGTTTATTAAAGAGTTCAGTTGCAGAACATCGTGACCCAATAGATGTCCATTATGAGAGTTTGGCAGCCGATATTGAAGTTCTAGATAAGGGAACTGAAGAATTTAAATTGATTGAAAGTTACTTGCAGAATACCCATGCCAAAACTCACTGCAGTTATACGTTGGAGATTGTTGACGTAACTATGTGCTATTTTGCTTTCTAGATTCTTGTTCATTCTGCATGTTTGAAATGTCGTTCTACTGACTTATGTCTATCGTTCTTCCCTGGACTTGTCCATAATACCGTCATAGACTATTATGATACTTATCCTTGATATTACGAAATGTAAATTTTGATTGCGACATTTGTGTTTTGCATTTTCCCTTCAGTTTAGCATAATGACTTAGTTTTTTGTTTCGCCTTTTCTTGCTTCTGATAGTAGCGTCTGTTTTCGGAAATTTTTAGGTTTTCATGCTTGATAGACATGGCGAAGAAAGTAGATACAGTCCATTCAGAGATCTACATAATAGGAAGTTGCTTTGGCATGGATCAAGAACAAGCAATTTTGCAGGCATTATTTCTCAAGGACTACGCATAGCTCCACCCGAGGCGCCAGTTGTAAGGAAATGGCTTTTACAACTAGTTTAAATTGTATTTATACATTTTGTCTGGTTAGAATTTCAATAGTCACATCTAGATGGCTATGCTTTGTGTATATAGATACTGATGTGAAGTAACTTTCTTCTTAGAACTTTTAATGAATTATTTAGAGATGTTATATAATCATGTGTGTCGAACACGTACTACGGGGTAATTCAAAAAGTACGTAACGGTGGGGGGGTGGGTGGATATGTGCCAATTTTGTGACAAACTGTTATGAGAAATATAAGGGGTGGGGGCGTCAAATTACTCTTGGTACGTAATACCAAGATTTTAGTTCATTGTTTTCACTTTTTCACTTTCTGTTGAATGCTTTCTGAAAGTACTCAAATAAAGAAAGAGTTTCAGTCCTTATGGAGCCTGAGTCTTGTATTATCCCCAATTATTCTTTAAACTATTGCGATTTTGGGACTTAATTTAATTTTCTTATGGAATATGTTCTTTTAAAAATGTGAGTATATTGTTGTGGAGGGGAGCTTCATGCCAGAATGTTACGTAGCAAAGAGGGGGTACCAGCTCGAGTGGGACAAAGCGTTACATAGGGTGTACGGGGGGGGGGTCAAAATGACATTTTTTCCGTTACGTACTTATTGAATGTTCTCTAAAGTATGTTCATTGATTTGACGTAATTAGCCAGTTCCATTCCATTCCTTGTCCTTTTTTTCCAGCATACATTCTCGACTCAGACAATGTGTTCATTTTTGTTATAGAGTGGTTATATGTTTGGAAAGGGAATTTACTTTGCTGGTTTGTTCTATGACTTTATTTTGGTGCAGTTTGATTTATCTATGTTGGGACAGCAGCGAGACATATTTTTATATATTATTATTTGAAGTGATAAAGAATATGTTAATCAAGTCAAGTAATCGTTGTTTTGTTTCAGATTGGAGGTTTATTTTGCAAGCTATCTGCATTTATTAAAATTCGTATTACAGAAAAACAGCAAAGACAAAACAGTTTCAATTGTATCTTTTAACTCAACAGATAATTCTTTCTCTGCTATAAATCCAAATTTTGTACATTAATAGAAATATTTTTGCTACCATAGTAAACATCTTTGTTTTTGATAAATTATATATTATTTTCTATGTTTATTTGTAAAACGTTTCTATCAACTTCTCTTTTGTAGACATGGTATCAAAGGTACGTTTCTTTATCGTGTTTTTGCTTTCCGGAATAATTATTATATTCTCAGAATTTCAGTTGTTTCCGTCAATACTCTAAATTTTATTTTATTCTTTTGATCCTTTTTTCTGCAAATCTAGTCTGCAAATTACTGCCGCACAAGTTCAGGTAATCCCGTTGGGTTGATGCTTCTTTGTGAAGTTGCCCTTGGCAACATGTATGAACTGTTGCATGCCAAAGCAATTGAAAAGCTCCCTAAAGGCAAACACAGTTGTAAAGGTAAGTACTCTGTTTGCATTTTTAAGTTCTTGGTGTACGTTTTATGTGCAATATATATTATCATTACTTGTAATATCTCTCTCTGCTGTTGTTGCCTTGTGGAGTTGCGTCAGAATTGGGATCGGTCGGAATCTTGGCCGAATGCAACTATTTGATTAGCTATTTTTTATGCATGAAGAGAAACTTTCTTTTGGTTGAGCATTGAATGGTTTTTCAGGAAGGAGCTTTTGCATATGAGGTAGAGATTAGGTGGTACTCTATATCTCGGATATCTTAGAAACTTTCATTTCTTGGCTGGGGGCTCGAGATACCCTATGAAAATACATCCAAGATGTTGCAGCCAGGAGTTTTTCTGTGCATATGAACGTCATTGTTTGGGCAAAAGTTGTAAACAGTGATGTTCTCAACAGCAACTCCACTTCAAGATGACGTCGCAGAAATATACTTAGAATGGAAGCATCTTATTGTTGAATGATTTAATGTAAACAAATCCGCTTATCAATCTTGAACAAGATGTACCGCTGTTGTTCTTAGGAGAATATACTGTTATCTTTTGATAGAAATAGAATAGAGTTATCAAATATCGATTGGAAATATATGAATCGATGAAGTTTGATGCAGACTAAATGGAAATCGTTAATGCCATATATATTTTTGTTTGTCTCTAATTCTATTTAAGGTCTCGGTAGAACTGCCCCAGATCCAAGCTGTGACCATATTTTACCTGACGGTGTATCTGTGCCAGTTGGAACAGGAAAAAATCAAAATGTTGGTGGATCTTCTCTTTTATACAACGAGTATCTTTTCACATCTTCTTATCATATATCTTTACGTTTGTTCATCGTACAATATTTGTTTCGTGTCAGTTTTGCATTTGTTTTTATCTGAATGTGAATAGAATTTGGGAGATAGTTCGTTAACGTTATCAGCCTGTTATTTATACCAGAGCGTGGCTGTTTTGCAAGCTAGTAGTGCAGCCATCATTTCAAATTCCATGAGAATTGCTTGGCTTCTACTCTGAATTATTTGATAGTTTTATCTTCGTAATTCATGGATTGATATATTTCTCCTTAAAATCACAAAAATATTTTTGAGTGCGTACCATGGCAGATTTATACCGAAAGTCATTAGATTCATCTGATCAGCTTCATAATTCCAAAATTGTAATTTATTCTTGAACTGAGACATGATCAATAAACTATTCGATAAATTTGACCTTTGTCTATTTGTTTGCCAGGAAATTTCCCCTCACATGGGAGAACTCAAAACCGCCCCGAGTTTCGCATTGGTTTGAAATTAGGGTGTTTCTGCTAATTTTGCTTTCCCCACATGAACATTTTCAAGCAGGTTTGAGTTCACTTCACTTGCTCTGCACATTCACATTTCATAATATCCATCCCATAATCCCATTTGCTTTTGTGTTCAAAATTCACTTCATCCCGAAATGAAAAACATTTCTACTTGTATGAAGATTTCAGGTCGACCTCAAAATCTCATGTCGACCTGGAAACCGAGGTGAGTTTCAAGTCAAGGTGAAACACAGACCAGCCTGAGTGTGCTCATGTGAGAGCTGCCGTAGATAGTACATGACTCGGAACTATTTGAAGCAATTGTTTCATTTCCTTCACTTATGTACAGGTATATTGTTTATGATGTTTCACAAGTTCGCATGAAATATTTGCTCCAGCTGAACTTCAACTACAAATATTAAGTGTTCTTTTTTTTCAGAAGAATTGCTCAAGTTTTAACCCAAAATTAGTATACTAAGACTGATGTATGTTCTGTTGAAATATAAAAGCTTGTTTGAGTTTCTTCTTCAGCTGGGATTAGATCAGTTTTGGTAGTTATGTTCATAGTCAATTATCAGTTTTGGAATAGTATCAGCTATAATATCCATACAATTGCTGAAAACCTCTGTATTTAAGACTACGAGAATTTAAATGACATCTTTTTCACACCTTTTAGAGTTCTCAATAAGAAGACGAGAGATTGGCATTCGTCATCATAATTCAAACTCATGTGTTATATTTGATTGCTTATAATCGAATTTATCCTTTGTAGTTTTTTTATTTACATTCATATGATTTAGTTTGCTATTGCTAGAGCGATGCTAATCCTGTAATTCACATTGCAAACTTGTCTATTTTCTCACATGTTTGTTGTCCACTGCGGTAGACAAGTTTTGATAATGGGTCATCAATACAGGAGCTGGATTTGTATACATGGGAACATTAGGGACTCTTAGGTGTTTTGAAATTGCATGAGCATGTGTTTTCATCATCATTTTGGTGCATTGTTTTCGTTAACTGCAAAGGTTATGTACTCCATAAAACGATTTGCGCATATTATCTATTGGGGCGAATTTTGATAGTAATAAAGTGTTACATAAATTTAGGTCCAAAAGTTTCGGAGAAAAAGATTCTGAAAGAGACTGTGTCCGAAACTTTTTGACCTGCGCGTTTTGTCCGAAGCTATTTGTCAATTTCTATGTACACCGAGGGAGCCTATATATAGTACTAAGCATTAACATGGTGCTGAGTATTCTATGATTATTTGCAGAGCAAGGTGGGTTTCCTCAAACAGGGTGTCTACATGGCTGTGATTCTCAATGCTATAACCATGCCATTATCTGAAGAAGACTAAATTTAAGGCTAAATTGAGATCAATAGGACATCAGGATTGTTTTCTGTACCGATCCTGTGCTCTACTTACGCCGTAGTTCTGATGGTCTCTTTGTTAATTGCATTGTTTCCACATAATTCTTTCATTTAGCTTCTCTCATCCTGCATCTCTAAATTTTTTGAGTTTCTTACTACAGGGAAGGGGTCAAAAATATCTTTCCAGCTGATAACGAAAACTGTAGAACAGGCAGAAATTTTTGCTCCAAATAGTCCAAGATATTTCCGAAAATGTTTCAGCCGGATTTTTTGTCCGAAGGTTAAAACAGCTGAGGTTTTCATTGGTAGCGTATGAATTTTGTAGATTACCATGATTGACAAATTGTCATGAAGCTTATTTTGACAAATTGTCTTGACAATTACCGTAAATCCTCGAATTAGCCCCCCCCCGAATAAGCCCCCCATCGAATAAGCCCCCATGCTAGAACTTCAAATTGTTAATAAGCCCCCCCTCGAATAAGCCCCCACCTCTGATGTTGATAAAGACTTTCATAAAGACTAATAATGCTCAAATTTATACTGTTCTTGTAATAGTATGGAGAAAAGGAGCTTTGACAATGAGCTTTTTATACGGCATTTGTAAAATAATTTTATAAGCCCCCACCCAAAAAGCATAAAAAAGAAATAAGCCCCCAGGGGGCTAATTCGAGGATTTACGGTACGCGTATCTTGACAGATTTAGGCAAAGTGAACCATTTTGACAAAGTGTCATGAATTCACTTGGAAAATCCTAAAGAGATTTTTCTCGTTACATATTTTGTGTAAATGCTTGGCAGATATGCCACCATAGACAGGAGCACTCGAGTGTTAAAAAAAGTTAAGAAAGTTAAGAAAGCTAAGAAAGTTAAGAAAGTTAAGAAAGCTAAGAAAGTTAAGAAAGTTAAGAAAGCTAAGAAAGCTAAGAAAGTTAAGAAAGCTAAGAAAGTTAAGAAAGCTAAGAAAGTTAAGAAAGTTAAGAAAGCTAAGAAAGCTAAGAAAGCTAAGAAAGCTAAGAAAGTTAAGAAAGCTAAGAAAGTTAAGAAAGTTAAGAAAGTTAAGAAAGCTAAGAAAGTTAAGAAAGTTAAGAAAGCTAAGAAAGTTAAGAAAGCTAAGAAAGTTAAGAAAGCTAAGAAAGTTAAGAAAGCTAAGAAAGTTAAGAAAGTTAAGAAAGCTAAGAAAGCTAAGAAAGTTAAGAAAGCTAAGAAAGTTAAGAAAGTTAAGAAAGCTAAGAAAGTTAAGAAAGTTAAGAAAGTTAAGAAAGCTAAGAAAGTTAAGAAAGTTAAGAAAGCTAAGAAAGTTAAGAAAGCTAAGAAAGTTAAGAAAGCTAAGAAAGTTAAGAAAGCTAAGAAAGTTAAGAAAGCTAAGAAAGTTAAGAAAGCTAAGAAAGTTAAGAAAGCTAAGAAAGCTAAGAAAGTTAAGAAAGCTAAGAAAGTTAAGAAAGCTAAGAAAGTTAAGAAAGTTAAGAAAGCTAAGAAAGTTAAGAAAGTTAAGAAAGCTAAGAAAGCTAAGAAAGTTAAGAAAGCTAAGAAAGTTAAGAAAGCTAAGAAAGTTAAGAAAGCTAAGAAAGTTAAGAAAGCTAAGAAAGTTAAGAAAGTTAAGAAAGCTAAGAAAGCTAAGAAAGTTAAGAAAGCTAAGAAAGCTAAGAAAGTTAAGAAAGCTAAGAAAGTTAAGAAAGCTAAGAAAGTTAAGAAAGTTAAGAAAGCTAAGAAAGTTAAGAAAGCTAAGAAAGCTAAGAAAGTTAAGAAAGTTAAGAAAGTTAAGAAAGCTAAGAAAGTTAAGAAAGCTAAGAAAGTTAAGAAAGCTAAGAAAGCTAAGAAAGTTAAGAAAGCTAAGAAAGTTAAGAAAGCTAAGAAAGTTAAGAAAGTTAAGAAAGCTAAGAAAGTTAAGAAAGCTAAGAAAGCTAAGAAAGTTAAGAAAGTTAAGAAAGCTAAGAAAGTTAAGAAAGTTAAGAAAGCTAAGAAAGCTAAGAAAGTTAAGAAAGCTAAGAAAGTTAAGAAAGCTAAGAAAGTTAAGAAAGTTAAGAAAGTTAAGAAAGCTAAGAAAGTTAAGAAAGCTAAGAAAGTTAAGAAAGCTAAGAAAGTTAAGAAAGCTAAGAAAGTTCAGAAAGCTAAGAAAGTTAAGAAAGCTAAGAAAGTTAAGAAAGCTAAGAAAGTTAAGAAAGCTAAGAAAGTTAAGAAAGTTAAGAAAGCTAAGAAAGTTAAGAAAGCTAAGAAAGTTAAGAAAGCTAAGAAAGTTAAGGAAGTTAAGAAAGCTAAGAAAGTTAAGAAAGCTAAGAAAGCTAAGAAAGTTAAGAAAGCTAAGAAAGTTAAGAAAGTTAAGAAAGCTAAGAAAGTTAAGAAAGCTAAGAAAGTTAAGAAAGCTAAGAAAGTTAAGAAAGCTAAGAAAGTTAAGAAAGCTAAGAAAGTTAAGAAAGCTAAGAAAGTTAAGAAAGCTAAGAAAGTTAAGAAAGCTAAGAAAGTTAAGAAAGCTAAGAAAGCTAAGAAAGTTAAGAAAGTTAAGAAAGCTAAGAAAGTTAAGGAAGTTAAGAAAGCTAAGAAAGTTAAGAAAGTTAAGAAAGCTAAGAAAGTTAAGAAAGCTAAGAAAGTTAAGAAAGCTAAGAAAGTTAAGAAAGCTAAGAAAGTTAAGAAAGCTAAGAAAGCTAAGAAAGCTAAGAAAGTTAAGAAAGTCCAGTACTCGATTTTTGAGGCCCAAGAAAGTTGGTGCTCTTGTTCAATTTTTATAGGATTGTTATCTCTCTGCTTAAGTTGTAATACTGCAATCATGAAAAGGGTAAAAGAGTTTCAATACCGAGCAAACGAATTTTCCTTACAAAAATATGCGTATATTCAAATTAAGGGACCATTAGCATTATGTTCTGTTTAAAGATTGAATGAACTCGGAGATGGCTAGGGACTTTTTTGCCAAAGTTAATCTGAAAGCTTTCTAGATCAGTTCTTTATCAATAATGACTGGATAATTTTTATTGCGCAATGGGAACACACCAGTGGAACACAAGGGGTGCTGACAGTCTGTTTGCATCTTTGATCAGCCATTATGATTATGTCATTCGTAAGATCATTCATTATTTCCAAATTAAAATCTTCAATGAATCGATTGAGCAAGATGACACCTTAGATTGCTGTATACATATTTCACTTGCTCAGACCTCATTTATTTAGTATTTAGCATCAAATAAAGAATTGCATGGTATGTAAATTAATTTATCTGTAATTTCTGTGCACCTTTTTGATTTGAAAGTATGGCTACTCGTTCGCCTCGGCACCAGGATAAGTAGGCATAAAAGCCATTAAAAATGCATCTAACCACTTAAGAATGCCTTGAGTGTTGTTTTCAACAGATTTTGAGCTAATGCAACTTTAAGGTGTTTACCTTTGAAAAATTCCAGAATATTATACATTTTATTCAACCAACGTTTTTTGCCACCAGGAACAATTAGAGGATACCAAAAGTTGCCATAATGTATGCTGTTACCGATCCTTGATGTTTACCGCATTATGTATAAAGAGTTCACAAATTTGGCAACTAAATAACCAAGCTGAAAACACAGATTGCATCATCATCAATGTGTTTTGTAGCAAACAGGGGCTATGACTATTATTTGATATTGGATGTTTTTACATACAGCAGTTGGGTCTATTTGAAAAAAGGTAAACGTGGGAGCTTAAAAAAGAAAATTTAAGGCTGCTTTGAACTTTTCTATTTTTCATTACTTTATAAACTACTTTATTGTAATTAAGCATTAATTTTTAAAAAAAACTTCATATTCGTTTAAATTTTTGGCCATATAGCGACTCAGTTCACTTGATTTTAGTGTCGGATGGAAAATGCATATACCTTATTCAAAATGCTACTACTTTGAATCTATATGGAAATTATCAAAAGAAAAATGCTTAGAACCTTTGAGCTAATACCAAAGAGTAAGTAAAGATAGATTGAGTCATCCTGCAAACTTTGTAAATGTATTTACTGAATGGTATAAAAAATGTAAACTTTAAAAATTGTCATCTTTTCTCAATTCATAGCTAATTATATTTTTATAAGATCAGTGAGGTCTCACTTCGGCTTCGGTTTAACGTAAACCATCAAATTATCACTTGCCCCTGTAGCTTGAGAAAAGTTATGCACGTTAGCTCTGAGTTAATGTTCCATAAGGGGTGTTAAATAAGTGACACTAAATATTCCGTCCGACACAAAAATAAATTTTACAACGCAACAACTTCTAACAATGAGAAATGTTAATGATTGACGTTTTTCCCAAACTTTGCAGTGTACTTGGTTCCAAAAGTTTTTTTTTACGTGTTCGACCGTTCTTTACTTTTATGAAGACATGGAAGAGGTGCAAGTCAAAAGACATGGTAAGCTGATTTGATGTTTTGGTGTATTTAGGAAGAATTTCGATCTATTTTGAAAACTCTTTACGTTTGTTTGCCAGTATGAGATTTTCAAAAGATAGTTAACGTTTGAACTAAGATTAAAGGAGTTAATATTTTAGGACGCCCAAGAAAAGGAGAGTATTCTGGATTAACAAACCGTGAAAAGTGTGAGCTAAGGCGTGAAAAACTTAAAGCAAAGCCTACCAATTTTTTGAATAATGAGAAAGAAAGGAAAAGAAAATGGAGGGCAGAGATTAAGAAAGACCAGGCAAAATATGAAAAGTACAAGGAGGGTGAAAGATTGAGAAAATGGGCTGCTAAAAAGAAAAAGAAAGCTAATGACTCCAATGCTCAGGAGGTTGCAAGTGATTCAGCTTCATCAACCCCTTGCTCAGCTTTTTCGTGTAAACAATCTCTACATCGCAGCCTCTCAAGGGCCGATCTGCATCTGCCAAAGAGTCCAAACAAAAAAGCAGAGATAATCCAGAGACTTGCAACAAAATACAATCTAAGGGTTGATTTGAAGGAAAATCGGGGACGACGACGCAAAGAGCTAAGTGATGAAGAGAAGATGTGGCTGATTGAGTTTCTTAATAGACCTGACATATCGTATACAAACCCTGGACGCAAGGATAATGTGTACATTGGAAAGTTCAACGGCGAAAGTAAATACAAACAAAGACAATATCTTTTATGGCCTTTAAGGGATTTAATCTTGATGGCTAACGGGACAGAGGAAATGAAAGATTCTTTTGTATTGAAATTTGAGAAAAAGCTAACATTCTCCCAATTTTATGATTTTTTAAAGCGTCACAAGGAGTACGTTTATAACACCAACATACCGCATTCATCCTGTTTATGTGAAATTTGTGAAAACGCTTCATTATTTGCTAAAGGTTTGAATAGCCAAAGGAGAAAATTAAAGGGAAAACTCCCAACCAATCCACATGAACTGATTGAGATGTTCAGTTGTAATTCAGATGAAGCTGACTGTATGCTAGAAAATTGCTGTATGTGCAAGTCCTCGAAGTTGATTGATGAATTGATTGTGGATCATCCATCAGAGAGCGAAAGCAGTGAAGAGTCAAATTCCTCTGATGGTTCTAGTGTCTCAAATGACCCCAATGACTCTGAAGACCAAGCTTCCGAACAGAACGCTGATAAAGTCATTTATTACCGTTGGCAAACAGTCGACAAAAAAATTACCAAAGCTAGGATTGAGATTGGTTTCAATAATGCGATAGAAATGTTTAAGGAAGAAGTTGCTGTACTGAAAAAGCATATCCATATAAAAAGGAGACAAGTCAATGCTTATCGTGAAATGAAGGAATCTCTTACAAATGATGATCTCATGGTTCAGGTTGATTTTGCAGAAAGTTACAAAAATGAGCATCAAAATGCTATCCAGAGTGCCTACTTTGGAAACCAGTGTTTCAGTATTTTTACAGCCTGCTGCTATTCTAAAGTTTCAGAAAAGATTAAAAATGATAATGTTATAATTGTCACTGAGAGGTCGGAACACGATAGGGTTGCGTCGATGAGCTGTTTGCAAAAAGTCGTCCAGGAAATTGAAAGCAAGTACAGTAAATCGTATAAAAATTTGTACGTCTGGAGTGATGGAATGGGGGCTCAATTCAGGTCCCGTTTTGTTTTCAAGTTGTTGGCAGGTACTGTATTACCCAATAAGTCACTCGCATGGTTTTATAATGAACGGCACCATGGGAAGGGTCCCATGGATGGTATCGGAGGGACCGTAAAAAATTTGGTTTTTAGAAAAGTGAAGTCAGGTCAAGTGATGATCTATTCACCACGAGAGTTTTGCGAAGCTGTCAATTCATTTATACCGTCAATACTCGCTGCATACTTGCCTGAGACTGAGAATATTGTAGAGCCAAGAGATATTGAAGCCTCCAAAAGAATCAAAAACACCCTTAAAATTCACAAATTAGAAAGAAGATGCAACCAAAATGGTGATATCTACATTAATTTTTTTAAAATTGCCGATGACAAAGAGCCGTTTCATGTTCAATGGTATGGAGAAGAGAACGAAATAATTTGTGGGCATGACAAAACAAGTGACAGTGATGGCCACTGTCAGAAATGCGAAGAAGAATACAATGAAGGTGAAGAATGGTTACGTTGCCCTGTGTGCAACTATTGGTTTCAAGAACAATGTTTTTACGAATGACCAAAGTACACCATAACTGTTTTTTTATTTATCATGTATCCATATCTTCTTAACTTTAATATTCTTGATATTCTTTGCCAAGTTTATATAAGGTCATTCTTTATCTGTTCTAGAAACGTTCTGTAGTTTGTATTTTAAATGTTTATGAAATTCATTGAAACTACGAAATTTTTTGTGGATCATCAATTTTAGTGTCGGACGGAAGAGCAATGTTGTGCTATTTTCCAAGATTAATTTGGACAACACAGACTTCCGCAGAAACTAGATATTATCATTTCATATTGGTTTCAATGTAGTGACAGGATTTATACCTAAAAAAAGTCTTTTCCAGAAGAGATCGATTTTTCGTCTCAAATTTTCCGTCCGACATTTCCGTCCGACACTAAAAACACGAGGGCCTGGAAGAGGAAATAAATAAAATTGGTGTACTTTCAGATTATTAAATAACAACGACCAAAATCTATTATAGATGGCCTTTACTATACTATAAAGCCCTTCCCGGAGAAATAAGTCGTTTTGCTAATATCTTATGAAATACATCAAAGTGCTAACACAGAGTTTTTTATCGATTCCGTCCGACACTAAAATAATAATTGGAATATTTTCCCAATCGATTCGTATATAGCCAAAATTCAATCGTTATTTTAAAGATATTCAAAGCCTTCGGCAATTATGATGTAACTTTACCATCGGAACAAACGGAAGCAAATAGAACAATTACTTGAATCATCGATTTTTCCGTCCGACACTAAAATATTAAAAAAATAGCCCCAGTTGTATATTCTTGCAGTATTTTAAATCTCCACTAATTAATATTAACACATTTTGGTTCGTCATTTTGGTTTGTGATAATTTTCTCACAATCAAGGTCATTGTGAAGGGAAAATAACTAGCAATATCTATTCGAACCGTTTGCTCTACGAGTTTTCATAACTGACTATTGCAAATTTTGACTTAACAGACTGCTACATTAGGTTACGTTTTCATAGCTGGATCATTGCTCTGTTGATATTGTTCAAACTGACTTTTTCATATGATCTGCATTGCACGTACTTTCTAAGAAGAAAGAAATACAATATTTTATTGTAAGAGAGTGGCTTTTAAGAAAGCGGTACTTGGTTGCTCAAAACAAACAGTTTAGCACCGGATTTCTTGGGCCTAGGAAAGTTGGTAAATTAATGCAGACTTGAAAGTTCAACTTATGGACTTAATCTGTAGCTGCAGAGCACCCAATTGTGTTTACAACTAAGATGAAAATATACCCTCTAGTCTACTTTTATTAGTTGTTTTCTGAAGTTAATGTCATTTTCTTATAATTAATACGTACGAAATGGCGTTTTTTAGTCATCTGGTAATGCTGCTTTTCGAACGCGACTTGGGGCTTATGTCAGATACGTTTAAATTAATAATACTGTCTAGTTGACAATATTTGCAATGGCATTGAGTTTCCAAGAAGAATAGTGCAGGTTGATGTGGGGGTGTTCCACCTCTCCAATAATTTCAGTAACTGATCATAGTCGCTATTTGATAGGAAAACAATCATTCCTGATCCGGCTCTCTACTTGGGATGGAAATTTTGCCATACAGAATTTCCATTTAATCAGTGGATCTTTTAATTAAGGAACCTTCACTGGTAGGAATTTTTTTCGTGGATTTGACAACCTTGCCTTTTATCATAGAGAAGCTGATTGATGGAATGAAACATTGTGATTAAAAATATTAACAGACAAGCGGTTTGTGGAGACAATACACAATTACTTATTTTAAACAATTCTAACCAAATAGGCTCTTGTTAGTGGGGAATTATAAGGAAACTAGTGAAGGAATTCAAGGACCTGGTGGTGAGTGTTCCCACTAGTTTGTATGTTAAAAGATCCTCTACCTATAAGTCTCCCCTGAAGGGTACAAGATTCTGTAAATTCACTTTAAATATCATTTCGTTTTAAAAAAAATTATCTATACACGGTCAGTAATATTGGATTTCAGTTGGCCGAGTTGGTACGTATATTCATCCAAACAAAGAAAACTCATTGCAATAATGTATCAAATTTATGTCAGCTATAGAAAAATCAAAAGCTGTTATTTACAAAAGCAATTTTCTAGCTATTTTTTAAAAGAGAGCAAAGAAAGTGCTTGTTTGTCCTCATGACTAAGGTTATTCCAGACTCTAGCTCCTCTAGATCCAAATGTCTTCAGCCTATTATCAACTTGTATTATGCTAACTAGTAACTTAGTATGAGAATTTTTTAAAAGCAAGCATAAAGGACAATCCGGAGTAAGGTTATTCAGAGACTTAAATATCATTTTTGCTAACTCACTTCAAATCAAATACTTCACAGCTAACCATTGTAATTCTTTAATTAAGGCTTCGGCAGTAGCGTCTTAGTTGCTGCTTGTAACAATTCTAGTGGCTCGATTTGTAACTTTTGAAGTTTAATTAGATGGAATTCTGCACAGTTCTCAGACACGGAACAGCAATATCGAAAATGTGGTTGAACGATTCCTCGTTACATATTGCAAAAGACATTTGTTGGCGAAAACGTTCTTGCTTATTTCAAGAGGCCTATTGAACTAGAGAGACTTTAGCTTTGACAGATTTGATTTGTTCATCCTGCGCAAGGTGCTTGTCAACATGGACACTATGATACTTAGTGCTGTGTACGAGCTCTATAGAAAAATCATCATCGCATACATTATACTTTCACAGTATTGTAGGGCACGCGGCAGATCATCTACTTAGACAAGAAAGAGTAGTAATCCTAAACATGATCCTTGCGTAGCAGCATATGTGACCTTCCCACTTTTCGATTCCGCTCAATTAACCTTAGTGAATTTATATCTATAGCTAAGATACGATTTGGAAAATTGAAGTTCAAGGTCTTAAATTTCGTACTTGGATAGCTTCTCAATATGTAAAGCATGATCGACAGTATCGAAAGCCTTCTTTAGGTCAACAAAAATATTTGCTGTAAATTTTCCTTTCTCGATACCAGTCGTCAGTGTCAGAGAGTAAGCAGGTCATAAAACCTGATTGGCCAGAAAACAGAAGTTTGTTTTTCAAAGAGTCTTGCTAGAAATGGATAGACAGAAAACGACCTGCAGTTTGAACAATCATTTGCTTATCTGTCTTTGAAAATGGGGCAACCCTGGCACTTTTCCAGTTTTCAGAAAAGACACCCTTGGCAGTAGAGGCTGAAAGCGTCACACAAAGATTGTGCAATAACAGGCAGTCAAATCCTTAAGAAATGGTTAGCAATGCCATCCGGACCAAGGCCCTTGGACGTTTAAAATTAGCCGAGGAGCTCATCTCGATTATGGAGATGTTATTTATCATCGACACGATCCTCAAATGTCCCTAGATATCACGAAAAGACTCGAACAAACACAGTACTCTGCTGCTCTTGCTATTACTGGTACTTGGAGAGGCACGAGTAGGCAAAGATTCTATGAGGAGCTTGGCTGGGAAAGCTTGCATGATAGAAGGTGATTTCGAAGGCTGTGCCATTTCTTTAAATTGCGGAAAAGCCAGCATCCGGCGTATCTATATGAAGTAATTCCTGATACTCGCGAAGTTCCGTATTCCCTTAGACATGTTAATGAATATGAACCAATTATCCACAAAACTGTCCGTTTTTCTCATACATATTTCCACAATGTGCTTGTTGAATGGAATGCGCTAGATAATGATATCCGTGAGTCAAATACGCTGGGTGAATTTAAGGGCAAATTGCTCGCTAAGATAAGACCTAATATGAAATCCGTATTTGAAGTTCGTGATATGCGTGGCGTGAGATGCCTAACCAAGCTCCGTGTTAAATTCAGTCCCTTGAATGAACATAAATTTAGGCACAACTGTGAATCCTTAAGTCCCATCTGTGCATGCAACTCAGGTATTGAAGACAATGAGCATTTGCTCCTGCATTGCCCTATTTATGATCAGATGCGAAACGACCTACTTGACCAGCTTTCGAGAATCCCTGGACTTGAGCTTGGAAATCTAAGCTCCGGTGCCCTTTGTGAACTTCTCCTTTTTGGAAATCCGCGTTTTAACGATATAGCTAATAAATTAATCCTGGAGGCAACAATATCATTTATCTTGTCGACTAGAAGGGTGGTGTGAGCACATACAACAGCAGCGCATTATCTATTTTTAATTTTTCTATCGTCGTTGGGTTTGTTTAGAATAGTAAATAGCTCATCTCACATCAAATGTCTAGTATTATTGGACATCTTCAAATGTTCAATATATATGCTTAAATTGTTATTCCTGGACATCTAGCATGTCATTTTATCAAATAATTGTTAATCATGGGACATCTGATGTGAGATGACCTTTTCTTATTTTGATGTAAATATGCTAAATAGTAAGCACCATATGCAGTTGGGACCAGATGACTCAGAGTCCTTCCTCACCGGCTGTATGTGGTGCAAACAAAGTATGATATTGTATTTTTATTTTATTTTAATATTTCAAGTGATATATAAAAAAAGAAAAGGAAAACAATAACACAAGGATGCATTTATGCTTAAATATGGTAAATGTTTTTAAACTACCCCTGTGGTCAAAAATTATTCATCCAACCCACCTATTACAGCTTATTTTTTCAGTTACCCCACCATTTTATCTTCATTCCCCATTCCGGTCATAACTAATGACCGCTCCTTTACGAAGCTCTTAGAAATTAAATGTTTTAAAATTCAAGAAAATTTTAGCTTTAATCCCTTACTAAATTTCTTATAAATGATGCGTTTAGTCCAATACAGAGTTGTAGTTAGATTTGGCCAAAAGTGTCATAAACACTTGACTTCATTTGCTGGCATCTGGAAGGTGCAAGTATCTAATTTTTAAAAGTGCCTGTCCATAAGACCAAAAGGGTATGTACTGCAATATTTTCTTGGAGAAAGCCCCAAACCCCCATTTTTCCTTACTCAGAACAC